>CAJNDT010003369.1:369645-742173 GCA_905221615.1 Symbiodinium sp. CCMP2592
CCACAAGGAAAGCTTTGGAAGGCTTCAGTTTCTGTCTCGAAACCCCACAAATGACGGTTCAAGAGGCTTTGCACTGTTGGTGAAATCGCAAGCTTCGCGACTCCAAATGTAGGGCTGGAAAAGTCCAGCAATTCTGGCTTCGCTTGAGCGGGCCTCCCCTGTGCCCGTTTCTTTCATGTTGATTTAATGTACTTCTATAAGAAAGCAAGGCTCGGCTTGGAAGCCTTATCCTGAAAGCTTGTTTTTTTTCCAAGCCAAGCTGGACGCGCGCCTGTGTGCCACAGTCGCCTGTTGTGTAGCAGTCAGGCGGACGTGCCTCAAAGTAGAAGAATTCGCGACCCCCCAAAATGGGGCCGTTTGGCGGCCCCATTTTGGGGTCGGGGTTCCAAGCCTCCAACTCATGCTCAAACTATATATTTAATGAGGCCGGGCGCATGTCGCAGCCCTGTTTTCGGGGCCGCGAAACGGCCCCATTTTTGGGGTCGCAAATCGCAAATGTTCGGGGCCAACCAGCTGGATCTCGGGCGTGCGCCTGCCTGCCTTTGTTCCCGCAGTTTTGGGCATCATGCAGACGCAAGATTGAAAAGCCAGAAGTCTTGTCCAAAGCAGCTGCACGCTCACCTTAAATGCCACAACCAGCGGATTTGCAACTGGGGAGGCCCATTGTGGCGAAGCCAGAATTGCTTTCGTTTCGTGGGCCCAGAAACGGGGTCGTCCGCAGCATCATTTCTTGGGCTCATCCTGCTTCTATATCCACTGGAGATCAGTGTCAGTTTGCAATGTCATCGAGGTATCTCGAGGATCTTTTTAAGCCAATCGAGATCTTTGACGTTTATTAGGATGCATCGCTGCGACACGATCATCGAAGCTCCTGTCTAGGATTGCCAAGATCTATGGCTCTATGGAGTCAGCAATAGCCAATAGCTTGCAAGATCATCGAAGCTTGTTGAAGCCTTTTCTAACTCCAGCAAGTGGACTTGGAGCCAGCTCCGGCTTAGAATTCTCTGTAGTAAAGAAAGAAGAAAGGCAGCCCACGTGCTCGTTCAGGTCCGAGGCTTCTGGTGACCCCTTTAATACATCCGGGCCACAAACGTGTGGCTTTGAAGCCACATAAGCCACAAACGTGTGGTTTTGAAGCCACATCAAGGCCACTTAACGTGTGGTTCTCAAGCCACATCAACGTGTGGTTTTGAGGCCACATCATCTGAGCGGTCACAAGGTCCCGCTTTTTGCGAGGAGTCCCAACCGGGTCCCACCGGGCCCATCCAAGTCCCACCTTCTGCGTCACCGAATCCCGTTTTTTTGCTCGCCGGGTCTTATCCGGGTGTCACCGGGTCCCATGTTTCCCACACAAGAAGTTTCATCTGGTTGTCACGTGTCCCATACTTTGCTAGCCAGATCGAATCCGGGTCCCACCGGGTCCCACCGGGTCCCATCCGGGTCCCACCTGGGTCCACCCGGGTCCCATTTTTCTAGGGCCGGGTCCCACACCCCGTTTAGGTTTTAAAAGTTTAAATGAACGGCGAGGCGGGACCCATGCACGGTTTTTGTGCATGGAGCTGCCTTTAGCATTGTAGTCCAGGTCATGTCCCAAACGGTGTCAACACTTCTTCAGTGAAAGCATGCATGAATCAAAGCATGTTCTCGCGAAGCTCGCACTGCTTCAGCAGTTGAGGCACTCTCGTTTGCCGTGTGCTTTCCGAAGGTGGAGGAACGAGATAGAGAAGATTAGCATGGCCCCTGCGCAAGGATGACACGCGCAAGCCGAGAAATCTACCAACGTGAAGCACAAGATAGCAGGGACAGCTGCAAGCTGCAGGAACTACAAGACCAGAAGAGTGCAGAGACTACGGACTACGGTAAGATTGTAAGCTCCGAACCCACGAGGGAGGCTTTGGAAGGCTTCAGTTTCTGTCTCGAAACCCCACAAATGACGGTTCGAGAGGCTTTGCACTGTTGGTGAAAATCGCAAGCTTCGCGACTCCAAATGTAGGGCTGGAAAAGTCCAGCAATTCTGGCTTCGCTTGAGCGGGCCTCCCCTGTGCCCGTTTCTTTCATGTTGATTTAATGTACTTCCATAAGAAAGCAAGGCTTGGAAGCCTTAATCCTGAAAGCTTGTTTTTTTCCAAGCTGGACGCGCGCCTGTGTGCCACAGTCGCCTTGTTGTGTAGCAGTCAGGCGGACGTGCCTCAAAGTAGAAGAATTCGCGACCCCCCAAAATGGGGCCGTTTGGCGGCCCCATTTTTGGGGTCGGGGTTCCAAGCCTCCAACTCATGCTCAAACTATATATTTAATGAGGCCGGGCGCATGTCGCAGCCCTGTTTTCGGGGCCGCGAAACGGCCCCATTTTTGGGGTCGCAAATCGCAAATGTTCGGGGCCAACCAGCTGGATCTCGGGCGTGCGCCTGCCTGCCTTTGTTCCCGCAGTTTTGGGCATCATGCAGACGCAAGATTGAAAAGCCAGAAGTCTTGTCCAAAGCAGCTGCACGCTCACCTTAAATGCCACAACCAGCGGATTTGCAACTGGGGAGGCCCATTGTGGCGAAGCCAGAATTGCTTTCGTTTCGTGGGCCCAGAAACGGGGTCGTCCGCAGCATCATTTCTTGGGCTCATCCTGCTTCTATATCCACTGGAGATCAGTGTCAGTTTGCAATGTCATCGAGGTATCTCGAGGATCTTTTTAAGCCAATCGAGATCTTTGACGTTTATTAGGATGCATCGCTGCGACACGATCATCGAAGCTCCTGTCTAGGATTGCCAAGATCTATGGCTCTATGGAGTCAGCAATAGCCAATAGCTTGCAAGATCATCGAAGCTTGTTGAAGCCTTTTTCTAGCTCCAGCAAGTGGACTTGGAGCCAGCTCCGGCTTAGAATTCTCTGTAGTAAAGAAAGAAGAAAGGCAGCCCACGTGTTCGTTCAGGTCCGAGGCTTCTGGTGACCCCTTTAATACATCCGGGCCACAAACGTGTGGCTTTGAAGCCACATAAGCCACAAACGTGTGGTTTTGAAGCCACATCAAGGCCACTTAACGTGTGGTTCTCAAGCCACATCAACGTGTGGTTTTGAGGCCACATCATCTGAGCGGTCACAAGGTCCCGCTTTTTGCGAGGAGTCCCAACCGGGTCCCACCGGGCCCATCCAAGTCCCACCTTCTGCGTCACCGAATCCCGTTTTTTTGCTCGCCGGGTCTTATCCGGGTGTCACCGGGTCCCATGTTTCCCACACAAGAAGTTTCATCTGGTTGTCACGTGTCCCATACTTTGCTAGCCAGATCGAATCCGGGTCCCACCGGGTCCCACCGGGTCCCATCCGGGTCCCACCTGGGTCCACCCGGGTCCCATTTTTCTAGGGCCGGGTCCCACACCCCGTTTAGGTTTTAAAAGTTTAAATGAACGGCGAGGCGGGACCCATGCACGGTTTTTGTGCATGGAGCTGCCTTTAGCATTGTAGTCCAGGTCATGTCCCAAACGGTGTCAACACTTCTTCAGTGAAAGCATGCATGAATCAAAGCATGCTCTCGCGAAGCTCGCACTGCTTCAGCAGTTGAGGCACTCTCGTTTGCCGTGTGCTTTCCGAAGGTGGAGGAACGAGATAGAGAAGATTAGCATGGCCCCTGCGCAAGGATGACACGCGCAAGCCGAGAAATCTACCAACGTGAAGCACAAGATAGCAGGGACAGCTGCAAGCTGCAGGAACTACAAGACCAGAAGAGTGCAGAGACTACGGTAAGATTGTAAGCTCCGAACCCACGAGGGAGGCTTTGGAAGGCTTCAGTTTCTGTCTCGAAACCCCACAAATGACGGTTCGAGAGGCTTTGCACTGTTGGTGAAAATCGCAAGCTTCGCGACTCCAAATGTAGGGCTGGAAAAGTCCAGCAATTCTGGCTTCGCTTGAGCGGGCCTCCCCTGTGCCCGTTTCTTTCATGTTGATTTAATGTACTTCCATAAGAAAGCAAGGCTTGGAAGCCTTAATCCTGAAAGCTTGTTTTTTTCCAAGCTGGACGCGCGCCTGTGTGCCACAGTCGCCTTGTTGTGTAGCAGTCAGGCGGACGTGCCTCAAAGTAGAAGAATTCGCGACCCCCCAAAATGGGGCCGTTTGGCGGCCCCATTTTTGGGGTCGGGGTTCCAAGCCTCCAACTCATGCTCAAACTATATATTTAATGAGGCCGGGCGCATGTCGCAGCCCTGTTTTCGGGGCCGCGAAACGGCCCCATTTTTGGGGTCGCAAATCGCAAATGTTCGGGGCCAACCAGCTGGATCTCGGGCGTGCGCCTGCCTGCCTTTGTTCCCGCAGTTTTGGGCATCATGCAGACGCAAGATTGAAAAGCCAGAAGTCTTGTCCAAAGCAGCTGCACGCTCACCTTAAATGCCACAACCAGCGGATTTGCAACTGGGGAGGCCCATTGTGGCGAAGCCAGAATTGCTTTCGTTTCGTGGGCCCAGAAACGGAGTCGTCCGCAGCATCATTTCTTGGGCTCATCCTGCTTCTATATCCACTGGAGATCAGTGTCAGTTTGCAATGTCATCGAGGTATCTCGAGGATCTTTTTAAGCCAATCGAGATCTTTGACGTTTATTAGGATGCATCGCTGCGACACGATCATCGAAGCTCCTGTCTAGGATTGCCAAGATCTATGGCTCTATGGAGTCAGCAATAGCCAATAGCTTGCAAGATCATCGAAGCTTGTTGAAGCCTTTTCTAACTCCAGCAAGTGGACTTGGAGCCAGCTCCGGCTTAGAATTCTCTGTAGTAAAGAAAGAAGAAAGGCAGCCCACGTGCTCGTTCAGGTCCGAGGCTTCTGGTGACCCCTTTAATACATCCGGGCCACAAACGTGTGGCTTTGAAGCCACATAAGCCACAAACGTGTGGTTTTGAAGCCACATCAAGGCCACTTAACGTGTGGTTCTCAAGCCACATCAACGTGTGGTTTTGAGGCCACATCATCTGAGCGGTCACAAGGTCCCGCTTTTTGCGAGGAGTCCCAACCGGGTCCCACCGGGCCCATCCAAGTCCCACCTTCTGCGTCACCGAATCCCGTTTTTTTGCTCGCCGGGTCTTATCCGGGTGTCACCGGGTCCCATGTTTCCCACACAAGAAGTTTCATCTGGTTGTCACGTGTCCCATACTTTGCTAGCCAGATCGAATCCGGGTCCCACCGGGTCCCACCGGGTCCCATCCGGGTCCCACCTGGGTCCACCCGGGTCCCATTTTTCTAGGGCCGGGTCCCACACCCCGTTTAGGTTTTAAAAGTTTAAATGAACGGCGAGGCGGGACCCATGCACGGTTTTTGTGCATGGAGCTGCCTTTAGCATTGTAGTCCAGGTCATGTCCCAAACGGTGTCAACACTTCTTCAGTGAAAGCATGCATGAATCAAAGCATGTTCTCGCGAAGCTCGCACTGCTTCAGCAGTTGAGGCACTCTCGTTTGCCGTGTGCTTTCCGAAGGTGGAGGAACGAGATAGAGAAGATTAGCATGGCCCCTGGGGAAGGATGACACGCGCAAGCCGAGAAATCTACCAACGTGAAGTACAAGATAGCAGGGACAGCTGCAAGCCGCAGGAACTACAAGACCAGAAGAGTGCAGAGACTACGGCACTACGGTAAGATTGTAAGCTCCGAACCCACGGGGGAGGCTTTGGAAGGCTTCAGTTTCTGTCTCGAAACCCCACAAATGACGGTTCGAGAGGCTTTGCACTGTTGGTGAAAATCGCAAGCTTCGCGACTCCAAATGTAGGGCTGGAAAAGTCCAGCAATTCTGGCTTCGCTTGAGCGGGCCTCCCCTGTGCCCGTTTCTTTCATGTTGATTTAATGTACTTCCATAAGAAAGCAAGGCTTGGAAGCCTTAATCCTGAAAGCTTGTTTTTTTCCAAGCTGGACGCGCGCCTGTGTGCCACAGTCGCCTTGTTGTGTAGCAGTCAGGCGGACGTGCCTCAAAGTAGAAGAATTCGCGACCCCCCAAAATGGGGCCGTTTGGCGGCCCCATTTTTGGGGTCGGGGTTCCAAGCCTCCAACTCATGCTCAAACTATATATTTAATGAGGCCGGGCGCATGTCGCAGCCCTGTTTTCGGGGCCGCGAAACGGCCCCATTTTTGGGGTCGCAAATCGCAAATGTTCGGGGCCAACCAGCTGGATCTCGGGCGTGCGCCTGCCTGCCTTTGTTCCCGCAGTTTTGGGCATCATGCAGACGCAAGATTGAAAAGCCAGAAGTTGTCCAAAGCAGCTGCACGCTCACCTTATAAATGCCACAACCAGCGGATTTGCAACTGTACATATTTTCTTACGCCAAGCTGAAAGCCGTCCGAGACGCGGTTTCGCGAGTGAATTCAGCATGCATGTTTCTGGTAATCTTATTTAGTGACATCGACCGGTCACATTCGCACTGTTCCTTCCAGTGGGCGCGAACTGCGTGACGTTTTAACGGGTGTGGGCAAAATTTCTTCCAGTTGATTCCAGGCGTGCAGATGCCACCTTCCGCACGAGACAGAACTCTTGCTATGGCTCAGACCTCTATCTTGGGAGACCTGCTAACTTGGAATGTTCTGGGCGTTGCGCAGCCCGGATATACGCACACCAGGCGTTTCCCACGGTCTACACCCTTGTCTGGTCTGACTGTGCGCGTTGTTTACGGAATTGACCGCCAGTAGACAATCCACCACAAGATTGGCACACCGTGGATCGTCTGTCTCGATCCTGGGTTACGGCCATCTCTGGCCGATTTTAAGTCGCAAAGACACCGACAGACCTGAAGCCCTTCTTTCCGGCAAATTGGACTTTTGGACTTTGGTGTGCTCGACCGTGACGGACAAAGCGCGGGGCTGCCCGTTGTCTGACGAGACTAGAACAGTGGCTGGAGTCTTGGCTCCACCTGTTGCTTTGGGCAGCTCAGAGAGGCTCCGTTGATGGGTTGAAAGGCTGACACCGGCAAAGTCTGTGCGCCGCAGCCCTTATAGAGCTTCGTTTTGGGTCTCACCGCATTGTTGGTAGTCTGTTTGTTTGCAGGGACTAAGCGACGAGGCCCATTCACACCAAAAAAAAATCAGCCGTGCAAAGAATGCCACCAAGCTTGCGTCTGGTTTGAGCAGAAAGTTTCCGAATACTGGACTCAGTGCATGAACAGTATGCAAAGTTCCTTGAAGTTATTGGCTTGGAGGCAACGCCAACAGCTTTCCAGCTCTAAGAGTCTGGACTCTTAAATAGTGCCGGAATAGTGCCGAAATAGTGCCCAAAGTAGTGCTCGAATGAACTCTTCACAGTGTCCAAATGATTTTTCACAAAAAAACAAGCAGATTTTTCTTTTCTTTACAAAAAGAAACATTTAGGCATAGAAGAGCTCATCTGGGCACTAGTACGGGCACTTTTTCGAGCATGGCACCTCTCATGTTTTTCGTGCAAATGCGTGGATCCTCTCCCAAATGCCTTGCAGATTCTACTCTAAACTGCAAATTCTTCCCAAACCCCCTTTTGCTCTGCCCCACAGATCACTCTCCAATGCCTTCTGCAAAATTCTATTCTTCGTGCGGTCCTGCAAGCCTTCCAACCCTTAGCCCTTGAGATAATGCTGCCCAAGTCTCCACCTGGCATAAAAGGAAAAAAAAATTCTTCTTCGCTAAAAATCATTAGGACACTATGAAGAGTTCATTCGGCACTGTTTCGGGCACTAGAGTGGCGGATGCTAACATAGGTTAGAGTTCCGAACCCAGGGTTCTGGAACTCCGAACTAAGAGTTCCGAGCCTCGAACCCAGGGTTCGAACATCGAAGTTCCCTCCCGAACCCTGGGTTCGAACTTTGAGTTGAACTCCAAGTTGAACTCAACTCCGAACTTCTTGAACTGGAGTTGAACCTGGAGTTGAACTTTGAAAGGCAAAGAGTTTGAACTCTTGTCTCATTGCTTCTTGTTCTCTCATTTTATTTTTTCGCAAAAAACCCCATTAGCGATTTCGTGTGTCTTCTTCTCTTTTGCTTGTGCTTGCGGTTGAGTTTGTGGTTTCTGTCCTTGTAGTGTGCTCTCAGAAATTTTATTCGCAAAACCACCCACAAAGCGATTCTGTGTGGCTTCTTCTCCTTTTGTTTGGTGATTGTTGGTGTTCTGTTCGAACCCCGTTCGAACTCTGGGGGGAGTCTAGAACCCGGGGAGTTCGAACCCCGTTCGAACTCTGGGGGGGAGTCTAGAACCCGGGGTTGGGCGGTTCATTTGTTCGCGCCTTTAGCATTCTCGTAGGAGACTTCATGTCCTTCTGAAGCCCCCTTGAGAAGAAAGACTCTTCATCATTGACAATCTTTTTCTTTGTTTTGTCTTTCTTTGATTTCTTCGCAAAAACCACCATAAAGCGGTTTCGTGTGGCTTCTTCTTCTTTTGTGGCAGGGACTGGTCATTGGTTGTCTTTTTCTTTGTTTTCGGCAAGCTTCTAAAAACAGCGGGGGGGTTGGGGGGGGCGCAGCCCCCCCCCAAACGTGGAGTTCCCGAACCCAGGGGTCGAACGCCCCGGGGGGGACGAATTCCAGAACCCGAGGTTCCAACATAGAGTTCCCCAAACCCCGGGTTCCAACATAAAAGTTCCCGAACCCAGGGTTCGAACTCCCTGGGGGACGGGGGGGGGTTCCGGAACCCGGGGTTCCGGTATAGAGTTCCCCAAACCCCAGGTTCGAACATAGAGTTCCGAACCCAGGGTTCGGACTCTCTGGGAAAGGGGGAGGAGTTCCCGAACCCGGGTTCGAACGTGGAGTTCTCCAAACCCCGGGTTCGAACATAGAGTTCCCGAACCCAGGGTTCGAACATAGAGTTCCCGAACCCCGGGTTCGAACATAGAGTTCCCGAACCCAGGGTTTGAACATAGAGTTCAAACTCCAGGTTCAACCTGGGTTCGAGAAGTTCGAACCCAGGGTTCAACCCTGAGTTCCGGAGTTATATGTTCTCCCCCCCCTCCCCGGGCCCCCCGGGAGTTCGAACCCTGGGTTCCGGAACACTCCAAAAACCTATGCTCGGCGGATGCAGACGAATGTGAAATCGCAAGTGGCGCATCATGGGCATTGTTTTCCAGGCCCCGAAAATGCTCGTAAAGACGCGCACCAGAAGCTTGCCGACAAGTGCAAGAAGAGCTGTGAGAAACAGAACAAGATTCAGTCCGAGACAGCTGAGACCCCATCTGCTGAGGGGCGCGAACACGGCCCCGTCAGTCGGCAAATCGCTGATGGCGTTCTGCTAAGAAATGATTTTTTCTCACGTGTTCGAAACGGACTCTGATCGTCTGGTGAGAACCACATCCACGGAGCTAGCAGCAGTGCACAGCGATTGTTCGCAAAGTACAGAGAGTAAGCCTCTACAGACCAAGATCCTCTCTGATTGGCAAGAAATAAACGCAAGCATTCGTCCTTTCTTTTTGTCGGCGAGCTGATTTAGACCGCCTGAGAGCGGTGCCTCTCGACCAACCTCGAGGCTTCCCCTGCCGTGGCTTGGGTTCGAAGCTTGAACCTCAGCGCAACAGCGTCAAATCTTCTTGGACGCTCCGCCTGGACAGTGCTTGAGCGTGGAGAGTCTAAGGCAGGCGCATCGGTCAGCGGAACGCCGCATAGGCTCTTTCCCGTTTCCAACTGCACCTTGATGTCGCGCAGAGTCTTCTTGACGGGAGTCCGTGGCGGAAGCATTGCAACAAAAGGAGAGTTGTTTTTTTCCAGACGAAGCGGGCTTTGAGGGTTGCAGATAGGCAGAGAACCAGAGCTGAAGTTCTGTACCTAAGCTTGCGTTTCTCTGCTTGTTCAAAAAGCTTGTGATGCTGAAAGAACAAGTCTGTAATAAAAATGACAGCTCAGACTCTTAGCCAAAGTGTCTATTTTTCGGAAACGTCGAGTCGCTTGGCTTTCAAGTGCGCACTACCATTGTCAAAATCGATCGGGGCCATTTCTCTCTGTGTGCCTCCACCTGTTGTGTGTCCTACCCACGGGAGGGAAGCTGGGCCTGCGGTACGAGGGGCGCCAGACGCGGCTGATTGTGCTGCTCTGCGAGGTCTACCATGGTGGAAAGCTGGACTTGGATCAAAGTGCTTGTGTTTGCTGGCACCGGCTCTGTGGGCAACTCCAGCCCAGTGCCTCATTTTTTTGGCGTGCTTACTCTCCTTGGGAAACTCGGTCAAGAGCACCAAAAGGATTTTCAGCCCATGTTCCGGTGCGAGCACGTGCACGGCAGGTACAATGCAGCATGCTGTGAATTGTGCGTCTGCCCTTGCGAGACCCACCATGTTGGGAAGCTGGGCCATTTATTTTCTAACGCATTTGCCACTGGGACATGTTGCTTTATGGATGCTTGTACAGTGTATGCTCCGCCATGGCCACTCTTGCCATCGCGTGCCCCCTCCGGGTTCGTGCCGAGTACACCGGCACATTCGAGGCCGTCCTTGCTGGCTAAGTCTGCAAGTCGCGGCCGGTTTCACCTTCACCTGATTCTTTTTGTACAGCTTCTTTCTTGTTTTCTTGTAGTTCTTACTGGGACCGAGTGCAGCAACTGCTGTCTTTGAGGCCCGCCCACGCCAAAAAAAACGTCGAGTCGCTCGCACCCACTCCGCGACACGTCGCAGCGGGCTTCGAGCCGAGAGAAGCGCAGATAAAAATACTCTGGACGAAAGACTGATTCGGCGCGGTTCCAGCAGACTGCCAGGGCAGCCCTGATGTCATACCCGTTGAGCTGGTTCTTGTCTTGTGCACTATGGGGTCCACGTGTATTCGATTTCAATGCTGAAGTCCACAGATTCAGTTTCTTCGTTGCCCACAACTCCGCACGAATGACTCTGTCACGGAATCGGGCGAGCATTGCACTGTGTTGACCACGCTGCATTGCAGCTGGCGTTGCTTTGCAGACTGTTCGTTTGGACCGCTCCGTGTGAGGCCGTGACATGCCTGAAAGAGTGTCACTGCCCACATCTTCTCCAGCTTTGCACCTGCGGATCGACGACATGGAGATGTCTCCCGCAACGGAGAAGACCATTGCTTCTGCTGCTCTTCGTAAGCCAGAAAGCGCGCGGCTTTTTTGAGGCCCTTTGAATTGGAGCTCTGATGCTTGCCTCTGCCATCGTCACTTTTTGCATGGGGTTGGTTGGAGTACCGCTTTCCGGCTCTAAAAACTGGTGTACCGAAGCCATGGATTGTTGAATTTAAAACTAGCTGCAACGGAACGGTTGGAAGGGAGCTGACCGTCGGCGGTGCTAGAACGAGTCTGAGCCTCAGAGACCGTACCAGGCGAAGGAGTGACGGCTCCTTTGGTTGCTAAGTCAGATCCACCGCTGTCTTGTTTGCGGGACCTGTGCTCGCCGCAGTCGAGGATTTTCTGGCCCCTGTGCTTTCGAACCGTTTTTCGTTAGCTGCTTTTCGTGGTTTGACCTCCAGGGGAACTGGCTGATGCTGTCGACAAAGGCCCGCACAAGCCAAAAAAGTGTATGTATGTTTCTTGTTTTGTTCCGGAAGTTGCCCTGGGTTTGAACCTGGGTCAACCTGGTTGAACCTGGGTGTGTAAACCTGCAGATGTCACGGTTTGCATGCGATGCGCTCCAAATTAATTTTTTGCAGTTCGTGCAAAGCATTGGAATTTGGCCTTGTACCCTTTCAGGGGTATCAAGAGATCCACTCACGGTTTTGGCGTGGTGTGAACTTGTCAAACCGCAAGTCCGGCCGGCTCTTGTTCGATGAGCTGGATGGCCTGGCTGCGAATCTGCCAGGTGCACGGTGGGGATATCCACCCGCGAGTTTCATACAAGCTTCGCTGATGACATGCCGCGCGCAAGCGTCTGATCTTGGAGGGGTTCGACTAGCGTGAGATGAGATCATCGTAGTTACTGGTTGGTATCTTGAACCAAAGGTTTCAGCTGATAGAAGAGCCCACACAAAACAGCCGCAAACAAAAGCTTTGCTGCAAACAAGGTAAAGTAAGATCGGTGCCGCTGAGGCTAACCGACTTCATTGTTGACAAACAGCATATTACAAGTGTTTTGTCGGAACAAGTGTTCCAAGGCAGTACAGCTCAAGCGATGAGTTCATAAATTGAAAGGGATGCCCCCAAAAGCACCTCAGTGCGTGTGATCGAAGGATTTCAATTAGTTGGTTTTTGAAAGAGTTCGTGACGGGTTTCCTTAAAGGTGCTTACATAACGGCACCTAGGCAAGCAAGAACAGCAGTCGTGCAACTTGTTCAATGGTGAAGGCACGGAACAACGTGCAATGTGAGTATCGTTTGATTCCATTTGATACGTCAGTTTTTCAATCTGTCGTTTCTGTCGATTTTGGCCCAGCTGGACCGCAGCAATTGGTTGAGCATCAAAATGAAAGCAACATTGAAACTGCCACTTGAGACTCATGTCCGTGGTGGAAAGCCACATGCCAAGATTAATCGCACAGATGAGCGGGACGTGCTGGTGTTACACGTCCCCGTTCAACGTAGCAAGCTATATAACCCGCCCAACGCATTATGACCATCAACAAGATGGCCGTGCAAATGATGCCATGGGGCCGGATGTCCATGCGGCGAACACACTTGCAACTTTCCAACGCCCATGGACATCAGTTCCGTTGTTTTTCTGCTCCGACGGATGGCTTATCACTGATAGAGATGTATCAGTCGCAGGCAGGGTCCAAGCAGTTGCATGGATCTTGCTGAAACCTTGCATCTCAATGGTTTGTGTAAGCCAGAAGAATTTCATCCTTATTTAGCGTTGATGGGCGCGCACAACCAGGATTAGCTTGCCAAGTTTGACTGCAAGTACATTAGCTGGAAGTAAAGCGGTATATGTAAAACATCAGTGGGCAGGTAGAACTCAAGTTTGCAATTTGTTGGGTAAGATGACAAAGCCTACATGTGGGGTATTTGTGGATAATTGAAGAGATTCGACGCAGGTGGCGACGGGAACGCGACGGCACACTGCAGCGCAGTTGCCGTGCTTGGAGCGCTTAGACCTGCTGCATAGGGAGCTGACATCCTCGAAGCGATCCCAACCCAGAGGTAGACCGGCTGGGGATTTTCAAAGTTATAGGGACCTTAATGTCAGTAGGATTTCGGGATATTTTATGAAATAGTACAGTAGGGTCGCAGGGTCTGTGGGTTTAGGGTTGAGTGTTCGAGGCATCTTCCGGCGCAGCGGCGGGTAATCTAAGCTACAATTTAGGCAATTCCTTATTGCTGGGAGCGGTCCCCGAGTTGGAATGTGGAGGGTTTTCGAGACCTGCATGCCACTGCATAGGGGACTTGGCTCCTGGGATCTAGACTACAATGCCAGGCATAATGTCACAGCACAATGCGACCCGCATGCTGCCTGCACTGATACTTTGTTGCAAGCTGGCTTTGCGCGAAATTTCCAAAACCACATCTGCGGCCCTGAAGACGGAATCCGAAACCTCGAGTTCGCAAGACCCGGGTTTACTTGGAGGATCATGGGACTTAGTAAGTAGGGTTATAAGTACCTTAATTGGGGTTAAAAATAACTATAACTGTAGTTACCTTACTTTTAACCCCAATCACTAAGTCCCATGATGCTTTAAGTAGGGGCCTTCCTGAAGGCATCTACATCTACGGTGATCCCGGGGCTGGAAAGACCATGATGATGGACATGTTCTACGACCGTGTCCGTGAGCAGGGTGTGGCAAGCCACAGAGCTCATTTCCACGACTTCATGTTGGACATGAACAAAAGCCTGTAGCTGGGAAGAACATATTGAGATTGCAAGAAGTTTAGGAGGCAGAAAAGGCAGCCTAGCGGACATGCAACGTGATTGAAGATGCGCGCTTAGAGCATACTTGCTGTCGGCAGTGCGACGCCGAGGCACAAAGTCAAAAACAGTATCTCATCCACTCCTACAGGTGAAGTTTGGTATAACATAGTGCGGTGCGGGCTTCGCAGTATCATGTAGCATTCGGCAGCAGAACCCGAAACCCGAAACCCTAAACCCGAAACCCCAGGCCCATACCCCAAACCCTAATCGCGCAGCATCCCAGGCATCGAATCCGGAAGGACCGAGTTTGTGGCGGGCGTGTAAAGGGTTCGGAAACCTACCGCTTAAGGCACCTCAGCAAGAAAGGCATAGATCCCCATTCTGGTAAAGGCAAGGCAGGAAGTTTCTTCAACCCATCCCTAAACCTTAAACCCTAAACCCTACACTCTAAACCCTAAACCCTGAACCCTAAACCGGAGGATGTGGGCAAAATGGCAGATCCGTTGGCTCTGGTCGCGCAAGAGTTTGTCTCTTCCACGCCACTGCTCTGCTTCGACGAGTGCCACGTCCTGAACGTCGGAGATGCGCTGCTGATGTGCTCGTTCTTTAAGCACCTCTTCAAGGCTGCCGTAGTCGGTTACTTGGAAGGGCAGGGGACTTAGTAAGTAGGTTATAAGTAGGGTTATAATTGGGGTAACTCCATTTAGGGTACTTATAACTCTACTTATAACCTACTTACTAAGTCCCCTGTCCCTCCAAGTAAGGTATACATCAGATGCATATAGGTAAGAGCGTGCAGGTAGATGGAGTCATACCGTGTAAAGGGCTAGTCATGCCAAAGCTTGTAAACTTTCTGTCGCGCAACAGAAGAATAGAAGTTCAAGTGAAGAAAGACATACGCAAACGTGTGTTCATCTATACATATGCATTCAAGGCCTCTGTTTATGAAGTCTTTTTGTCCTTAGGCATCTTAAGTCCAGGCCGGCGGCACGGTTGTGGCGACGTCCAACTTGGCGCCGGAGGAGCTGTATTCCTCCGGCATCAACCGTGAGGTCTTTCAGCCGTTTATCGATTCCATCCTGGACCCTCAGGTTTGCATTACGAGGGTTTCTGTATGGGTTCCTGTCACGATTCCCGGCTTCCTGCAAGAGTTCCTGGAAAGGTTGGTGCGGGATAACGTGCAAGGTTACCGTAAGGGTCATCGTCACTGTAAGGAGGTGAATTCACTGCCCGATACATCTTCGGTGTAACTTCTGAGGTTGATAAGACAGCGTTTTCAGCTTTCCACCCACCTGGATAAAGGGTCAGAAGTGTTTTGTTTATCCACTCCATCCGCCTGCCTGGATTCCTCATGGCTGCACCAAAGCCCTCAGTAACGGGCGGACCAATCCTCCAAAGCGCATGCCCAGCCCTGAACCTTGACCCCGGCCCACAGCAGAATGAACCCAAAGCCTTAAACCTTTTGACGTCACTAAACTAAACCCTGAACCTAAAACGACCCCTGAACCCAATCCCCGAAACCCTAAACCCCAAATCCTAAACCAGAGACCACAAGCCTGAACCATGTCCCCTAATTAAGGGAAAAACTTTATATAAACGATGGTACCTAAACCCTAAACCCTATAGATCCCTTAATTAGAGGAAAAATTTGAACTATAGTACCTAGACCCTAAACCCTATAGATCCCTTAAGGCAACCCTGCCCTGACTTTCAAGGATCACTGCGACCCCGTGCGTCTCGCAGCCGGCGAGGACTTCCGAGCCACGAAGTCGGCGCAGCTGGCGGCCTCAGGTGGGGCGGTAGGGTCCCTTTAAGGGTCCCTTTAAGGGAGCTGTAGGGGTACTATAAGGGTTTAGAGTGTAGGGTCTACTTAAAGGATCATGGGACTTGGTAATTGGGGATATAAGTAGGGTAACGACACTTGTAAGTACTTATAGCCCCAATTAAGGTACTCATAACCCTATTTACTAAGTCCCATGATCCTCCAAGTAGGGTTTTACAGGGGGTGTTTAGGGTTCAGGGTTTAGGGTTTAGGGCTCTACCGGGGCTTCGGGGGTTAAGGGTTAAGGGCTCTGCAATGTAGGATTTGGGGTTTAGGGTTCAGGGTTTAGGATTTAGGGCTTAAGGGTTTGGGTATGTTTGGGTATCAGGGTGTTACTAGGTCGTAGGATCCTTTTCTTAAGTAGTCTGTCAAGCCGAAAACGGATCCCCTTGTTTTTCTGAAACCCGAGATCCTTTCCAAAAGCCCGCTAAAAAACCCTTCAACCCTAAAACCCTAAACCCTGTAGACCCTCAACCCTAGACCCTTTAATGTTTAGGGTTCAGGGTCTATAGACCTTCAACCCTAAACCCTATAGACCTTCAACCCTAGGCGCTAAGCCCTAGACTTTTCGTCCGCATGGGGGTAGACCTACTTCTGCTGCACCTTACCCAGAGACTCCAATATCCCTTAATTAAGGATTTTTTCATATTAGGGATCCTACTGTAATTTAAGGTATATTCCTTAATTAAGGGATATTGGAGTCTCTGGGTAAACAAAATCAAAAACTTTTCGTCTGCAGGTGGAGATCGGGCCTTCTTCTGGCCCCTGGGACCCGAGACGGACACGCGGCTCCTGGAGAGGTGGCCCTCTCAGAGATGCTTTTGGGTTTAGGGCATAAAGAGGGTTCATAAAGGTTTAGGGTTTACAGGGGTTAGGGTTTAGGGTGGATAAGGGTTTAGTTTTTCGGGTTTAGGGTTTGTTAGGGTTGAGGGCTCAGGGTCAGAACAAGCCCGAGCCCCAGAATTGAGGATGCGGTTATAGGGCTCAGGATTGAAGTTGAGGAAGAATGCAGACCCTTCATGCATAAGCCCCGGGACCTTGAATGGGTTGTAGTGTAGGGATCCTTATTAGAGAGCCCTCGTTCCTTTGGTACCGGAGCTTGGAGTCGTTGGATAGGGGAGGATCGTGGAGGGTTTAGGGGTGTCTTCGGGCTTTCAAGGCTTTTAGGGCTTTTGGGGAGGGCTTTTAGGGCTTTAGGGCTTTAGGGCTGTAGGGGTTTGGGGGTTCAGGGTTTTGGGATTGGGTTTCCCCTCCATTCAAACAATTTGAGTGTGTCTGGACTTTACCACTGAATCCCTAAACCCATCTATGCTGGAAGGTGGATGCCTTACGCCCCAACTCGCAAATCCCAAAGCCGCAAACCCTATCTGAGAGCTTCATAGTTTCGTGTCCAGCATTTGGGATGTTTCGGTCTAGGACCCGCTGGGACTTCATATACTTCATATGTAGTGTGCACAGAGGGTCCATACATGCTACCATTATGGAATGAGGTCCCCGAAACCATAGCAAGGATGGGCTTTTGGGACCGAGTTCCATAATAGTAGTATACATGGACCCTCTAGCGTAGTTACCTTACACCCAGAGACTCCAATATCCCTTAATTAAGGAATATTCCTTAAATCATATTAGGGATCCCTAATATGATTTAAGGAATATTCCTAAATTAAGGGATATTGGAGTCTCTGGGCACTCGTAATGTTGCGTCCAAGCCGGTATGCACCGTTAAGTAGAAGCTCTGGGATTTCGGAACTAGACTCTGAAAAACTCTAAAAGTCGGGGTTTAGGCTTCAGGGTTCAGGGTATAGGCTTTAGGGTTTAGGATAGAAACACCTGAAACCAAGAACCCTGCCTTTTGGGCGGGGGTGCGGCCTTTAGGAACTGGAACTTTAGGTCCATGGGCAACTACATGACACGGTTCAGGGTTTGGGTGGGTTGAGGGCTTAGGGTTTTGTGGGCCTTTGTCTGTTGTTAGGGGAACCATGCTACCCTGGCCCTAACAGCTGCAGCCGCAGTTCAGCCACAGCATGCACAGCACTGTCGCTACAGCATAGCTGCTCATGGCAGTGCATGTTGAAACCATCCAGAAACCCTCCCTTGAGCTCCACAGCTGCTTGGAACGTGCTGGACCCTAAGGCACACTCAGAACCCTGCCTCAGGAAGGCAGTTTCATCTCAACCCCGCCCGGACCACCCCAAAACGTCGGCAGAACAGCCTCTACATGAGGAAAAGGGCGCACCTCAAAGACAAAAGACACCGAAACAAACCAGACCAAAAGCCCAACTATCACAAGAAAGCTCGTGCAAATCCTGATCAACCACAGCCTAAGCCCAAAACTTTAAACTCTAAACCCTTAAACCGTAAATGCTAACCGTCCCAACATCCTACATCCCTAAACCCCTATAGATCCCTTATGGATCCCTTTAAAGGAACCCCTATAGATCCCTTATGGATCCCTTTAAAGGAACCCTGATAGATCCCTTCTGGATCCCTTTAAAGGAACCCCTTAAAGATCCCTTTAGCAGGTTGGAGAGCATCTTGGGGGACTGTTCCGGGCCGCAGTTCGAGAGAATTGCCGTGCCTATGGGCCGAGTGCTGCCCTGCAGCCGAGCTCTGGTGACAGCTTTGGAGTCTTTAGGGGGGTTCCTTTAAAGGTTCTTTTTACGGGTTCTTTTGAAGGGTTACTATAAGGGCTCAGGAAGGGCTCTGTGGGTATCTATAGTCCTTTAAGGGTTCCTTTCAGGGATACTATAATGGGCCGAGTGCTGCCGTGCAGTCGAGATCAGGCGATAAGTTAGTTTTCAAGGGCTCCTACTAAAAGGGATCCTTAAGGGACTTTCATAGGGATCCATCCCCCCATTCGCCACTAAGAGCCAGACAGGAGGTTTCGAGGGCTCCTTTTTTGGGATGGCAAGGGCGCTACAAGGGTTCTACGGGGGGTTTAGGGCCGGGGGTTTAGGTCGGTTTAGGAGATCAGGGTTCTAAAGGTTCCGCCGCGAGATTGCAGGCTGTTTCAAGACTTTTAGGATTCGAGCACTTTGTGACGTAGCGACTGGTTTGGGTCTATAAGTGATAGGGGGTTGATGCTCAACGACGTTTCAGGTTCCACGATTTGGGGCTTGGGTCTTGTCTGGCACGTAGCCGAGGAGTGTGGAGAGGAAATGGCGTGGCTGCCGCAGATTTCTCCTTCGAGGAGCTCTGTGTGGCAGCTGTGGGCACTCACGATTACATAGCTGCTTGAAAGTACTTGGAGGATCATGGGACTTAGTAAGTGGGGTTATAAGTACCTTAATTGGGGCTATAAGTAATTATAACTGTAATAGCTTTACTTATAACCCCAATTACTAAGTTCCATGATCCTTTAAGTAAGAGACAGCACGAAGCCTGGGAAGCCTTCTCCGAGGCTCTTCAAGCTTAAGGAGGTTAGGGCCTTAGACCCCTTAGGGTTTAGGGTTCAGGGTTTGCCCCAAGTCATGCTTCGAGGCTTTGTGCGAAGCTTTTGATGTCATCGTGGTCCGACGGGTGCCGCGCTTCGCGTCCTCGGACGAAAACGCTGCTCGACGTTTTGCATCTTTGGTCGACGTAATGCGTCTGACCTGCAATGAGCTCTCGCGCGGCCTTTACGGACATACCAATGTTCAGATGCTTCTACCATTGGGGTTTAGGGTTTTAGGGTCCAGAGAGAAGGTTTGGGTTTTTTTTGGTGCCCGGGGTTCTTGCTTAAAAGCATGCGCACCTCTCTTCTGGGCCCTCACCAGGTATGATCGGCAGAAGCGGCTGCTCTGCACCATCGACGCCCCTCCCGGGGAGCTCTTCGCCTCCATTCGGGAGCAGTACAGCGGGGGTGCCGAGGACGAGCAGGGGGCCTCTCAGGCTGGGGATTGGGGTTTAGGGTTTAAGGCTTAAGGTTTAGGGTTTAGGGTTTAGGGTTTAGGGTTTAGGGTTCAGGGTTTAAGGTTTAGGGTTTAAGGTTTAGGGTATAGGTTTAAGGTTCAGGGTTTAGGGTTTAGGGTTGAGGTTTAGAGTGTAGGTTTAGGGTTTAGGGTTTAGGGTTTAAGGTTTAGGGTTTAGGTGGGGTCTTGCTACTTAAAGGCTCATGGGATTTAGTAAGTAAGGTTAGTTATAAGTAGGTTATAATTACGATAACCCCACAGACTTAGGGGACTTATAACCCCAATTGTAACCAATTTACTAAGTCCCATGATCCTTTACGTAAGGAATGGTGTTGAAGCTTTCATGAATAAGGAAGCCGTGTGATTAGCCATAGATCCCTTACTATGGTATCGTTACTATAGTAAGGAAACCCCATCATTAGCTACAGATCCCTACCTATCACGTTATGGCACCTTAACTTAAGCTCCTTAACAAGAGCCCAGCAGGTGCGCATGCCGTCGCATGGGGGCTCCAGTGGCAAGCATGTGGCCCAGTTCCGGCTCCCCCAGTCCGTGAAGTACACAGAGAGCGGGGGCTACAGCACCGACGGCTCTGAAGCTCCGAAGGTCTTTGAAGGGCCCCCTTCCAAAGGATGTAAGATGGGAGATCCCTATCCCATTCCCTGCTTCCGTGCTTTTTCTGGTTCCCGCAACTCTTTTATGTTTATTTTTTTGCGTGCCTTGTTTGGGGTCCCCTCGAGGTCGAGAAGGACTTGGACCAAGGCTGGGTGGAGTGGTCGGCGACTGGATTGAAGGATGCCTCGATGTTCGACCTCACGTGTCACACCAAGGTGCAGCCCAATCATTAAATCCCAAACTCCAAGTCCCTGAACCCTAAACTCCCTCCGCCCATGCAACCCCAAAATTCTTAAACCTTCTGCCCCAATCCGCAAATTCCCGAGCCCTAAACCATAGGTGCAGCAGCATGATCGCCTGCTGCCGCTGCTCCGCTGCGAGTCTCGGCTTGAGGAGATGTCGTACATCCAACTCGAGGGCTTGACTCAGTGAGGCCTGTTGGGGGATGCCTAGATATTCTAGGTTTTTCTCGTCCTCCCTCTGAGGCCACAGGTACAGACTATGATCCTAGGCTTCAAAAAGGGGCAGCCAGGCCTTAAATCTTAGTCTCAGCAGCAGGGTGAAACGAGTTGCTTACGCGCCCCCCCCCTTCAGAAGCCCTGGTAAGCGAATCTGCATGTGCCTTCCGTGCATCGCCGCATTTTCGGCGAGTTCTCAAAGGGAACTCGTTTCTCCAGATCTCCTAATGGCTTCTTCTGCCATGCTGGGATAAGGCCAGCGGTGGCACCCTTCCATGTCAACGTCCCGCAGTTCAAAAATTGACCTAAACCCTAAACCCTAAACCGGATTTGCGCTTGACAGCCTGCGAGGTATGAACTAGAGCCTCAGGCTCTTGGGTGGATGCTTATGATTTACAGCCTGCTCTTACCCAGAGACTCCAATATCCCTTAGTCAATAATATCCACTACATCATCCGTAACATGATTCATATAAGGTATATTCCTTCATTCCCATATAGAACCCCTATAGATCAATTTGAGGAATCCTTTGAGGAACCCTTCGGTATCCTTACTTATCCTCTTTTCATGATATCGGAGTTTCCGAAAATTAGGCGGAACCCTTATCAGGGTTACTGTATTAGTCTGCTCCTATTTTCGGTAAGCCCCATATTCTCCGTAGCCCTAAACCCTAAACCCTAGCCCTATAAAGTCTAACCCCAGCAACCCCCGGAATGCACCAAGCGGAGGGCTCACGATTTGTTTCCTTTGCTCGGGTGCAGAGTTTCAGAGTTATTGTTTGGGGTGTAAGTAGGTAGAAGGCGTTCCGGCTATGAGGCTGTTGTAGGAGAACTACTATAGAAGGAGCTCTCATGTGGAACCTTCCAAGCTCGAAATCCTCTCCCCGAAGCCCTGCAGACCCTCAACTCCCGAATCCTTGACACCCCAAGCCCTAGACTCTAAATTGTAAGCCCTCAATCCTAAACTCCCTACCTTAAACACCAAACCCACAAGTCCCGCAGAGTCTGCTTGAGCAGCAGCTGTCACTAGGAAAGCTCGTCGTGTGAGTTTTGCGGGACCATATTTTGGATTTCATTCCTTTAAGGGTTACCGGGAGGGCGACTAGGGTTCGTAGGGTTCGGCAGAGGTTTAGCGGTTTCAGGGTCATGCTGAGGGCTTGGCGGCATCCAGGTACAGGTTACAGGGTAGCATATGTGCTGCAGCTTTTGCAGAGTGAAGCTGGTCATATTTGACATGTGGTCTCAGAGTTACTCTGCGTTCACTTGGACGTATCTGCCTCGCACTTCTTTCTACTGTACCAAAGCTTTGCTACGGTATCCCGGGTCTTGCTTGTTGGAGATGGCCGTGGCGGCTCGGCCTCATACCCTCCAAACTCTGAACCCCCAATTCCTAAACCCTCACCTCGAAAAGACCCTAAATCTTTTTTTGTGAAGACCCTAAACTTGGTGGTTCGGGGTGACCATAAGCCTTAACATACATGTATATGTATAGGTATATATGTTTATGTATATGTATATGCACCGATGTATCTATGCATATATATAGATAATATAGTCACATTCATATGGAAGGATTTGCCAGTTGTTTGAGGCTTTCGGTTCGAAGGGTCTTTGAGGTTCAGGGCTCAGGATTTAGATGGGCCTTTTTCATAGCCCAGGGGTGCATGGAAGCCGCACTTGCAGCCCAAGAAACCTGCCTGTTTAAAGGAACTATAAAGAATCCATATAAAGGAACCCCGAAAAGGTTGAGTGTCGCGGTGCTTCAGCTACAGCTAGACCGTACGCGCTAAACCCCAAGGCATTTCCCGTACACTACGCTTTATCTTAGACCCTAAGTTCAGACGGTTCAGCCTCTAGGGATTTGGGGTTCAAGTCGGGGGTTCAGTGAGGGTTTAGGCTTCAGGTTGGGATTCAGGTTTCTGGGGTTTTGTCCTTTTTCCTCTCGTCTGGACAAGTAGTCGTGTATGAAGAAGAGAGGGAAGCTTCAATTGAGGCAAGCCCTTCAGCGCGTTGAGTCCTGAACCCTGGCCTTCAAAGCTAAACCTAGAATGTAAATACTTAGCCTCAATCCCAAATCCCGAGACAAACCCAAAGCCCTAAGCTCTAACCCTGAAAAACCCATATAGAAAGTTTGATAAAACCATCCAAACCCCGACAAAAAGTGTGTAAACCCTTAAAGCACCTGGCTTGCTCAAGGTGGATCAGCCGAGCAGTTGGGGTGGCTTCGTCAGTGCTGCCTATACCAAGGCCTCCCACATCTTCCTAGAAAGCTTGAAAGTGTTTAACTAAGGAACCGATTTGACATAATCTTGTTCAGGACTTTCCTGAACCCCACATCACCTACCTTTTCCGGATTCGTTTATCATTTTGTGGTTCCTTTATGTAAGTCCCCAAACAAGGTAGTTTCTCTTCTAGGATCCAGATTTTTCCAAACTTATTGATTCTTGGGCCTTCTTGTTTTTTCGAGTTGGCCATGTGTGAGGGATGGGGAGCGGGTTCAAGAAGGTTTATAGGGCTTGGATACATGCATACATACTTACATACCTACACACAAGCACGCGCACGCACGCACGCACGCACGCACGCACGCACGCACGCACGCACGCACGCACGCACATCAAGCAGCATAGGCTTGCATGCAGGTGTGAGCAGTTATAAGTATAAATACACCAAGTCCGTGGCTAGGCTCTAGCTGCAACCCAGCACAACTCCAAAGCTTTGTCTCTAAACCCTGGTAATTACCTGTACTACTTTGGGGGTTCCGTGTTAAAAGTATAGTCTAATCCGAAAGCCCTTTATCTCATCATTACGGCCCTTATATTGCTCTCCTAGTTTAGGGTCCCTGACGTCAAGAACCTAAACCCTAGACCCTAAACCCTAAACCCTGAACCCGAATCCCAAACCCGAAGCCCCAAAACTTCCACACAGAAGCGCCAGAAATCCAGACAGCCCAAGATCCCTCAGTGCCAATTGCCAAACATGTGTGTATTCAGAGAGATATGTGCATATATATATATATATATACATATAAATGTATATATGTATATATGTATATATGTGTATATATATATATACATATGTTTATATATTTATGTATATATATATATATATATGTATATCTATGTATATGCATGTGTGAACTTTGCTTCACAGCCTTCCGAGCAAGGCCGGATTCAGCAGCGAGAAGTCCAAGGCAAGCGCCCTTGGCTTTCTCAGCGCCTTGTTTTAGGGTTCAGGGTTGGCGGCGCGGTTCAGAGTTTAGGGTTTGGAGTGTATGGGTTTTTGACAATGGGCTCCGGGTGGATCAGGGCCCTCGTAACTACGAGTCCGGGGTTTGGGCACGTCCTTTACATGCTAGTCTGGGTTCAGTGGCTAAGTTTACTGTTTTTGCCAGGGGTCAACAGGTTTAGGGCTTCATTCTCGTGCTGCGTTAAAACATAGGGTTTGACGCTTTTCCTGAGTCAAGGGTTTAATGTTTGAGCTGCGCTATGAAGGCTTTGCCGTGTTTCACAGTGTATTGCTGGTTCCCACGTGCCGCTTATAGGAATTTGCCTTGATTTGCAGATGCTCAGGAGCCGCGGAAACCCTAAACCCGAAACTCCTCAACCCTAATCCCTAAACCCTAAACCCGAAACCTAAACCCCCAAACCCCCTGATCCCTAAACCCAAGACCCATAAACCCCTAAACCCCTAAATCCGAAACCCTAAACCCTCCGGTTCGAGATGTTATCCCATAAACGTCTCCTTTAAGCGCTCCTCAAGGGGTGCCCTTGCGGGTTACCGCAAGGATCGTGGGACTTAGCAGCTGGAGTTATAAGTCACGGTTTAGGGTTTAGGGTTTAGGGTTATAAGTGAGGAAACTGCAGTTATATGTACTTCTTATCCGAGTTCAAGTAGTCACAACATGTGCCATGATCTTGCAAGTACCTTGAAGGATAGCTTGAGGGTTCCTACACGGGCTATTCTAAAGGTTCCCAAAAACAAGGATTTTTATGGAGGTTCTATTGGGGTTTAGGTTTAGGGTTTGGGCTAGGGTTTAAGGCCTGGGTTCTTGCAGTGCGTTGGATTGAGACAATTCGATGGGTTTCCGTGCGAAGTGAAGGAGCTGCAAGTTTTCCCAAGTTCCTGCTCCGTAGAATCCCAAAGTGTAAGGCGTATATACAGCCCTTAACAAAGGCACCATGAAACCCTTTTGCTACAGTTTTCAAGGCCTCTTTTGCATGAGTTGTTGTGTTTCAAGGAGTTCTACAACGAGACTGCTGAGATCTACGACAAATTGGCCCATCCGGAAGTTGTCTGGCTGAGTTTAAGTCACCAGTACATTCAATCATTCCATGTATACAGCTACTTACAGCTTTTAACACTGAATCCATTTCTAATAAAGTTTCAGGAGCGCTTGAACAAGTGCTTAATGGGCCAGGTGCGATGGCGTGATGAGAAGAGCTAGCAGGGGTTTGTGGGAATTGATGGGGTGTGAGTGAGGGCTGAGTAGGGGCTTGAATGGGGCTCAATGTTGGCTGAATAAGGGCTTAATTGGGGCTTAGCAAGGACTTAGTGAGGTTGTGTACTCTGAAGTTCCATCGGGAGTGCACCCTTTCGGTTAGCTCAGTGCACAGTCTGAGGATCAAATTCCGACTGTCGAGCAAAGACACCCAACAGAACCATGCAACACGGTCTTGGGCTTAGGGTTGGTGTAAAGTCTATCCGCATTTTCCTTGCAGAAATAGAAGGTCTCCCAGTATATCAAAGCTCTAGATTTGTATCTGATGCACCTGCCCTGCTTGTCCGTCATCGTGCTCCAAATGAGGGTCCCAGACACATGAGACACAGTATGACCCTCGAATGATGTCTGTTTTGATTCGGTTGGCCGTGAGACTGTCCGCATTGTACGGTAAATGCTCGACGGAACGCACCTTTGCTATTCGTGATGCTTCTCCATTTTCTTTGACCCTCCCAGTTATTCATTCCGAGGTTTCAAGGTAGCTCTAGGGAAGATCTTAGCAAAGCCTTCTTGCTCTTCGTCTGCTTCGTGTCGCTGTTCTTGGGCTCAGTCTTTGGCTAGGTTTGCGCTTAGCGTTCGGCTTGCTGCTTTTTCTTCAAGGTCTGTTCAGCAACCACCCTAAACCCTAAAGCCTAAAGCCTAAACCCTAAACCCCTAAACCCCTAAACCCTAAACCCTAAACCCTAAACCCTAAACCACATTGTTTCTTTCGTGACGAAGGTCTGGCTGGGCCCAAAGCTCGCCACGGAGCATTCGCTGGCGCTGATTGCGATCGGCCCTCAGCCCAGAGACTCCAATATCCCTTGATTAGGGAATATACCTGCAATTATCGTAGGACCCCTAATATGATTTAAGGAATCTTCCTTAATTAAGGGATATTGGAGTCTCTGGGAGTACCGGAGTAGAAGGTGAAGGGTTTGGGGTTTAGGGGTTCGGGGCTTTGGGCTTAGGGTCTAGGGTTTTGCCTCTAGAGCTTGGGGGTTTAGGGTTTAGAGTTCAGGGACCCGAACTGGACACTTGAACCCCAAAGCTTCAACTTACCCTGAAAGCCTAAACCCTAAACCCTTAAGCCCTAAACCCCAATTCCTAAACCCTTCCAAAAATCCTAAACCCTAATCCCTCAACCTTAAACCCCAAACCCTAAACTAAACCCTAAACTCTAAACCCTCAACCCTGAACCCTACCTTAAACCCTAAACCCTAAAGCTTGAACCCAGGAGCTCTTCGGCCCCCCAGCCAAACCCAACCACCAGAGAACCCGGAGCCAACTTCCTCAAACGCTTCTGTAGTTCTACTTTAAGGGTTCCTTTAAAGTGTTCCTTAAAGGGATCTATAAGGGTTCTATAATTCTATAAAGGGTTTAGGGTTTAGGGTTTAAGGGAGTTTCCGACAATGGGGGACCCTAATATAGTACCCTAAATAGTAGGATCCTTTTTATAAGGACCCCACAATAAGGTACCACCATTTCCGGAAACTCCCAGTTAGATCGGGGTTCAGTTAAACGCGCGAGGGTCAAACTCTGTATGATATTTCCGAGCTCTTCGTTCATTGGCAGGGCCAGTTTCCGAACCCTCAACGCAAAGCACTTCCCTCAGCTTGAATTTCGGAAGCTTCAAACATCGGCCCCAAAAACCGAAATCCGAAACACACAACCCCAAAACAAATCACAACCCCGAAACCCTGAACCCGAAGCTTAGACCCTGAACCTAACACCGGAAACACCCGAGCTTGAACCTAAAAGCAACCGCAAGCCAAAACCAAAAGGAACTGAGCTCAGGCCTGCGACTCCAGCCACTGTGCGGCCAGTTGGCTGATCTATTTGGAGTTTGATCCCTAGACCTTACACCTGACACCTAAACCCTGAACCCTAAACCCTACACCCTAAACCCACTTTAGCGCACAGCGAATGGGCCCTGTCTTTCTTCCGGCAGGCTACAGGTCCGAAGGACGTGTCCATGGAACAAATGGGCCCTTAATAATTCGAAGGGGCTTTCGGGGATATTATAGTACACTTCTACAGGGGCTACCATCGGACATAACCGCAAAAACCAAACCCTAAACCCTAATGGTATTAGTAAGGTTTCAGCATGTTTCAGCGCCAAGCCCTAAACCCTAAACCCTAAACCACAGGCTCCTCCTAGTACAGGAGTTCTAGCTGTACTTGCAGGTGGAAAAGAGCCCATAAGAAGAACAAAAAATCCTAAACCGTACTATTCAGGGTGGAGGTGAGGATTCGGGACTTTGAGCTCCTAATGGTGTGGGGCTTGGGGGGTTTGGGCTTTAGCGGGGGAGGGTAGAACTTTGTAGGGGTTTGTGGCTTAGAGCTAGGGTTTAGGTTTTGGGGTTTAGGGTTAAGGGCTTAGGGTTTAGAGCGTATTTGGTTTTGAGTCTGAGTGCGTGGGATAGAGGCCAGAGAGAGGGGGTTTCTGTAGCTAGGTCAGGTTGAGGACCCCAAACTAAACCCGAGACCGTAAACCCTTGGTTCAGGGTGCCCGGCTTTGGATGGCAAGGGGCTGAAGAAAAAATCCAAGCATTACGAATCTCAGCATGCCTGGGCCCGCCTTCTTAAAAGGGTGTGAGGTTGATTGCTGTAGAGGGCGCGAGAATCATGGGAACTGCAGGGGTGCACTTTCGAGGACCTTGAGGGTTCGAATCTTCTCCTTGGGAAGAGGGAATGGAGGATCATGGGACTTAGTAAGTAGGGTTATAAATAGCTCAATTGGGGATATAAGTAATTATAACTGTAGTTACCTTACCTATGACCATACTTACCAAGTCCCATGATCCTCCAAGTATAGTAGTCCCGATCTAAACCCCCAGTAAGGAACCAGACAGGTTTTTGATCGGCTTTAGAGGCCTTTCCAGTGGCACAGTGTCTAATGTTGTTGCCGAATAAACACGACGTCAGCCTCTGGCTTTGAGAAGCATGACCCTTAACGCCCCCCCTATCGGCTTATGGCTTAGCGCAGATTTCCGGGTTTTACCTACTGTAGCCCCTAAACCCAAAACCCCCGAACCCTTGACTCCCAAATCTCTTTTCCCTCAGATCCTAAACGAGCCGAGGTCCGAACTCGGCTTAGGGTTGAGGGTCCGGGGTTTAAGGCTCCTTAAGGGATCTATGGGGGTTCCTTTAAAGGGATGCATAAGGTATCTATTGGGTTTAGGGGCTTAGGCTTACGATTTAGGGTTTGAGGTTTAGATTTTTGGGTTTAGGATAGCCCGAAGCGCACGAACCCTGGGGCCCCTAACGGTTTAGGGAATCAGACTGGAGGGTTTAGACAGCTTGGGTTTCGGGGGTTGTAGTCCGGGCCATGGATAAAGGCTTAAATACTGAGCTCAAAATAAACATTAAAATCCTAAATTTTTAAGTTCTATCCTCAAGCCCTAAAAGCCTCGGGGGGGCAAATTTTGGATCGGAAAAACTTGCACAATATTCCTTTAGAGTCCATTGATAACAGAACTTGCATATTTATACCACGAGCCTTGTTCTGACTTTTCCCCCATGTCGGGGTGTGGAGTTCATGGCTCGCAGGCCTTCGGTTGCTCCGTTTCCCCGACCAACAAACCCCTGAGCCCTAAACCCGAAGCTGTAACCTCAAACCCTAAAGCGAACACCCTTCACGCCCTACTTAAAGGATCATGGGACTTAGTAATTGGGGCTATAAGTAAGGTAACTACAGTTCTAATTACTTATAACCCCAATGACGGTACTTATAACCCGACTTACTAAGTCCCATGATCCTCCAAGTATCCCTTCCTGGCTTTGCTCCATGAGGATCCTCGACTTCGGCGCGGGCACGGGGCAGTTAGCCCTGCGCCTGCGAGAAGCAGGCTGCGTGGATTGATTTTACAGGTTTTGGCCTGGGTTTAAGGTCTACCTGTCGCGAAGGCTGCGTGGGTTGGGTTTTACCCGTGTCGGGTTTTAATTACCTGCGGCCCAAGACCCTACCTGTAAGGAAATTACGTACAGAAACCTCAATAGGGAATCCCAGAGCGGTAGAGTTTTTGTGGCTACAATAAGTAGAGTTTAGAGTTTAGGGGTTTGGGTTTAGGTTCTTCGGGTTCGGGGTTTGGGGGTTTCGAGCTTAGGGTTTAGAGGTTCAGGTTTGGGGCTAGAGTTTTGGTGGTTCCTCGAATTTTTGGTATCCCTGTTGCAGAACTTTTCTTGTAAGGCTTTGATCTGTGTCTTTTGGTGGTGGCTTCTAGGAGGGTGCCATGGGTCGAGGGTTCCACAGATCTAGGGTTCGGGTTCAGAGTTCAGTTTTTTTAGGGTGGAGGTAAGTGAAGTCTGAAGGGTTTGAAAAAGATATGAGTCATATGCCCAGTTGCTTTACTTCATGTGTACATGTCAGGTAACCAACCCAACCAAGGATTTCCAACTCTATCAACAACACCACTTTGCAACTTCTACCGTTTCCTTTGCTGAGTTTGAGTGTGGAAGGGTTTGGGGAGTGTAGAGGTCGAAGGTAGAACAGACGTTGACTTAAAGCCAAGAATGCCCTAGCCTCAAAAACCGCAACCCTAAATCCTGAACTCTTACTTGGAAGGGTAGGGGACTTAGTAAGTAGGTTATAAGTAGGGTTATAATTGGGGTAATTCCGTTCAGGGTACTTATAACTCTACTTATGACCTACTTACTAAGCCCCCTGCCCCTCCAAGTAGACCTTAAACCCTAAACCCCATAGATCCCTTGAAGGAACCCTATAGATTCCTTTAAGGAGCCCTTTAAGAGCCCTTTCAGAGCCTTTTAAGAGCCCATACTAATAAGTCCCCTGCCCTTCCAAGTAGTCTCTTAAATTGGAAACTTTCAACCTCGGCGCCCTCCCCGGTCTCTTGTATCAAGCCAAGGATGTTTCTTAAGTTGGCTACTACCATATGGGGACCCGAATAGAGTACCCTAAATAGTAGGATCCTTATTATAAGGACCCAAAATAAGGCACCTCTAATTTTCGGAAACTACCCTATGAAGTCAATCCTCCAATGTTCATTTAGGGTGTTTCGGCTTCATTCAGGGCTTAGAGCTTCAGGTCCGGGTCTTCCCCAAAACCTAAACCTTAAACCCCGAACCCTAAGCCTTAAACCCTAAACCTGCACTGCACTTAAAAAAACCCTAAACCTTCAACCCTAAACCCCAAACCCTAAACCCTAAACTCTGAACCCTAAACCCTAAACCCTGTAGGGAGTGGGTTCGGGCTTTTCCTTTTGCCCGGCCTTTCCCTTGGGCAGGGCTTCCCCCCAGAGGGCATGAGGATAGAGAACGCATAAGTTCGCCAGGAGGATGCTTTCCCCGAGACAAAGCCCCTTAATTGAAGGAATATACTTTAAAGTATAGTAGGATCCCTACCTATGATTTTAGCAATATGTTCCTGAATTAGGGATGTTGGAGTCTGGGTTGAGAGTTTCGGGGGTGAGGGTTCGCACCAGGTTTTGAGAAAGTCGATGCAGTGGAACCGGCTGAAGCCATGCTGGCGCAGGCGTTGGAGAACCGGGCTCGCAATTGCGTGCTTTGAAATTGAGACTCTGAAACAAATCTTAAAGCCGTAAGCGTTAGGCCCTAAGCCCCGAGCTTGACCTTTCGGCGGTAAATCCCAGGGTTGAAGGCTCAGGGTTTGGAGTTCAAACTTTGGGATTAGGGTTCAGGGTTCTGGGCCTCAGAGTTTGGATTTGGTGTTTCGATGCTCAGGGCACTCTGTTGGGAGATTTCTTTTGGCTGAGAGCTTGAGGTTTACAGGTAGTGATCGCAGAATGAAAGTGTATCTAGAAGGCTGTGCGCATTATAGAAGCCTCAATAATAACGAAATTGTTCCTTACGGCTCCTTACGGTCATTATGCTATAAAGCAGCCCAAAACCTGATTCTCATGACTAGGGCCCCTATGTTAGCCATCGTCGGGGCTTTGTGCTAGAAGGCCGCGTGCAGAGCCCGCCCCATCACAGAGAACGGAACAGACGCATAAATCATAGTCAAGCAGCTTGTTTTCCTTGAGATGCCACAGTAGGGTTTGAGGGTTCAGGGTTTATCCCTAAACCCTCAGCCCTAAACCCCTAAACTTTAAACCCTCTCGCCAAAAGTTCGTGTTAAGTTACCCACAGACGCCATGTCATTCTTCTGGAGGTGCCCGCCGGCACTTTCCAGAACACCTTTCTGGCTACTCGGCGTTTCAGAGGGCTGGTTCTGGATCAGGGTTTAGGGTTTAGGGGCATGTCTTAAGGCTCCTTTTTTGAGGGTTGGGGCCTTTCGAAGCCTGAAGCCGTCAATGCGATGAGGCCCGAAGTCATCAAGAAGCTTCCCTGTGTACAGCAGCATTCATGGGCCAGAAGCCCTAAGCCCCAAAATCCGAAAGCCAACCCTGAAGCCCTCAACCCTAAACCCTAAACTCCTAAACCCCTAAACCCTACACCCTTAATCCTAGCACCCTGAACCCTAAACCCAAAACCCGAAGCCCTAAACCCCAAATCTCAAGTCGGAAGACTGGTGGGCCCTGAGTCCTAAACCCTAAGACCCTCAAAGCCCCAAAGCCCGAAACCCTAAGCCCTTTAACCCTATAGATCCCTTTTGGATCCCCTTTAAGGGAACCCCGAAAGATCCCTTATGGATCCGCTTTAACGGCACCCTATAGATACCTTTAAGGAGCCCTTTTAAAGGAACCCCTATAGATCCCTTTAAGGAGCCCTTTCAAGCCCTAAAAGCACAAACCGTCAACCCCCCGGGGACCGAAACCCTTAGTCCCAAGAAAGGACACGGCCCAAGCCCCGGACGCCGCCTACGATCTGATCGCATCTTGTCTCTCTTTTGGTTTAGGTTGTAGGGTTTTGGAGTTTTAAGGTTCTGGGTTTCCTAAACCGGGCGCAGAAGCCAGCCAAGGTGTCTACTGGCGTGATCGGCACGCATGTGGGGCCGGAGGGTGTCAAGGTGCCTGGGTTTTTGGGGCGCGCGGGGTGGAGGTTAGGGCTTTCGTTTATTAAGGGATTCGGTAAGGGTTCCACTTCCATTCGGGTTTAGGGTCTATGGTTTTTTGGGGACAGGGTTACAAGGCTCGCAGGGCTTGCAGAGTTCACCCCCCGGCCCACGGATCCCGAGACCCCAGCCGCAGACCAGTTTCGCTCAAAACATTCGTTCAAAACTTACTGGCACCCAAAGCGATAAGTGCCAAGAAGCCCAGCCGAGCCTAGCCCGCCCCAGCCCCAGCTCAATTCCAGCTCCGCTCAAGCCAGCACCAGCCCAGCCCAGCCCTGCATGGCCGAGCCGGCCCAGCCCAGCCCGGCCGAGACCACAGCCGCCGCCCAGCCCTCCGCTGCACCGATTCCCCGAACCAAGTTGAAAAAAAACGTCTCGTTCAAAACTTTCGGTCAAGACTGATTGGCACCCAAACCTTAACAATTTCTATAAACTCCAAAACCCTAGATCCTAAAGCGTAAGCCCTACACCCGAAAACCCTAAACCCAGAGCCTGAAAGGGCTCCTTTAAGGTATTCCCATGAGGGAGAGCGCAATTGGAGTTGAGGTTTCGGCTTGACCAGGGTTTAAAGCTTTTGTGTTAAGGCTGTTGGGTTCGGGGTTTGAGGGTTTCGAGTTCACGACGTACTTGCGGTTTGTTGCTTTCGGCTGATTTACGATGCAGGGTTTAGGGCTTGGGGTTGTGGAGATTACGATTTGGGGTTTAGGGTTTAGGGCTTAGGCAGCATCCGCGAGATATGGGTACGGCATCCGAAGAGAGTCAGATCGTCGGTAAAAGGCAGGGACCACGAGGGGTAATGCATAAACAAGCCTTCAGGCCTTAAAAAAATGTCAGATCTTCATAGTCATATGGTTTTCAAGGTTTCTATGCAAGGCGGCCCTTGTGAGTGGCTTTCGTTTTTCGCTTATACTTCGCCTGTTAGCCCTTAACACCAAAGCCCGAAACCCCAAACCCCAAAACCTTAAAGTCGTAAACCCAACACCCTGCCCAACTGTCGAACCGTGCCAAAGGACTTGATGTCAAAGGTGCGAAGTGGTGGCGACATCCTCTTTACTTGCAACCCGGCCCTTTCCGGTGAGTTCCAGTTAGTTCGAATTCCATCGGCTCTCTCATTTCGGTGAATAGTCCGCTTTGCGGGCGTCCCGCTTCAGTGGTATCCTACTTAAATGCAAGACCAGGCAGCGGTAGGAGCAATCGTAGTTTTATCAGTATGTAACAATAAAGACAAGATGAACAAATGTAATATTGAATACAAAGGCAATTACGGTAATCATCAGAACAGAAGCCAGAGCATATACAACGGTAGCAATACGAGCTGTTGTGGCATTGACAATGACCGTCGCAATGGTTGCGACGACAACGGCATCGAATCACTGTAACTGTGTAGTGGCCATGAACCGATAACGATAGCAGCAGCAGCTGTAGTAACACCACGACGACGATTTCACTGTTGCTGCTACTTTTGTTACTCAGTCTACTGCTCTCCTCCTCCTCCTCCTTCTCCTCGTCCCTAAGCGCCTGACATGCAGAAGGAACACAACATATTGACTTTCCTAATGTCAATAGTGAGAAGGCGAACATGTGATGTTGGATTTAATTTATTCACACGCAGACCTTTTGTTGAGAATTGTTCGATATCAATGTACATTTCAGGTTGGGGAGGGGCAGGTGTTAGCAAGAAAGTAAGAAAGTATCGGAACTTGATGAAGCCAACCGTGCTGCTACAGCCACCACGACGACGACTCGTCCTAGTTCGACCCCCAGAGGTGACAACAGTAATAATTCGCAGACGAGAGTGGGAAGAGCACTGGTATCATTCGAATAGACACGGGACAGCTAAGCCTGTAGCAATGGTGGATGCAGACGGATGACGAGCACATCGAATAGTGGCAACGAGAACTTCCATAACATCGGTTTCCAACGAATAGCGACAACGCAAGCTGCAGTATTGGAATAGCTGCGATGACCGTGTGTGATGGTGGGGGTGGTGATGATGATGAGGACAGTGAGCGAGGATGAGGGCCGCCAGGGTGATGGTGAATGATAGATGATGCAGAGGCTAAGCCCGAAACCCGGTACAAGCCTTATTCCTCAACTTCGCGCGGTTCCGTCAACCAAGATTCCGTCAACCGCGCTTCCTTAAACCATGTTCCCCGCTTCCCTCAACTCAGATTGTGCCGATTATTGTCAACCCGCAGTTGAAGGAATCATTCCCGGGGACATGGTTGAATGAATCTGCGTTCTGAGGTTGAAGGAATCAGGTTTTGAGGTTGAAGGCATCCGCGTTTTCGGGTTGACAGAATCCGCGCGCAGTGGTTGACGGAATAATCGGCGAAAAGTTGAAGGAATCCGCGCGCGACCCCGAAACCCCACGAGAACGCTAAACACTAAACTCGCTAAACCCCAAACCAGGCAAGTTCGACACTTATGAGCAGCTTTCCTGGGATGCAGCGGAGCGGGACCATGAGGGACGCACATGGCAGCGGCAGGTGTTGCAAGGCCCACTGCCCCTGAGCTTGGCTTGCAAGCAGCGGTTGCGGTAGTGGTGATGGTTGTGGTGGTGATGGTGGTAGGTAGTTGTCGTAGTGGAAGACGCCGAGTTGGATAGTGGGCATCATCGTCGTCGTCGTCTGGACTTCGTCGTCGACTTCTTCTTCGACTGCGTGCTCGTCAGAAATGCTACTTGTGTGCATACACACCTCGCGACATGAGTAGCAACTGCTGTAAAGGTACTTGGCACTGCAGGTTAGTGGCTTGACATATCATGTCAGCCTTCGAGACTACTGACGACCCGTAAACCCTAACTCCGAAAGCACTCCAAAGCATACCAGATCCGGAGATTCTGTTGATGATATAAATCCTGCATTACTTTAAAGACCCGAAACTGTGGGAAGTATGGTATACTCCTTATTATGGGTAATGCAGGATTTATACCATCAACAGTTGCATCCTGACTCAGGAATCGAGACATGCCGTCCCAAGAGCATGTGATCGTGCGCTTATCTTGCCAGACCTAGGCTCGAATTTTAAATGCCAAGATGCAGGGGTGTAGGGCTGAATCACAAAGCTGATGCACCTTGCTTCAAATCCTCATCCTCATGCTCATGCTCGTTATTGTCGGCATCAGCATCGGCGTCACCTGTGAGCGCCATAGGCACGACGTCTTTGTGCTAGAAGTGATCATTGTTCTTTGCTTTCTGTTTGTATGGCATGAATATAAAGGCCTTGGTAATGACGGATGGTATTTTTTAGGTTCCTTGCTCTGATCATACCATACTATAATGTGGAACCTGATTAAGAAACCTTGGGCCTTTATTAGGGTTCCCTGTATGAGCCCTATTATTTTGGGTTATAGGGCCAGGGTTTCTTAATCAGGTTCTGACATTCCCCCACGGCCAAAACGCCGATTCCAACTCTCAAGGCCCAGCGAAAGCAGCTCTGAGTATAAGTTCGGCCCTACCCCCCTTGCAGGTCAGGGCTTTGGGCGTAGGGATTTAAATTAGGGGTTTAGGGTTCAGGGGTTTAGGGTTTAGGGGTTAGGGCTTAGGGTTTAGGGAGGCCTTCTAGAAAGGAAGGCCCCAAGACTTTTGCTCCTTTTGCCGCCATTTCCGCTCGAGTCTTCCGTGGGGGCCGTTTGGGCTCCCAGCAATAGCGGAGAAACGGCTTGACAGTTGGAGGAAGGGCTTTAGAGTCGTAAAAGTTGCCTTTTTGCGCCTGCAGCCACGGGATTCCCCTACTTTGATTTCCGGAGTACTTAGAGTCAGGATCCTACGATTACCCTAGACCCTAAATCAGGATCCTGGTATGTAGTGCTTAGCGTTTAGATTGGGGTCCCGGGTTTTCCGAATCTCACCACTCGAAGGGTTTGGAGATCTCGGGTTATGTCAGGATGTAGGGATTTTGGATTCAGGGTTTGGGATCTTGCACTTAGGGCTTCAGGATTTAGGGAAGGCACTTGAGGCTGCACAGTGGTCAGAAACCCAAAGCCCTGCTTGGAGGAGAGTCAAGCGATAAGTGGCCTAATTGAGGTTTTGGGGTTTAGGGTTCAGGATTTAGGGTTTAGGGTTTTGGGCGATAAAATAGCTTAATTAGTTGAGGTTGAAAATCGAAGCAACAAGGAAAAAGAGGTACTCCTAATTCATTGAGGTTCAAAATCGAAGCAAAAAGGAAAACACACATACTGTTTTTTATCTTACTGAGCCCCATGAGCCCGCTAAACCCTAAACCCTAAACCCTAAAACCGTAAACCCTAAACCCTAAACTACCCTAGTCAAGGAAGCCCTGAGCCATGGCTCCTAAACCGCAAGCCCGTCTTCGATTTCAGGATGCTAGTGGGGTACCACCAAGTAGCCCGAAGCCTTAGTATCATAGGGACCCTTAGGGGGGGGTAGGGGGACGGGGGGGTAGGGGGCCGTAATGCCCATAACAAGGCCAATTTGATCCACTAATCCCTTCCCCTTGCCCCCCTAAGGGTCCCTATGACAGTACCTTGAAGAGGGAGCCCGATTTCCGAAGAGCCCTCGTACACGTTTGCATCGAAGGCTCGCAGAGCGAATCGCTGTGCCCGAAGAACAGGATGCCCCGAGACTCCAATATCCCTTTATTAAGGAATATTCCTTAAATCATATCAGGGATCCTACTATAATTTAAGGTATATTCCTTAATTAAAGAGTTTTGGAGTCTCTGGGTGGTCCAAAAAAAGCCCCGACCTAGACCTACTAAACCCTACTTTTTGTAGGTTCTTATTATAAACCCTAATATGGGAGTTATAGGGACCTTACAAAAAAAGTAGGTTCTGGTAGGTTAAGGTAGAGCCCTGCACACCCCAGACTTTAAGCTGTGCCATGCCCTACTGGAAATACTGGCAGAAGACATGGAAGAGTGCTGCTTGCTGGCAGAGGAATTCCTCTTAGGGTTTAGGGTGTAGGGGTTTGGGGGTTTAGGGTTTAGGGTTTAGGCTCGTTTTGGCAGAGGGTTTTTGAAGGTTCAGGTTCAGGGTTTTGTTTGGTTTGGTGAGTTCTACTACAAGGGCTTACAATTCGCCTAAACCGTACCTCGCAAACCGTAAACCCAAAACCCTTTTGCCCGAACCCTGAACCATGAAATTAAACGTCTTAAACCTCACCTAAACCTTAAACCCCCAACCCTATACCCTACCCACTAAACCCTTAAACCCCAAAAGGTCATGGTATGAAGGAGCTTCCGAACTTGCGGTCCTAATCCCGAGGTTCGAAGGTGTTTTCAATCGTTCAGGGCTTCCCGTAGTTTGGGACTTCCTAGAAGGAGCCCTTAGAGCGACTTATCACAGAACTCTCGCGGGGTGCCAGTAAGGAACCGTGAAAGGAAGCTTTCCGTGAATCTAAACCTTACATCCCAAACCCGAAGCCCTAAACCCTAAACCCTCATCCCTAAACCGGGTTTCTTCCAGGGAACTCATTAGCCCAGGATGAGCAAGAGTTGGCTTGAAGGCTTTCTAACCAAGGGTTTTAGGGTTTTTGGGGGAGTTTGGGGGTTTAGGGGTCGCGGGTGCTAGGGGTTTAAAGGTTTCGGGTTGTAGGGTTGGACGGTTTTAGTTGCAAGCGCAATCGAAACAGGGTGCTCACCACACTGCTTATGCGTTTCCTTGAACCGCCAGACCCATAAAGCAGTAACGAACGACAGTAAATCCTGCAGCACCAGATTAGACAAGACACGTAGTATGCGTCATGGTATCTTGGTATCTCTCTCTCTCTCTCTCCCTTTCTTTTTCTTTCCCAGACATATTGCACTTTTTCACCTCAGGTTCTGCAGCGCATGAACTATCCCGAAACCCTACAGCTTAAACTCCCAACCCTAAACCCTGAACATTCAACCCTCAAACCAACCCTAAATCCTCAACCCTCAGCCCAAAACCCTAAGCCCTGAAGCCTAAACCCCCACTTTTCTGAATCGCTGGCCCCTCCAGCAACCGATACCTCAGGCCAAAGCTCTGGATGTGAAGCTCTGCGCCGGCTGGGAAACTAGGTATCGATTTGGGATTTAGGGTTCAGGGTTTCCGAGATCGCTTGAAAGAGATCTTTAAGGGCTCCTTTCAGGGTTCCTATAAGGGATCTATAGGGTTTAAGGTTAGGTTTCGGGTTTAGGGTAAAACAGAGCCTCAACTGTAAATGATTTCGGGGACTGTTGAAACCGACACCTAGGAAAAGATCAGTGCTGACGAGCTGGCAGAGGCCTTCGAAGAACTGAAAAGGCATCTTGGCACGATCAAGTTCAGAGTGCCCATCACTTCTCCCCAATTAACGCCTGAAAGAATATTGCTTAATTCAGACTCAAAACATTTTCGAAATTGCAGAGTTGGGCTCTCAGCGATGCTTCAAACAACACGCCCTAAACCATTAACCCTAAACCCCAAACGGCGTTGTCTTCTGATGAAGATTCCTCGGTCGTTTTCTGGAGCCCTGACTGGGTTTGCGATCTAGGATTTAGGAGAGCCCATCCTCATCCTCATCCTCGTCATCGTCGTCTTCAACAGCAGGTTTACGAAACCATTTCTGCAATGCAGGAAACTCATCAGCAGATGCTACTCAAAGCCAAGCCACGACGGCGACTCAAGCGGCAACGACAAGTTTCACAACTTTCGTTATCACGAACACCACTGACACCGTTCGCACTGCCGCCCTCCTCTATCGGGACCATTGGTACTGGTACGGCCAGTGCTGCTGGTAGTATTGGTACTACGTACTGGAACTGAACACTGGTAGCATTGTTGCCGGTGCTACGGCTACAACAACAACAGCTACCACGACCACTATCACATCCATGACTGTTATGGCTGCCATGACTACCATGACTACAAGTGACTACCACTACTACCGTAACGTAGCAGCACTTACCATTACTACCATGTCTACCATCAATGCCATTAGTACCGTTATTACCATTGCTACCGTTACTACCATGCCTGCCAGCTTTACCACTACTAACATTGATTACTACCAGAACTACTATGACCACCTTGACTACCACTACTACCAATGTTGCCATTGCTACCATTGCTGCTTTTCGTATCACCGCTACCACTACTACCACTACTACCACTCCTAGTACTACTACCATTACTATCACTATCACTACTATCAGTGCTACCGCTGCTACCACTACTACCACTACTATCACTACTGTCACTACTACCACTACTACCACTACTACCACTACTACCACTACTACCACTACTACCACTACTACCACTGCTACTACGACGACTACTACTCCACCTACTACTTGCTACTACTTTCTACTAAGTGCTGACTACATTACTACATTACTACTACGACTCCCACCACCACCTCCTCTGCTGCTACTACTGCTACTACTACTACGACTACTACTACTACTACTACTACTACTACTACTACTACTACTACTACTACTTCTACTACTACCACTGCTACAGCTACGGCTAGGGCTACCACTACCACCACCACTACCACTACCACTGCCACTGCCACTATCACTGCCGCTGCCGCTACAGCTGCTATTGCTACTGCTACTGCCACTGCCAGTGCTACTGTAGTGCTAGTGCTAGTGCCAGTGCTAGTGCTAGTAGTGCTAGTACTGCAAGTTCTAGAGCTAGCTACTACCACTTTTAATACTGTACTCTGCTCCGAGACCTCAGCCAACACCCAGGGAGTTGGAGGATTGCATCATATGGCTCGATCTGGACCTCAGTAACCACCCAACGATTACCGATGATGTCATGGAAAGGACATCCGGACTCGCATGTGCGCATGGTTTGAACGGTTTCTTGAAGGTTGACTTTTGGGGTTCAGGGTTTGGGTTTCAGGGGGTTCAGGGCCCGAAAGGCTCAGTACCATTCTCCCTTCTCGTGTAGGGGCCTGAACTACTTGGGATCTTTCGACGGAGCACAGAACGGGTCCTTCATGTGGGCCTCAAAGTAAGGATGCTTCGATTCAGGCATCTCGATGGCCTCAGGCATAAGCTCAACCATTCAAATCCGAACACCAGCAATCTGCGCACGGACTGCGAACGTCCCCAAGCCCCACCTCTAAACCCTAAACCCTAAACTCGAATCATTAAACCCTAAACCTTATGCCCTAGGCCCCAAACCTAAACTTTAGCCGCTGCATGGTACTCCAAGCATTGGGCCGGAAGCCGGAATCAGATTCAAGACTCCCGGCCTCCTACTTGCCATGTTGGTTTGTCGGCATTAGGGTTCAGGGGTTTATTAGGGTTTAGGGTCTAGGGTAGTGTAGGCTACTTTCTGATGTAAGAACGATCTACCTTCATTACACAGAACTTATAGAGGTCCTGGTATGATGGCCCTGGAAGGAGGAGTGGTGCCCCTAATCAGGGGTCTGCGCCGCCTTAGAACCTTAACCGCAAGCGCGAAACTCCAAACCCCAAACGCTAGACCCCAATCGCAAGCCCCAAACCGTCAACCCTAAAATAAACCTCAAACGCGAAGCCCTAAGTTACTATAGGGGCTTCAATAGTTACCTATACTATTCTGGGGGCTCCATATTATAATGAAAGTTTAATGTGCCACAAATTCCTATCCTAATTGTGAAGGTCCTTATATTATTAAGCCACAAAAAGTCTGTGAAGGGCCCAGAACAAGTCCCAATGATTATCGGACTTAGGCTTTGAGGTTTTATGGTTGAGGGTTTGAGGTTTTCAGGGTTTAGGCTTTCAGGGTTTAGGGTTTAGGGTCTTGGGTTTAGGGTTCAGGGTTTAGGGTTTAGTGTCAAGCACTGAAACGTCCCTGAGCCCTGAGCCCCGAAGCAGTGGCATTGCCAGAGACTCCAATGTCCCTTTATTTGAGAAACATTCCTTAAATTATTTTAGAGATCCTACGATATTTTAAAGTATATTCCTTAATTAAGGGATATTGGAGTCTCTGGGTTAAAGCTTGCTTATGACTCACGGCTGGTGCCATGACCACTGTTAGTTCTTATACATGCAGTTATTGTCTTTGGTGTGCGGATTAATGCCATTCTTCCCGTGATTGTAACTTATGGAGATTGTTTCCTTTGAAATGCTACCTGTTAGTACCAGTGTCATTACTAGTGTCCGTGCAGCCCGGAAAAGAGCGCACAGTGTATAAAAGCACTAAACCCTAAACCCACGATTCCAGAGTTTCGATTCCTATCGGGTTCCATAAGGGTTTTATGCTGATCTTCAGGGCACCGTAACGATGCTTCATGTTCTGCTGCCGCCAGTATAGTGGGGCCTTTCCTGGCGCGGCATTCTTCGGCTGTTCCAAGGCAGCCAGGGAGGGCGGAACAACCTGAAAGCCGAAACCCTGCACCCCACATGGCCCGGCAATCTAAGCTTGAATGCATTGGGGTCAGCTCACAGGGAAGCCTGACATGCCAAGCACAAAATCCCGGGCCAACGAGTCGCCCCCATCTCAGGACGGTGGTGATACGATGCTGATGATGCTTATGATCGAAACATGATCGTGAAGATAGGTCCACATCATGACCAACAGCAGTAATCACCACATCTACGACTGCAGTCGCAACAATATCTGCAGCCACAGCTACATCCCCCAGGACTGACGTAATATAGGGGCATTAATACTTAGAATTGCGATTCGGGGCCCCTTTTTACTCCGATTATTTTTACAAGGAACCCCCTCAAAAAATAGTGTAGGCAATGATGAAGGCCCTCTACAGTACCACCGTGCATCAGCCTGGCATCGCTCCTGAGTTTTCTAGCATTCCTATCCCAAGGGCCCACCCCTGCATCTCACCGGCATTGGTTCCTTTTCCCAGCCAATCAAACCGAAACAGAAAAGGCTAGACCCTTAAACCTTAAGCCCAAAACTCTAAACCCTAAAGCCCCGCACAACCGCGGAGAGGCTTTGGCTGAATGGTTCCGGAATGGGTCGCTTGGCTGCCCTTTTGCGCCTACTTGGAGGGGCAGGAGACTTAGTAAGTAGGTTATACGTAGAGTTATAAGTACCCTAAAACCCTAAATGGAGTTACCCCACTTATAACCCTACGTATAACCTACTTGCTAAGTCCCCTGCCCTTTTACGCCTACCTTTCATGGTTTAGGGTTCAGAGTTTAGGGTTGAGGGCTGCCTCTGTGGGGGAACATGGAGTCTGTGGGGGTTTATGCCTCTATACTAGACCCTGAACCCAAAACGCTTGCAATGAGGGTCCTTAAACCTAAGTTGACAAACTTAAACCTTAGATCCAATGGTCCCTCGTACTCTTTTTTGGTGGGTGTGCCCCGTACTGAGACTGACCAGTAGGAGAGAGGCTGCGCTTATGTTTAGGAGCGACCCAGAGGATAGCAAGAGACTCCCATATCCCATTAAGGAATATTCTTGAAATCACATGAGGGATCCTACTGAAATTCAAGGTCTATTCCTCAATTAAGGGACATTGGAGTCTCCTACATCCTAAACCCCATAGATCAGTTATAGGAGCCGTTAAAGGGACCCCTTTTTGATCCCTTTAAAGGGATGGCGAACTTCTGAAGTTCGGGTTCGGCGTTTGGAGGCTCCGCAGCTCGGGTCTCGGGCCTTTGGTTGGAAAAGGGACACGTGAAGGGCTCTGGGGTGCGACCCGAGTGTACTTGGAGGGGCAGGGGACTTAGTAAGGGCTATGAAAGGGCTCCTTAAAGGGATGTATAGGGTTCCTTAAAGGGATCTATGGGGTTTAGGGTTTAGGGTCTATAGTGCAGGCCTATGAACCTTACACCCTAAGCACCACGCCTAAAGAAGAAAACCATGGAATGAGCTTAGTGCTAAACCCTAAGAGGAATAGGTTTGGGCGGTCTGGCCGCCTTAGACGGCGTGGGGTGAAAAAAGCCCGCCACCATCGGGCGATAACGTCTGATCGCCACAATGGGAAACGCTCGAAAAATTGCTCGAAGCACCTGATAGCCAGGAACAGTCTCCCGTTGTAGTCCCCACAAAATGTTAGCATACTACAACCCCCAAAGCCTATTCTGATAATCAGGCGCCTGTTTTACTTTCTAACTCTAAACCTTAAGTCCTAAACACGAAACCCCCCAACTCCAAGCTTGAAGCGCCAGACTTCCAGTCAATTTGTCATGTGCCAGTTGTAACTCTGGGGGTTAGGGTGTAGAGTTTCAAGGGTTCTAAGGGCTTCGGGTTTAGAGCGCAGAGTTTTCAGGCTCCCAGGATTTAGGGTTTAGGGTGTAGACTCCCCAGAGACTCCAATATCCCTTATTTAAGGAATATACCTTAAATTATAGTAGGATCCCTAATGTGATTTAAGGAATATTCCTTCATTAAGGGATATTGGAGTCTCTGAAAATCTCCAAACCCTAGACACCCTAAGCCGAATGTGCATGGCCGTAAGCTCACATGGGAGTCTTTGAATCTAAAGCCGTAAGCCCTGCAGCTCAAACCATCAACAAAATCTGAACGCACATATTTTTTCCAAGGGCTAGGCCCCAAACCCTAAACCCTTAAAGCCTAAACTTTGAGCCCAACTGGCCTACACCCAAGCCCTAAACCTGACAGCCCAACAGCACCCCGAAAGCGCCGCGCTCCCAGAGGTGGTCGGGACCCCTAGGAGTCCCTTTGAAGGAGCCCGTAAGAGTCCCTTTAAAGGAACCCCTAGGAGTCCCTTTGAAGGAACTTCTAGGAGTCCCTTTAAAGGAACCCTTAAAGGACCTTTTAAAGGGAACCTTAAAGGAACCATGGTCCCTTGCTCCAAAAGGTGGCAGGGGCCTGGAAGCACTGATCCCCTACATCAAAGATGGCTGGGTGCCGGTCCCGGGAGCTTTGCTTCCTGTCTTAGGGTTTTGGGGTTCGGTTAGGGCTAGATGGCTGGGTGCCGGTCCCTGTCCTGTCTTGGGGTTTAGGGTTAAACGGCTGGGTGCCGGTCTCTGGAGCTTTGCTTCCTTTGCTTCATTTTCTGAGGGCAGGGGAGCCCGGGGGGGGGGGTGGGGTGAGGGCGAGCAGGGGGAGTTAGGGTTTCGGGTTTAGGATGTAGGGCTTCCCGGGTCGAGTTGGTTTCGGTGTTTATGGGGCTGGCGGTATGTGTCTTCATGGAGTGTTGAGGCAGTCCTTAATCTCGTATATAAGCCGTACACCCCAGACTCTTAAACCCCAAGCCCTGCACCCTTAACCCGTGGAGCCCTAAACCCTAAACCCTACATCGTGCTTGAAGAAACGGCCCCACATCGTAATCCTTGAATCCGAAAGCGAAATGGGCTAATAGAGCTTCTTCGTGTCTGCTTTTTTGTTCCTACTTGGATTAGGAGGGTTTAAGGTTTACGGTTTTGGATTTAGGGTTTAGGGTTTACGGTTTAGGGTTTAGGAGTTTTGTAACCCTGGTGGATCTCAAGCCCTAAGCCCTAAACCCTAAACCCTAAAGCACCCCCAGAACCCTTGTGGCACCCACGATCGGCTTAAACGGGAGGTCGTAGGTGCAGCCTTCGGCTGTTGAAGATTTGTTTCTTAGGGTTCAGGGTGTTTGCTTGGAGGGTCATGGGACTTAGTAAGTAGGTTATAAGTACCTTACTTGGGGTTATAAGTAATTATAGCTGTAGTTACCTTACTTATTACCCTACTTACTAAGTCCCATGATCCTTTAAGTAGGCTTGCAGGGCTTGGGTTCTCAGGGTTTAGGGCCTCAGAGTGTAGCATTTCTGGCGTTTAGGGCCGTCAAGGGATCCGGGATGGCTTTGTTGGGCCCGTAGGTGGTCTTGTGATGAAGTTCGTTTGGCTCCTTGTGCCAGATTGGGACACTCTTGCCCCTAAGCCCTGAACCCAAAAACCGAGGCCCCAAGGCAGAAACTCTTGCACACCTGCACTGGTTTGAAGCAGACACGTTGAGGGTTGAATATAGGGGCCTTAATAATTAGAAGCAGGTTTTTGGCCCATTATATTGTTTATATTTGCATAAGGAACCCCATATGGTCTAGGTGATGAGTAACGTCCCTATTTCTGGCCCATTATGTTATAATGATAAATAAGGAACCCCAAATCGTAGAGGTGATTATTAAGGTCCCTACATTAGGCGTCATGCGGGGGGTTTTTCTGAGGTGCAAGAGCTCGATCTCTCCCATCTCAAGGGGATGGGCAAGGCACGTCTCGTTCGGGTTTAGGGAAGTTTAGGGTTTGGGGTTTGGAGTGAAGTATTTGGTGTTCTGCAAGGGTTTCGGAATCTTTGTGTTCAAGCTTTAGTTACGGATTTCCGTACACTCTGAATATTCTTCCCTAAGCCCTCAAACCCACCTACAAGCTGAAATGGTCTAATACAAGGGCCTCAACATTAGAGCAGGGTATGGCTGCTCTATGGAACCAACCCTAAACCCTAAACCCTAAACTATAGCAGGATATGGTGACTGATTGTTCCGACCCCGATAGTACCTTCTGCAGAGCGTGTGGCAGCTAGCCTTCACGGGAAGACGCGCTGCACTTTCGGGGTCGGGGCCAAAGGGTCTTGCCTAACATCTTAAGTCCTAAGCCCGCGAAATCCTAGATAGCAAAACAGCTTCTCGAATTAAACTGGAAGCCGAAGCTTCTGAATCGATGAACCCTGCCTTCAGGGTGGTTTAGGGACTAAGGTGTGGGGCTAAAGGTCTTGAGTTGAAGTGTTGGTGTCTAGGGTTGCATGTTTTAGGTCTGCAGTTTGTCCAAGGGTAAAAGGAGGGACCCTCAATAAGGACCCCTAAGTATATACCTGTAATATAGCCAGTATATACCCATTGTATAGCCCATTATAGGGTAGGGGTCCCCATTAAGGGTCCCTCCTTTTCCCCTTTGAATTTGGAGTTTAGGGTTTAGGGTCTCGGACGTGTTCTACGGTTTTCTGTTCTGTTCCTTCTGTGCTTCGGCTGTAGCAAGCTATTGGCTGCGAGCTCAGCACATGCTGACGGGATTTCTTGTAGCATACTTGTTGAGGTCCAGCTTCAAGGCGATGCAGAGGGGTTTAGGGTTTAGGGAGACTGGGTACTAAACCCTCCTGCTTACAAGGGACAAAAGCAAGAAAATTAAGGCCCTTAAAGTCAGGGTGTTTCTTAATCCGGGGTCGGCATTACTTATAGCTGGAATTACGTTCCTGGTCACTATAGCTATAGTTTCGATACCTCTGAACCCTAAAGCCTGACCCTACAGCCTAAACCCTGAACCTCTAAATCTAAAGCCTCAACGTACGTCCAAGTCGACCTATTGTTTGGGTTTTTTCACCCGGAATCTAGCATCAGCCATATTCATGCCTAAGCAGGGTTTAAGGTCTAGGGTTTATCAGGAGTATACAATCAGTGGGCCTGGGAATACGACTTAACAACACTTCCTGATAGTAAGCAATCTTTCCCCATCCTAAGGACAATCCTTCAACTCTCTTCTTCAACAACCGGACCCAACAAGCTATATGATGCCAAAAAGACTTTAAAGTTCTCCCGTTGTCTATCTCAGTTAAGCTCTAGCCCATAAACCGCTGAACCCTAAGCCCGAACCCTACCTGGAGGATCATGGGACTTAGTAAGTATAGGGTTAGAAGTACCTTAATTCGGGTTGTAAGTAAATTTTTACAGGGTTAGCCTTACCCATAACCCCAACTACTAAGTCCCATGACCCTTTACAGTAGAAGCCCAAAAGTTGGAAACCCCATAGCCTCAGTCCTGAAGAGTAATGTATAGGGAATCCCAGCACTATTTGGCCTTAATCCGGTTTCCAACTTTCTGGTGTTCACTGTAAGTAGCCTTTACAAACTCCCTGCGCCAGGAGATTAGGACTTAAGGTGTCAGATGCAGAGGCCCTACGGTTGATGATATAAATCCTGCATTACCCATAATAAGGAGTATCCCATAATTCCCACAGTTTAGGGTCTTTAAGGCAATGCAGGATTTATATCATCAGCAGTATACAACGAAGCCCTGAACCGAACATCCTCGCAAATCTTTAAACCCGAGGCCCGACCTCCAGAATCCTGAAACCCAAAGTCCAAAATCCTGCAACCCCGAAGCCCTACACCCTCCTCCATAAGCCAAACCTTACCTTCCGCATTTAACACAAGATGCCAGAACCCACAGGACTATTCCCAAAAATCAGAACCCGGAAACTCTGGACGCTTTGGGCAGGACTCCCTGTTAAAGTTCTTGAGGGAGATAGGGGCGCCGGGGGCCCAGGAACCCGGTTTAGGGTTTAGGGCTTCGGGTTTACTGTTGATGATATAAATCCTGCATTACCTCAAAGACCCTAAACTGTGGGAATTATGGGATATTCCTTATTATGGTTAATGCAGGATTTATATCATCAACCGCAGGGCCAGCATTTGACGATTTGACGGCTTGGTCCTGTTTTGAATCAGAAAGATAATTCTTCATCGGGTTCGTGAGCGACGATGAGGATGATCATGGCCATGATAAAGAGAAAGTTACTATTCTGTATCGATGTCATGAACAGAGTGCACTGCCTGTGCCATTGCTGTTCTTACTAGTGTTTGAATGGTCAGTGTATGTATCATTACTCCTACTGTAACATAACCTAGCAATCCATAGTGTTAGAGGTTGACACACGAAGCGGCTGTCATCAACATGATGTTCCTTGATCAGTATCCCACAATTGGTTATCGATATTGAAGTCAAACAGGGAATACGACAATAAACCTGCGTCGGGGTCCTCCGGCTTGCATGGTTCTTATTGCATGCTTTGAAGCTGTGATTGGCGTGTTTGGGGTTTCGTACGGCGTATCGGGTATGGCATCTTCACGTTTGAATGCCCTTGCTGCAAAGAGTAGCACTGACGAAGCACACTAAAACTCTAAATTTCTAAGTTTGGCCTTTTCGGAGGTATTTTGCAGGGGCTTCAAAAGAGGCTTCTTAACATTAGAGCTACATCTGCCTCATCACAAATGCCCCCTGCAGCCCCTAAATGCTCAACCCTAAACCCTAAAGCCTAAACTCTAAACCCTAAACCCGAAACCCTAAACCCTAAAGCCTAAAGCCTCTAAACCCACAGCGCTAAACCTTGATCCGACCCCACCTGCACGCAAAGGTGCGGACAGTATCCGCAGTACGGTACTTTGCCTTTGCTGCTGCGTTTGGCCGCTGGGGCTTCGTCCTGGTAGCAGTGATGCGTTAAATGTGGTAGTCCGGATAGTCGTCGTCATCGAGCAGCAGGAGAAGTAGCAGGAGATGATCAGTATCAGTATCAGCATCAGTAACAGTAGCAGTATCAGTCTCAGTATCAGTAGTAGTAGTCGTCGTCGCAGTCGTTGTCGTTGTCGAAGTCGGTCGCAGTCGCAGTCCTAGTCGTAGTCGGAGTCGCAGTCCTGGTCGTAGTCGAGGAGGAGGAGGAGTAGCAGTAGCAGAAGCGGTAGCAGCAGCAGCAGACACAGAAGGAGCAGAGTGGTAGTAGTCGTCGTCGTGGTCGTCGTCTTTGTCGTCGTGTCGGGACGTATAGCAGTTGTGTTATATAGCAGCAGAGCAATGTCGCTGCTCAGTATGGGTAATGTAGGTGAGCAGGAACTCGAGGTCGTCTAGGGCTTCTGGATGAAGTGGTCTGCAAGTCGATGTGTGATCCTATGGAGTTGGATGGTTTCCTTTTTCAACGGGTCAAATGGCATCACGAAGTATACCTGCAGTTGCCATACTTCTCACCCTAGAAGTACCCAGAGACCTTCAAAGAAGGAGTCGTCAATAACCAAAAACTCAAAGTACCCCAAACCCTAAAACCTGAACCTTAAAACCCTCGTCGCTTATATATGGGTGGCTATCAAAATGATGGTTTGTTTTGGGTCCCTATTATAATACGGCACCTAATATTTAGGGTACCAAAAAAGGGACCCTAATTTTGACAACCACCCATATGGTACATTCCTGAGTTTCGGGGTCTTGGAGTCTGTCGTTGCATGTTAATGACACCTGTTGATGATATGAATCCTGCATTACCTTAAGGACCCTAGACTATGGGAATTATGGTATACTCCTTATTGTGGGAAATGCAGGATTCATGTCATCAACCGTAATGACACTGTCTCCGATAGCTTGACTCGGAAGGGCTCAGGATTTAGGGTTCAGGGTCTGGCGTCTACGGCTCAGGGTTTCGATTTGTTTCATTTGTGCACCATGGCTTTTCGGAACTCGAAACAGCCGCCGTGAGCCCCAGACCATATTATGCAGAAGGTTTCCAAATGGCTCGGTTTGGAGCCCAGGATTGACATGTGGGTTTGGGGGTTGCAGGTTCGGAGCCTAAGCGCTATCACCGTTGAGTCCTCAACCCAAGCCCTACTACCCTAAACCCGACTGCCTAAACGCGAAACCCTAAACCCGATTACCCTCGCGCTTCAACACGGCCGTCGATTCCGTGCCGAAGCCGAAGCACGAGCTACCATCACGGAGGAGAACTTGGCCTCCTTGGGGGCACCCCGAGGCCTCAGACCGGCTTCCGAATGGGCTTCTGTTTAGGGTTTGGGCTTTAGGGTTTAGGGCTTCTGTTTAGGGTTTAAGTTTTTATGGTTTAGGGTTTAGGGCTTCTGTTTAGGGTTTAGGGTTGCCGGTACTTTCTTTAATGTCGTCCCGCCGCCGCCTTTGGACTGGATTGAAGGCTTTGTGGCTGCAGTGGATGACACCGACGAGGCAGAAGAGGCGCTTTCGCCGGCGGAGGTGGCGCTGTAACGTGCCGGCTTGGACCTTGCAAGTGCAGACCACCTCAACAGCTACTCCACGGGTGACCCGAAACCCTAAACCCTAAACCCTAAACCGCCCTACCTGCTTATTTCCATGACGGAGAGCCTGGTCAAAATGTCCGATGAGGAGCTCGACAGCTTCGTAGCCGAATTTAGGGCCTAAATCCTGAACGCTGGCTCCCACGACGGCGTGCGGTGTCGGGAATCTCCTGTCGAAGCTTCCCTCATCAAGCTTGGAAGCTGCTCTCAGCCCTCCACCCTAAACCCATGGTTCCTTCAAGGGCTCCTCTAAAGGCCCTCCTCCGAAACTTCCCCTCAAGGAGCGATAAGACTTCCTTTTAAGAGTGCTCTATGAGACTAACCCTTAGGTAGACCCTCAAAGCTTAAAACATTACCCCCTAACCCCAAACCCCTAAACCCTGAGCCCCCAAATGCGCCACAAAAAAAACAGCTACCCAACAAAGGAGCGGAATTTCCTACAGCCGGAGTCATTCCTCCAGGACGCAGGGGGCCCAAGGAGATGTGGAGAATCCTTCTTGGTTCCTTTACGGTTTAGGGGGAAAGACTTAAGGTTTTGGGTTCAGAAGTTCAGGGTTCAGAATTTAGGTGTTTGGGGTTTAGGGTGGAAGGTTTAAGGTTTAGGGTGTAGGGTTTGGGATTTAGGGTTTAGGGTTTAGGGGTTTAGGGGTTTAGGGTTTAGGGCTCAAGGTTTGGGGTTTCTGGTTCGTTGAGGATCATTTCAGTCCAAGAGTTCAGGGTAATTATACTTAAAGGATCATGGCACTTAGTAAGTAGGTTATAATCGGGGTTATAAGTCCCCTAAGTGGGGCTATCCTAATTAAAACCTACTTATAACCTTACTTACTAAGTCCCATGATCCTTCAAGTAGGGTTCAGGGTTCCTGTAAAGGAACCCGCACAGCAATTTTTGGAAGGACTACATCTGACGGGTTAGTGCTTGGGGTTGAAGGATTCGGGTTTCGGGCGGTCAAATCCTGCCCCTAAACGCAAAACCCCAAACCCCCAAAACCACAAATCGTAGACCCCAAACCCGAAACCTAACCCTAAACCCTAAACCTACACCTCAAAACACCTGAAGCCCCAAAAAGGTTAAAACCCTAACTCTAATCCTAACTTTGCATCGAACCTCAGAAAGTTGGAACATGGGTTTAGGACGATTTGTGCCAAGATCCCTTCTACTTTGCCCTAAGGGGCGAGGATTGTAATGTTCCAACTTTATGGCTTCTACTTTTTAAGGCTTACAAGAAGTGTCAACCCTCGCCTCCTTCCGTGGTGTTGCCACTCACCTCCTACTTCTTCCAGAGCACAAAAACCTTAAACCCTAAACTCTAAAAGCCCTAAACCCTTTCCCCTACGGCCTTCGGAGTCAGAATAAGGTTTTATGGGGTTTGCAGGGCTGTGCAAGGGTGTTTTGTCGGGGCTTATGTCGGAGCCTTAGTAACTAGAGTGGGGTTTTGAATACTGGGTGTAGCAATCGTAGTATGTCCATATGATATAGTGACTACCACCTTGTAAGGGATATGATTACTAATTGTTTGGACCTCTGTATTGCACCTCTTATGGAGGTGTAGGAAGCGCGGCAGCTGATGTATTCGGCACGGAGTATCTAGCATTCCAGTATGGATGTAGCATGCCTTTGGTATCTTTAGGGGGTTTGCGGTATAATGTTCGGGTGAAGGGTTCAGGATTTTGTTTTGAGATTTGAGGTTTGGGGAATTTAGGACCTATGAGACCGGGGTAACTGTGAGCCTTCAGCTCGAAATTTCTGCATGTCTTCCCACTTCTGAGTTCTTTGAGGCTCACCTGTCGACCCTGTGCTCAGCCCTGCATAAGCCCTGACACACCCTAGACCCTAAACCCTATAAGCCCTAAGCCACAACTTCTTCAAAGGGACCTCCAGGAAAACATTCAGTGGCACTGAACCGTCAATCGTATGTCCCGCGCTAAACCCAAACCCTAAATCTAAAATTCAATCCTAAATCTACGCCCTAAACCTCGAATCCTACATGCGCAATTTGGCCGCTGGACCGTTCCAGGCCTAAACCCTAAACAACTCTTGTCCCTCGGGTACCAGGAAGCCGACATACCCGTTCATTATGAAATCATCCTTCAGTCACAGTGAGGATAAACTGCGAAAGAGCAAATGCCTCATGGACTCGTATAGATTAATGTAGGAGCCCGATAAAGAACCCCTGGGCCTAGAACCCGCAATATATCAGGATTCATATAAGGAACCCTAATAAAGGCCCAAGGTTTCTTAAGCAGGTTCCTACATTAGAAACACGTTACTTGAAGGGGATTAGGCTTCCTGGGTATTTGGAGTTTCTCGGCTCAGGTTATGGCAAAGGGTGTGTCGGGCCCCCAGCGCCATTCAACGGATGATATAAGGTTTGAATATCCTGTCTTGTATCAGTGTTTTGGCTGCGCAGGGACTTGGGGGTGTGGCAGGGTAGAGTGCTTTTCTATAGTCTCCTTAGGAATTATTGTTTTAACTTTTGTTCATATAAGACCCAAGAGAATATTTAAGCACATTATTTTTAATATGGTTCTAAGGGGGGGGGGTGCAGTTTTGGCATAGTTCTTCGTAGCATATGAACTTTGTAGGATTGGGGGTTGGGCCTCGGAGCGCTTCTTCAACTTTTACTGCTTCCTTCTGGGGTTTCGATCGGGGGGGCAGGGGGTTTAGGGTTTAGGGTTAGGGGTTTAGGGTTTAACAGTTTAGGGTTTAGGGTTAGGTTTTCGCTTGGAGTTGGGTCTAGGGCTTCATGATTTAGAGGTTCTGAGATCTCTCTTCGCTCGGCAGGTTTCGTCCGGAGTTCAGAGACTGCCCCCTAAAACCAGACCTTAATCCTATGTAAGTCCTAGACCGTAAACCCTAGCAATCCCGAAGTTCGCGTTGAGAGTTTGGGGCTTGGGGTTTCAGCGTCTTAAGCCCTGAGAGAGAGGGATGTCATTTCCTCCCAAGCACTAAATACTAAACACTAAATCCTGAAGCTTGAAGTTTAGGGCCCTAGACCCTAAATCCTAAACCCTAAACCCCAAACCCTAAAGCCTAACCCTTAACCCAAAGACCTAGACCTTAAGCCCTAAACCCTAGCCCGAAGTCCTAAACCTTAAATTTGTGGGAAGTCTCGGGGCGGCAGGAACAGAATTTGGTTTAGGGTTTAGGGTTTATGGTTTAGGGTTTTAGGGCGGGATGAATGTCGTTTTTGGGACTGAGTCCTGAAAACTATCCGAGATCGGGCGTCTGTTGTGTGTTTATTCATCCCGTTGGCTATGTGATACAAACTCCTTGCCGTTCTTTGGCTTCGGCTTAAAGGGCTTCCCTAACCCCTCAACCCCTTAACCCCTAAACCCCTTAAACCCTAAACCCTAAACCCCTAAACCCCTTATACCCCTGAACCCCTTAACCCCTGAACCCCGAACGCTTAAAAGCGACCAGGCTCTGTGATGCTTTGGAAACCAGGATAAGGGTCGGATCATCCCCGGAAGGGTTCGATTAAAACGATGCTATAATACACCTACCCTAAAATCCTACAGTATCCTACATGCTTACAACACCCTCAGGTTAACTTCCGACCTACTTGTCACGGCGCCGTCATTTAACAGCCTCAGTGTCTAGTTGCAAGGAACCGGTTGACAAGTTGAATGGTTCATGAATCAGTGGCTTAAATAGTACATGAACCACGGAATCAGCCAATGAATAAACTGCATTGATTAGTTGATGAATCAACTAACGAACCATCCAACTGTCTGACTGACTGAGTGACGGGCTGACTCACTGACTGGCTGACTACTGACGGACTATCTAACTGACTAAGTGACTGCTTCAATACCGAACTAACTAGCTACGTAACTAGCTAGCTACCTAGACTAACTAAGTAGTTAAAACGAGTTCATCAAACCAACAAGCACTCATGTAAAGTGCGCGTGCATGACTCCCAGTGCAGGTAAGTGAGTAACTAGGCAGTGGTATGTAGCTTGTGCTGTATGGCATGTCTGCATATACGTTTATACATTTATAAGTATGTGCATATGTACACATATATATATATATATGCAGATCTACATATATACACGTATACATGTGTACATACTTACATACTTACATACATACGTACCGACACATGTGTGTTCATGGTGGTGTGTGCATGTATGTGTGTGCTCGTGTGTGCGTGTGCACGTGTGCTTGCGTGGGTATGCATACACTAATATAGAGTTGCATGCTGTTGTGCTCGCCCGTCTGCACGCTGTTCTGTCAAGGACCTTCCGGATACCCAACGCAGAGGACATGGAGAAGTGGAGGCAAGTTGCCACGTTGGTTCAACTAGCTAAAGCGCCTTTTCTCGAAGCCCTAGACCTTAAAGCCTGAACACCAAACCCCGAACAATCCTAAAACGAAAACAAGAACCCTAAAGCCTAAATCCTGAATCCTGAGCCGGAGGCTAAAACCCTAAACCCTAAATCGTCAATATAAGGGCCCAAATAATTTCCAATACTATTTTGGGGGTTCCTACATGACAGCTGTCGTGCAATGGGCCTCCAAGGCCCTAGATCCCTTAAATAGCCCTTGAAAGGAGCCTTACTCTGATTTTTTAGGGCCCCCTTTGCTAAGTGCCCTGCAACCCTAAACCCCAAACCCTAAACCCTGAATCCTGAATCCTAAACCCTAAACTCTAAACCTTGAACCCTGAATCCTAAACCCTAAAGCCTGAATCCTAAACTCATGGCCTAGGCCGCCCACCTACTGTGGGTGGGCGGCGCTTAAGCCCCTCGACCTCGATGGCGCAGAGCGACCCAATGCGCCTTTCCACAGCCATGGGAACGGTAGCACCAGCAGGTTCTTTTCAGGACCAGTACTGGTCCCCATTCTTGGACCTTTTGGCGTTTTCCCCCTGGCCCCCTCTGGGCCCTCCTGGCCCCTCCTTCCTGACCACCCCCCCTCCCCCTTTCTAAATTCCGTTCAGAAAATGTGCATTTTAATTAGGGCCAGGTGCCAAAGTCGAGGGAGCGCCTCTTTCTTTATGTGGGCCTGCTCTAAACATTTCGGGACTCCTTGGGGCCCTGGCCCTGCCCTGGTTTGCCCTGCCTGCCCGTGTTGCTGCTGCCCTGTTGTGCGGTTGAAGAAATGGAGAAAACCATAGGTGGTTTGGCCGCCTTAGACGGCGTGGGGTGGGAGAGCTAAAAGAAAGAGCCATCCACAATCAGGCTCCAACGGCCAATCGTCAGAGGACATGCACTCGAAATTACAGTGTCGCAAGATACTTCCGCTTGTGCGCCACTCTACGGCGAAACCCTAAACCTTAAACCCTGAATCCTAACCCTAAACCCTAAACCCTCATCCCTAAAACCTGACCCTGGAACCCTTGGGCCGGCTTTCATCTTCGGCTTAATTCGAATGTCGTCGGTAGATAGAGGATCATGAGACTTAGTACGTAAATTGAAGGAGTTCCTTAAAAGGGATATAAGCGGTTATACTTGCTGATAATTTTCATGTTTTTCCAGGTACCCCTAATTCTGCACTTAGAGTGTGCCCTACTTGGAGGGTAGTAAATAGGGTGATAAGTAGCTTAATATTGGGTTACAAGTAAATAGGTTACCGTAGTTATAACCCTACTTACTAAGTCCCATGATCCTCCAAGCAGTTCCTGGTATATTAGAAAGCAAAGTCATATAATCCAATATGCGGCATCGTGATGTGATGTGGTGTGAGACGAGATAACATCATGTAATGTAATATGTTATAGCATAGTACAATACAACATACTTTATAACCTAACATGATATAGCAGAGTATAGTGCAGCGAAATATAGCATAGTGCAATACAGTATGATATTTTACAGTATAGTTCAATATAGTATACTGTGGTACGATATTGTAGAATACAACATATAACAATATAGTACGGTATGGTATATTTTGATATTTCATAATTCAGTATAGCATGGTATAATATACTACAAAGTAGTAGGTAGAAACTATTTTTTTCTAAATTAACCTATAATTATATTCTAACCTAGTCTTAATATATCATAGCATATTCTAGTTTAATGGTACATAATAATATATATATATGGTAACCCCCCCCCCCAGGACCAACCTCGGCCATTGTCCTGCTCATTACTGTCTTCACAGCGTCATGAATAAGAGCCGAAACCACTGTAAATACCGATGGTGTTTGTGTTCCCGTACAAAGTTTGCACTCTCGACGCCTCTTGACAGACTGGTAAAAAACAGGGTCCAGTTTTATGGACACCATTTACACTCTCGGCGCGTCTTGTCGGAGTGGTAAAAGACAGAGTCCAGTTTGTGTGCCTCATCCTTTATTAATTATTGTCATCTTGTCAAAGTCTTATTATTAGTTTCAGTCTTAAAAAACAGTGTTAACATTGGTCTTGACTTAATTTTGTTCTAAGTTTTAACCTCAACTATTGTGAGTAGTAACCTTAATATTTTTGCTAGCGTTAGCATTATTATTAGTTTTGTGTCATTACTAATTTTAGAAGTTCTAACAATGCTGCTGGTATCTGTCCAATATTACTGTTCGTTTGATTAGTGTTCCTGTTAGTGCTGATGCTGGTGTCAGTGTCAACGTCAGTGTTAGTCTTAATATTAATATGAGTATTAGTGCCAGTTTAATTTAATATATGTCTATAGCAGTGTTAGTGTTAGTGTTCGTGTTAGTATTCGTATTAATATTAGACGTGGGCTGGGCTTTAAAAACTTAGTCTTAGTACATTATGTGTATAAGTATTCATATGTGTATATTCAGTATATTGGTATATAAACAAAACATATATATTAATAAAAATTTTTTTGGGTATACTCGTATATTGGTATATTAGTAACAATGGTCTATTGGTATATCAGTTTCTCAGTATATTAATAGATTAATTTATTAGTATATTAGTATAATGCTATGACCGTACATATTGGTAAATGAAAACATTGAGTTTTTAACAATCTGATGCATTCATTTCCTTGTGCCTTATTCTGATGTATTCTTTAGTATACATTACAAAAACGATATGGACATTAATATGATGTTTGTAAATTCATATTGGTATTGATATTAACATGAGTTGTCATCTTGTCAAAGTCTTATTTTTAGTTTCAGTCTTAAAAAACAGTGTTAACATTGGTCTTGACTTAATTTTGTTCTAAGTTTGAACCTCAATTATTGTGAGCAGTAACCTTAATATTTTTGCTAGCGTTAGCATTATTATTAGTTTTGTGTCATTACTAATTTTAGAAGTTCTAACAATGCTGCTGGTATCTGTCCAATATTACTGTTCGTTTGATTAGTGTTCCTGTTAGTGCTGATGCTGGTGTCAGTGTCAACGTCAGTGTTAGTCTTAATATTAATATGAGTATTAGTGCTCCAGTTTAATTTAATATATGTCTATAGCAGTGTTAGTGTTAGTGTTTGTGTTAGTATTCGTATTAATATTAGACGTGGGCTGGGCTTTAAAAACTTAGTCTTAGTACATTATGTGTATAAGTATTCATATGTGTATATTCAGTATATTGGTATATAAACAAAACATATATATTCATAAAAAATTTTTTGGGTATACTCGTATATTGGTATATTAGTAACAATGGTCTATTGGTATATCAGTTTCTCAGTATATTAATATATTAATTTATTAGTATATTAGTATAATACTATGACCGTACATATTGGTAAATGAAAACATTGAGTTTTTAACAATCTGATGCATTCATTTCCTTGTGCCTTATTCTGATGTATTCTTTAGTATACATTACAAAAACGATATTGACATTAATATGATGTTTGTAAATTCATATTGGTATTGATATTAATATGAGTATGTAATAATCTTTCTATATTTGTATGAGCACAAATAATTTTGCTAGTATTATGCATGTTCGTACTAGCCGAAGTATTAGTGCTCATATTAATATCAATATGGTTCTAAAGAGACTATTAATGTCGGTATTCGTACTGAGAATAATTTTGTTAAGAACATGAGCATAAATACCCGTAGGAATATTCATACCTATGCTTGTATTGGTATTAATACTCGTATTAGCATGAGTACTAGCATTAGTACGTATCTAGGCATGACGATTCTTATATGAATATAAAAGGGGAACATGATTATTAGTATTCGTAAGAACATTAGTTTTCCTATACATTAATGCTAACTAATATTACTATGCATATTAGTATTGGCAAGAACATTAAAGTTCGTGTTCACATCAATTCTAAAATTGGTATTAGTACAGTTTTTTCAATATTAGGAGTAGATACTAGTAGTAGAATTAAAATTAGTATGAACAAAACATGCGTTGGTATTCGTCGGAATATGAAACTTGAGGTTACTCTTCGTATGAGTTACTAGTACTACTGAAAAACATACCAATGCTGATATTAATACGAATGCTAACATTCATGTATGAGCATGTTATTATGCACGTTCGCACTAGCCTTAGTGCTAATATTAGCATGAATATGAGTACTCCAAAAATGAGTAATTTCACGAATATGCATAGCCAATATTCATACTAGCGATAATACTAGCTATAGTATGTATATTAGTATTCGCATCAAGACTATTCATACAATGTACATGATTTCAAGTATTCTTGGGAACATCAGTATTCATACTAGCATACTATCAGTTTCACCAGTAGTATTACTATAAGTATTAGTACTCGTATGAGTATTATAGTTTTCAAAGTTTTCAAAATAATATCAATATTACTACAAGTATCAGTTGCACAGACACGTCAACCGGCGACGTCGCGAGGTCGAGTTCCCTAAATTCTCTAATCACTGCTTCCATGCCTCGAATTTACAGAATGCGTGAGTTCCTGCAGACTCCCTAAATCCCTAAAGTCTTTACATACCCTAATTTCCAGCCCCATGTGTTGGTTTTAGCGCATTCCCTAACATTCCTGACTCCCAGCCCGGACCATGTGTTGGATTTAGGGAATTCCCTAAATTCCCTAAATTCCCTAATTTCCCTAAATTCCCTAAATTCCCTAATTCCCTACCCCATGTGTTGGATTTGGGGAATTCCCTAAATTCCCTAAATTCCCTAAATTCCCTAAATTCCTTAAATTCCCTAAATTCCCTAAATTCCCTAATTTCCCTAAATTCCTTAAATTCCCTAAATTCCCTAATTCCCTACCCCATGTGTTGGATTTGGGGAATTTCCCTAAATTCCCTAAATTCCCTAAATTCCCTAAATTCCTTAAATTCCCTAAATTCCCTAAATTCCCTAAATTCCCTAAATTCCCTAAATTCCCTACCCATGAACGGAAACCATTGAATCTTCTCCATGGGGGTCAGACTTAGGGAATTTAGGGAATTTAGGGAATTTAGGGAATTTAAGGACTTTAGGGAATTTACGGAATTTAGGGAATTTAGGGAATTTAAGGAATTTAAGGAATTTAGGGAATTTAGGGAATTTAGGGAATTCCCCAAATCCAACACATGGGGTAGGGAATTAGGGAATTTAGGGAATTTAGGGAATTTAAGGAATTTAAGGAATTTAGGGAATTTAGGGAATTTAGGGAAATAGGGAATTCCCCAGATCCAACACATGGGGTAGGGAATTAGGGAATTTAGGGAATTTAGGGAATACCTAAATCCAATGGGTAGGGAATTAGGGAATTTAGGGAATTCAGGGTTGGTCTTGGGGGGGGGGGCTAGCATATATATATATATGTACATGTATTCTGAAACACATAATCTAAGATAAGAATAGCCACGATAATATAGTGTAATAAACATCATGATCCAGTACAATATACGAGAGCATAACCTAGCGTGATATAACACAATATCATATTATAACACAATATACTATAATATGTTGTAATGGAGACGAGACAAGACTAGACTAGATTACGATATGAAGACATAGGTTGTGCTACAGAGGTGTATGACCCGTCGGGGTTATCAAGAAAGGGCTTCAGAGTTGCGAAGAGTTTTAAGCTAGATCGGGGTCGCGCGTCTTTCGTTTAAGGGTGCTGGGCTCACCATGAATTCTGAATCTTGTTTGTAAATGCTTTAGACCGTGACATCCTCAAGAGCCCAAGTAAAATTTACCCGCGTTGTTTGTTTAGGGTAGGGTTATATGTAAGACTGTGATACCCTAAGTGTGGACATAGCCTTCCAGCTTTCCAGCCTACGCTAAAGTGTTTCTACCGCAGCTGAACTTCCAACCCCCCAAAAAGTGCTCTTCACAGCAAAAAAGTATTCTGTGCAAGCCGAAGAAGACCTGTTCATGAACACCCATTTACACCCTATAAGGGCTATACACAGCTCTCAAACCGTACACCCTTGACCTTCAAACCCTGAATCCTAAACCGAAGACTCTGCACACATTCACGTAGCAAGAGTGGACGCCGATCAGGTCGGAACGAGACAGGGCAGCATGGGAGATCCCTGAATGCAATAGTTGTTGGGGGCTGAATATTTTGTAACGGTTTAGGGTGTTTCAGGGTTTAGGGTTCCAGGTTTGGGACTCGTGCAAAGTGTGCCTTGTCCAGTTCAGCAAACAGCTCGGCATCAGACAGCACGAAACAGCAGACGGCGTTGCGACGCCCTGCTTCTTTGACACAGCGGACTGGATCCAGGGACCGCCAAAGCTCTCTCAGCGGTTTTTGGAATCTGGTGGAGAAGTACGGGCCAAGGCATGCACAGAAGTCTAAGAGGGTGTGGCAAAAACACCGCCGGGCTCCGCATGCTTCGGCTCATGCTCTCTTCGAGCGCGTGCCAATTACGGTTTATGGTTCAGGGATCACCTCTTCTCCAAGGGTAAAAGGAGGGACCCTTAATAAGGACCCTTAGGTATATACCCTTAATAGAGCCATTCTATACCCATTGTATAGCCCATTATAGGGTAGGGGTCCCCATTAAGGGTCCCTCCTTTTCCCCTATGATCTTCATCTGTCTATAGTACAAAGCCGCCAAGATGCCGAGTCTACCTTTTCAGGCGGCTAGACCCCAAAGCCCGAGGTCTGGGAGTGTCCGGAAATAGCTTCTTTGTGGGGTCCTTCCTGATTTCAAGTATCCTACTATTTGGGGCATTATATTATTAGGGTCCCCCATTTTCCGAAACCCACCTAGTCCTATTTTAGAACCGTTGTAACCCCAACACCCTAGTTCCATTATGCAAGCCTCTGCATGAGAGTTCCATCGAGATCCCCCAGAAGGAGGCACAGCATTGGGCATCGTGGCTTTAGGAGGTTTTGGAATTCCGTTCTCGTGTTGCTTGGGGATGTAGGGCCAATTCAATATTTTCACTCTTTCGCACGAGCTGATAGGTTTAGGCCTGTCAGACTCTAAAGTCTTAAGCCAAAGTCTTAAGCCCTACAGTAGAAGCCAGAAAGTTGGAAGATCATTATCCTCATGCCCTTAAGGTAAAGTAGAGGGAATCCTAGCATTAATCCCCCTGAATCTACGTTCCAGCTTTCTGGGGTTCACTGTCAACCATACCCAAAATTCTGCGGTACGAACTCCACCCTCACAAGCCCAACAAACCACAAACCCCAATCCCACCTTTTTAGGGTTCAGGGTTACTATAAGGGTTGTAAAAGGGGATTCTGCCTGGGATACCATAGGTTTAGGGTAAGCTTTAAACGCTTAAACCCTAGACCCTTCCCTAAACCCCAAAACCTTAAACCCTAAACTCGAAACCCTCTAAAGCCCTAAACCCTAAGCCCTTTAAAGCCTTCCCTAAACCCCACACCCTTAGACCCCAAACCCTAAACCCTTTAAAGCCCTGAACCCTAAGCCTTTTAAAGCCAAAACCCTGTAAATCCCTTATGGATCCTGTTCAAAGGATTTTTTTATAGATCCCTTTAAGGAGCCCTTTAAAGGCCTAGAAGCGAAGTTTAAAAGTCCACCTCACTTTGCTACGGCAGCCGAGGCGGCATGGTGCACCTGAAGTAGAGGCCCTGCTGTTCTGGGCTGTTCAGGGTTTAGGGGTTTTAGGGGCTCAGGGGTTTAGGGGTGTTAGGGGCACTTCAAAGAGACCATTATGACGCAGATGAAGGCTCGATCCGTTGCAATTTCGTTCCGTAGCAGCAGCAATCCCCTCCAAAGCAGCCAAAGTCTCAATATCAATTGAGCCAAAGGCAAACAGGCCAAACCCCGCACACAACCCGGTCAAAACTCAGAACCCTAATCCCTAAACCCTAAACAGTCTGCGGAGAAAGAGGCTACTGCACATAAAAAGCCCTTAGCAATCTCTATAAACCCTAAATCTTGAGCATGCTTCTTCTCTGGGGTTAAGAAATTTATAGAGTTGATGCTTTAGGTTTGAGGACTTTCGGGGTCGGTTCCGAGGTTCAGAGGGCTTGTTTTGAGTCCTAGTTCGTGTGAAGTTGTGAGCTTTCAGGCGCTGTCGGTCTTGCGGTTTAGGGTTTAGGGTTCAGGGTTTATAGGGTTTAGGGTTCAGGGTTTAGGGTTTAGGGTTTAGGGTTTAGGGTTTTAGGGTTTAGGGTTTAGGGAGTCTGTCCCGTCTACACCCAGTGCGATCTTAGGCGCGAATCCGTAACCAGAACTCCACATGGGTGGTTGTCAAAATGATGGTACCTCCTGAGGTCCCTAAAGTAGTACGGCACCTAGTATTTAGGGTACCCAAAAAGGGACCATACTTAAAGGCTCATAAGGCTTAGTAAGTAAGGTTATAAGTAGGTTATAATTAGGATAACCCCACTTAGGGGACGTATAACCCCAATTATAACCTACTTACTAAGTCCCATGATCCTTTGAGTAATTTTGACAACCACCCACATGCTGGACGATAGTGAGGTGGAAGGCTTTAGGGGCTGGAGGACATGCAAAAGCAAAACGCCTACGTCCGACGATGCTTTTCTGAGAAGGCACAATAATCCTTAGAACGGTGTAATGGACTTTCTTGACACCCTGATGGCTTAAGACTTTATGGGCTTCAAGGGGCCGTCGAAGTGGAAGCTTCATACATTCTAGACCCTAAACCCTAGAAGCTCAACCTCAAGCTGAATCGCGCGGGAAGGCAATGGTCGATCTCCCGTACTTCATGGATCAGTGACCTGCGCAATATGGATTTTTGATGGGGTTCTCTGGAGGTGTTAAGAGGGTTCTATAGGGAGTCTAGCAGGGGACTAATACCATCTTCTTGAACTTGGGGTACCTGTTCTTGGTGGAGTTTACACAAGTGATCAGGCCTAACATATACAAGTTGTAAAGACCAAAGAGCTAATTGAGGGCGTTGGTCGGAGTCGCGGTCGACCCCGTTGGCCGCAGGATCTTAAGACCTAAGTCCAAAACCCAAACCCACAGTCTAGGGTGTAGGGTTGACGGGACTCTTTATGCGGGTTTCAGAAGGGATGCATCCCTAAACCCTAAGCCCTTCGGATTGGAAAGTGGGGGTTTCGATCTTTCGCGTGTCTGCAGTGTAATCTAGGCCTAAAAATAGGTCAGACTATGTACAACTATAGGTAATGTCACTGTAGAACACTTGCAGAACTCTTACAGAACCGCTCCGAATCCTTCTACGTACAAGTCTGGAACATTGACAGAAAACCTTTCTACATGCTCAGCAAGAAGCAGGAAATCACTGTTTAAGACTCTGAAGCTTCAACCCCGAAAGCTTCAACCCTCAACAACCAAGGCGGCCAACTCCACATCCTCCGGAAGGTCCGCCCTGCCTGGCGTCGAAGAGCGCACCGTTGCCGCCGGGTATGAAGAGTTAGGCCCGAGGGGCTTCCTAGAGACTCCAATATCCCTTAATTACGGAATATTCCCTAAATCATATTAGGGATCCTAGTATAATTGGAGGTATATATCCCTGAATTAAGGGATATTGGAGTTTCTGCGTTTGAGAAAGACGATTTCCGCCGCTCTCTTGCTACAAAGATATACTGGCAGTGTGGTCTTGTGTATTTAGCTGTGGTCCCATGTGGTTCCAGCATTCTCTGCAAAGGTGGGAATCGCATGCCTCTTGTTCCACCCAAATATAAGATGCTGTAAAAATTAAAGACTGTTGGGTCGGCAGGGAAAACCAGAACCAATCGATTTTCACAAGGTCCTGAGGCGCGAGAGTCAAGGTTTTCCAAGGCGCTTGCAAGGACGGGTACACATGTGGATCGGGACATCCTGAATTTGATTTTAGCCGGGAAGCTCATTTTTTTGCGCATCTTCCTCGAGACCTCCGAGCTGCGGGGTAGTCATGACCCCCCGTGCCATTCGCGAATTTCTGACTCGCGGTGTTTTCTGGGGAGGATTTGTGAGCGGCTCGGGTTTTGTGCTGTTAAATTACATGCCCGTTCAACGTTTTAATCTTCGGAACATGGACTTGAGGGGCAGCCCGGGCGGATACATGCTGAGTTTATTCTCGACGATGTGGTCCTGAAAGCCCTGCATCTGGAATGTGGGCTGATTCATAAACAGCGGAAGTAACACCAGCATGTCGTCTGAAAGCCCGAAGTGCTTCAAAGCTTGCATCATTGCGCGTTGTCCAGAGAATCGAATGAATGTCTCCAGCCCAAGCATAGCAGGTGCAGGGGTGTGTCCGCCGTTGTTCAATGGTGAGACTGGTCGTTAATTGTGTGTCGAAGACGCTTGATTGTGAAGTTCCGTAGCCGACAGAGGCTGTCGTCATCTAGCAGGAGCCACAGCTTAGTAGGCACTCCATCTGTCTCTGCTGCCTTTTCTTTTTGAGCTGATCGATCGTCGTTTGCAGTTGTTCAAACTGAAGCATACATCATTTTCCGATTGGGGGTGTAATGGGGTGCGCCTATTGCGTCGCGCGGTCGTGTGTCGTAAATGGTGACTAAAATTAAACCACGGCTGCGGCTTACCATCTACAGCCTGGCTTTTCTGGCGCCAGTAAAACTTTTTGTCGTGGGCGCGCAGTTGTCCATGCCGCTTTAGTTTTGACGGATTCGCTCCCCGTTTGTGCATGGATCCACGCGCTTCGGTCTTTTCTGGCCTGCGCTGCACTTGCATATTTTGTGGGTGTCATCATTTCTATATGGGCCTGAGTTTTCTAGCCTGTTGAAAAACAGGCTGATGATGTGTGCATGTTCGTGTGGCTTGTAACTTTGCTGCAGCCATAGCTGCATGGCGTCTGAAAGCAGCGTGGTTGTTGTCCGGCCGCCGTGAGGCGTCGGGTGGGAGGGTGCTGACGACCTCCGAGTTCATCCCTAGCTTATCCTCACTCATGCCGCACTGCGCCTTTGTTCCTTCCCGAGCGTTTGACTATTCTGCGCACGGCGTGGACCACTTGCTTGTGGGTGTGAGCCAAGGCGGCCCACCCCACATCCTCCAGAAGGTCCGCCGTGCCTGGTATCAAAGTCCGCGCCATTGCCACTGGGTATCAAAAGTTTGGGGTTTAGGGATTAGGCTTTTGGGTTTAGGGTTTTAGTTCTATCAGGGTTTTTGGGGTTACGTGGTTTAGGAGCGTAGGATTTTTGGGTGCAAGTTGTTGGCTTTAAAGGTGGTTTTTCAAGCACGCTAGGGCATTCAATTGTGTTAGGGTTTGGGGGTGTAAGCTTTTTGATTTTCAACAAGGCTGTTTTTGTGTGTTTTTTTAGGGTTCTGTAAGAGCCCCATGAGGGTTTTCACAGAAGGCTCCCAACCCTAAACCTTAATTTTGAAGGCACCACTGTTGAAGTGCGCCAAAGGCAGCAAGAGACTAGACTTGAAAAGGGGCCCGCGTTCTGGCAAACAGGCGGGCAGGGGGCAAGGGGAGGGGGTGCAGTAGGTAGTGGGCAGTGGGCAGTGCAAGGGGCAGGGGAAACAACCCACATTGGGTGCGGTACCATACAGAAATGAACTTCAACTGCGCTGGCCAACCGCAGACCTGAATCTCAGTGCAGCTCAAGGCAGAGGGCTCCCCACGCACCGGAAGAGTCTGCAGCTGTGCCGCTGGTCTGAAAAGACTTAAGGTAACGGGGCAGGGCAGGGCGGCCGGACCGCCAAATTTTATCGACAAGAATTCGTTCTTGAGCCTTAAATTTGGGCCACAGGCGCAGACTTGAGTAGTGGTAGGTAGTTGTCTTGAAAGTTTGAACAGATAAGGACTCAAGTCAACGAACACATGTAAACAAAATAGATACACATGGTAGAGAGGTCTAAGGTTTGGGTGTGGGGCCCGACTTTTCTTGGCTTCGGCTAAGCCACCAGAAGTTTGTGGATTTGGGTTAGGAGACCGTAAGCTTTCTGGTTGGGGTAAGGCGACCTTAAGTTTTCTGGTTTGGGTTAAATGGCTTTCAGCTAGTTAATCCACAAATTTATAATACCGCGAGTCCTAAACTTTCAATCATTCGGATGTCAGGGTGTGAACCCGGACCGCATAAACTCCAAAGCACGCCAACTCCAACCTCTGTGCCAGGTTAGGGGAGCAGGCCCAGTTGCTCCAGCAATTCGGTCGTGTGACGCCAGTTGCTCCGCAGCCTCGGCCCGCCGCTGTGTCTAGGTCCGCACTTTGTACCCGTTGACCATCTTGCATCCTTTTTTTTTCGGGTTCCTTTATCGAAACTAAGTAATGGAAACAGGGCCCATTCAAACCTTTTTTGTTTGTGTTGGGGGGGAGCCAAGGCTGTAAAGGCATTGCCGCCACCTCCTCCTCGCCCGGCAGCTTCTTCTCGCCCGACCGCCCCGCCAGCGGGCCCCCCTATCATGCAGCGACTCGGTTTGGACTTAGGAGGGTATAGGTATAGGTAGGGTGGCGGTGTGGAGTGGAACGGTTTATTTACAATTCTGTAGCATTTGGGGTCTCAGTAGGGTTTCATTTAGGGTCAAGGGTTAGATCGCGGACAACGGTTCAAGCAAGTTTTTTTGGTAGTTTTGCTATGTTTTGCTTGAAAACATGTTGAAGGAGGCATCAGGATTCGATGAGGCTTCGGTGTTAGATAGCAGGGACATCGGTGAGTCAGCTGAAGTTCGAGCAAGGTAGTTTCAGGTACTCGCAACCGAAGTTGTAACTGCTCATGAAACTTCAGGAGAATTAGCTTTAAATCCCAACCCTAAAGACTTGCTTCGCCTTAAACCCCAAACCAAGAACTCGTCAAGCTGTCTCGGCTGCTCAAGGAGAACGCCGAAGTACCACGCCACACCAAAGAAAAGGCCTAATTCGGCACGACAGGCCTCCCTGTCGTGTTTCTAAAGTTTTATCAATACTTGTTCCAGAATAGCAGGTTTTTAAGATTCAGCTCTTTAGATTCTTTAGGGTTTATTCATGTTTGTGAGGGTTTTCATTCGGTTGAATCCAGGTTTTTGTGGTTTTTATTGTTCGTCTCCGGAGATCGAAGTCGACATCATCGCCCCGAAAGGTTTTTTAGGAGTCAGGTTCAGAGAGATTAGGCGTTAAGCTTGTTTTAGCATCTCGGGTTTAGAGTGTTCAGGGTTCAAGGAGTCAAGGGTTCGGGAATCAAATGAAAGCTTTGTAGAACATGTAGATCCCCCCAAAATAAAACCCTTTGCCCCAACAGGGTATGGACCCTACAACACCAATGGCTTGGATTCTGGGACCTTTCTGTCTGGAGTTTCAACACTGAGTGTGGGGTTCAGCGTTCGGGGTGGCACCCTCATAGACATCACCACCATCTTGCTACCGCCCCTATCACGGTCACCACTGCCATCACCATCATTATTATCGTCATCCTCACCTAAAACCTCAACCCTAAACCCTAAGCCCTCATCATCATAGAGAAGCGCATTGTTGGGCCTGGAGCGCTTATCCCCCAACTTCAGTGTCTTTCCACCAAGCTCCCCAGCCCTTCGCCCCACGAAGTCCTTAAACTCACAGCCCTGAAGCCCGAACCTGAATCTAAACACCAAGCCTTGAACCTGAAGCCTCAAAACCATAAGTTTAAACTCCAATAGGCCGGAAAGCCCTGAATCCTAAACCTCCTAAATCCTAAACCCTAAGACGACCCTAATACCCTAAGCCCTAAACCCTAAACCCTCAGCCTTGAAGCCCTGAACCTTCAGCCTAAGGTCTTGAAAGCCGCAACCCCGAAACCTGGCCTTAAGGAAGCCCTTATAAGCATCCTTCAGGGTTTAGGGTTTAGGGTTTAGGGACAGGGTTCCCTAAGGAAGCCCTTGTAGACATCCTTCAACCCTTATACCCAGATCTTAGGGTTGATAGGGTTTAGGGGGGTTTCGTGTTTGGGGGTTATACAGGGTCTTAGGGTCTTAGGGTTTAGGGACTTAGGGGTTTAGGGTTTGGGGTTTAGGGTTTCGGGTCTTAGGGTTTGGGGGGACAGAGACTCCAATATCTCTTAAGTAAGGAACATACCCTAAATCATGTCAGGGGTCCTCCTCTAAGTCCACGTATATTCCTTAAATAAGCCTACGGGTAAGAAGCTTCAAAGGAAGCTTTAAAGGAATCTGAAAGGAACGCATAGAGGAATCCTCATAGGAATCTTTAGACCATTGTAGGCACCCTGAACGGAGCCCTTATACCTCCTACAAGAGGCCGTAAACTGGGCTTTGGAGTACCATATTTTAATACTTTTTTCTTCATGGAACCATTATGAAATAGAAGTTTATTCTTTTTCTCCTTGGTTACTTAAAAGCCCAATAAAGGAGCCTTCTTTCGAAAGGAGCCCCCTGCTCCGAAGACAAAAAACGTTCCGGTGCCAGAGCCTTATTGCGCGACACGGAGGGATAGGGTTTGGGGTTTAGGGTTTAGGGTTTAGGGTTTAGGGATAGGGTTTAGGGTTTAGGGGGCTCTTGGCAAAGGTGATGGCAAAGGGGCTCAAAAAGGGTTCTATCAGCTACAGGACCATAATAGGCTCCAAAACCTACGGGATCATGGGACTGGTTCGATTCAATGTAACTTAGCACAAGGGTTCTACAAGGTCTTAATACAGACGCGGGTTCTATAAGAGTTCTGTAGCGGTTTCTATAATAAGGGTTTCTATACGATAGTTCTATCAGGGTTTAAGGCTAGATGTTTCACAGTTCGGGGCTAAAGCATTTCGAGGCGCCATAATGGCCGTGAGACCTTCATGGAGGTTTTGGCGGTAGGGATGCCTTCTAGGAATCCCCAGCAGAGCATCAGGGGGTGGGTGGCGCGTCAACGCTGCAGACGAGTGTCTTGCGGTGCTTAAGCCTTAAATGTCATGCTCCGATTCTGGGACCCGTACTTAAAGGATCATGGGACTTAGCAGTTGGGGTCCTTAAGGGGTCCCTTTAAGGAGCCTATAGGGGTACTATAAGGGTTTAGGGTTTAGGGTCTACTTAAAGGATCATGGGACTTAGTAATTGGGGTTATAAGTACGGTAACTACACTTATAATGACTTATAACCCCAATTAAGGTACCTATAGCCCTACTTACTATATAAGTCCCACGAACCTCCAAGCAAGCCCTGAAAACCTGAACCCTCAGTCTTCATGAGCTTTGAACCATGAATCTGAAGGTCAGCAACCCCAAACCCTAAATGGGTGGTTGTCAAAATCAAGGTCCTTCTTTGGGTCCTTATTATAAAACGGCACCAAATAATTAGGGTACCCCAAAAGGGGCCACAATTCTGACAACTACCTAAATCCTAAGGTATGTTCAGCAGAAGGGCGAGGGTTTCAGAGGATGGTCATGATTACCAGCCACAGTGCGTAGTCACACGACGTAGTCTGCTTTTAGCATCTCCTCTTCCTACACAGTCCTCGTACTCTTGTGTACTTCTACCTGCGTCTTCTGATTTCTGGGTGTGTGCGTGACCTCCACATGTTGACATCGATATGCGAAAGGGATTCGGGAGAAGTTATGACCAGTCGCGATCTCAGAATTCTTACAGGGCCACAGATGAGACCACAGATGACATTTACTTCGATGCCCACGTCCCAGTTTTCCATGCACAGCGCGCTGCAAATTTAAACGGGGCAGTGAACGGATTCCCGGACGCCAAGCGCAGAATGTTCGAGCTGATGGTATCTGCGTACACCTCCCAAGGAGGCTGTCAAGCAATTCACAAGGGGGTCTCATTGGCGATGAAATTCGCGCAAGGCAAGGAGCTTACACCTTTCCTCAATGTCATAGAAGGGTTACTGGCGCTTCTTGCCAGAAGTGGTGGAATTTCCTGCGTTCGCCGACCGCGTACTTGGAACCACCATCCTCGTGTTGGGCTTCCTGACCTGTTCTTAGAGGATCATTGGACTTAGTAATTGGGGTTATAAGTCAGGTAACTACACTTAGAAATACTTATAACCCCAATCAAGGTACCGATAACCCTACTTGCTAAGCACGACGAACCTCCAAGTGGACTCGGCGTAGGCGTTCGTAGGTCAAAGCCATTGTAGCCGGAACCATTACACCCTAAGCCCTGAACCCTGAACCCTAAACCCCTGGACCCTAAACCCTAAACGCCTAAACCCTAAACGCCTAAACCCTAAACCCCTAAACCCTACACCCTATACCCCTGAACCCTACACCCCTAAACCCCTAAACCTTAAACCCTAAACCCCTAAATCCCTAAGCCCTAAACCCTAAACGCCTAAACCCTAAACGCCTAAACCCTAAACCCCTAAACCCTACACCCTAAACCTCTGAACCCTGAACCCTAAACCCCTAAACCCCTAAACCTTAAACCCTAAACCCCTAAACCCCTAAGCCCTAAACCCTAAACGCCTAAACCCCTAAACCCCGAACCTGGAATCCTCACCTCGGCAGACCTGAACCCCGAACCTTGAATCCTACTTCGACCCGGAACCTTGAAACCTTCAACCGCCAAGCCCCAAGCCCTACTGGAGTGAGACGCCCCCGCAAGACACCTTAGTCTATGTACTAAGGCCCTCATTTTACACCCCCTCGTCGCTGTTGTCCAATTCCCTTGTGTCTGCTCTGTCTTGCCGCTTTCAGCATATCGGCTCGGACGATTTCTGTTTAAGGGAAGTGTGAGTGTCCGACTGTTGTCGGAACCCATCTCCCACATACGACTGCCATGGCTCGGGCACACGACTGCCACAACACACTGTCGAAGTACAGCAGCGACAACACCGCCATCAACAAAGCCAACAACAGCGGATCTGAGCAACCATGATGCCCACAACAACCAGGAATCACCAGAAGATCCTTAAATCCTAAATCCTTACAGAACCCTTACAGCAACGCTTGCAGACACCCTTGTAGAATCCTTAAAAGAAACCTCGTAGGAATCCTTCTATACAGAGCCTGCCTTGGGTGGCGCCATCCGGAGTGCGACGATGGAGGTCCACACGCCGACGAACTCCCTGGCGCGCCTGAATGAGACGGAGGCCCCTACTTAAAGGATCATGGGACTCAGTAGGGCCCCTTTAAGGGATCTATAGGGGTACTATAAGGGTTTAGGGTTTAGGGTCTACTTAAAGGATCATGGGACTTAGTAAGTGGGATTATAAGTAAGGTAACTACAGTCATAATTACTTATAACCCCAGTTAAGGTACTTATAGCCCTACTTACTAAGTCCCATGATCCTCCAAGTAGACCCCAAACCCTAAACCCTTATAGTACCCCTATAGATCCTTTAAAGGTTACTAAGTCCCATTATTCTTGGTTTTCAGGGTTTAGGGTGTCGGACCTGGGGTTCATGGTCTAGGATTTACTTGGAGGTTCGTGGGACTTAGTAAGTTGGATTACAGGTACCTTCTTTGGGGTTGTAAATTTTGATCAGTGTAGTTATCTTGCCCCAATTACTAAGTCCCATGATCCTTTAAGTAGAGTGTAGTGTGCACTCAGACCCCCGGGAGGATCCAACAAGTAGATCCCTTAGTGGGGGTTCCTTTAAGGGGTTCCTTTAACGGTCCCTTTAAGGGATCTGTAGGGTTTTCGGGTTTAGGGCTTAGGGGGGGATCCAAATAGAAGATCCCTTAATGGGGGTTCCTATAAAGTACCCTTAGTAGTATAGGGCCCCAAATTAGGGGATCTACTTTCTAGATCCTCCCGGGGGTCTGGGCAATGATTGTCTCTGCACTGCTTCGATAGGTGCTTTAGAAGGCATTAAATCGTTATGGTGTTGCTTCTGGCAGGGTTCTATGAGTGTTTTATTGAGGCTTCTCTGAAGATTCTGTAGGTGTTCGGGGCGTACGATTTAAGCTGCATTGCTCAGGTTAACGGCTTATGCAACACAGTTCGAAACAGAGACCGTCCCGAAGATGATTGTTAATCGTTGATAGATGAATTTGTCATGTGCACTACTACTGCTAAACTCCCTTGGGGTTTACGGTTTAGGGTTTGTGGCTTGTGAGCGGTACCCCTTAAGACCCGAAACCCCTCAAGCCGGAAACCCTCAGACAAACACCCTGACTTCCGAAATCATGAGGGTTGGTTTTTGGTTTCAGCCTCCTGTTGCTTGGCAAGTTCCTTCAACACGGTTCTTAGCGGCCTAATCCCTGAACCCTGTGCCCAAGCCCTAAGCCTAAACCCTAGTCCCCGCACCCTTTAGCCCTAAGCTCTACTTAAAGGATCATGGGACTTAGTAATTGGGGTGTTAAGTAAGATAACTACACTTCTAATTACTTATGACCCCAATTAAAGTACTTATAACCCCACTTGCTAAGTCCCATAATTTATCCCCCAAGTAGACCCTAAACCCTAAACCCTTATAGCACCCCCTCTAGATCCCTTAAAGGGGACCCCTATAACCCTACTTACTAAGTCCCACGAACCTCCAAGCAGCCACAGACCTCAACTTGAAGAAACCTCAGCTCGGGTTTGAGGGAGGGTTTGAGGGTTTAGGGTTTAGGGTGCAAAATCCGCATACCCTGACCCCTGAACCCTATGCTACCAGACCCTTGACGCCTGGAGAACACCCAAACAACCCTAAACCCTGAATCTATCATACTAAACCTTATAGACTAGACGCCAGGAGAAGCCCTAAACCCTAAACCCTGAACCCCATACTAGACCTTATAGACTAGACGAAAGGAGAAGCCCTAAACCCTAAACCCTGAACCTATATACTAGACCTTATAGCTAGACGCCAGGAGAACCCCTAAACCCTAAACCCTGAATCATATATATATATATATATAGATATATGCTAGACCTGATAGACCAGACTTAGACGCCAGGAGAAGCCTTCAAGGAAGGTGCTGCTGGGAGAAGTATGGCACATCTTTTGGCCGATCATGTGCAACAACGTGGCGATGCTCCTCAACGAGTTCCTTGGGCGAGGGTCTTTGCGGGGTTTTGTGGCGTTTTGGGGGGTTGATATGGGGGTTTAGGGGTTTTGGGGGTGTTAGGGGGAAGGGTTCATATAGGGGTTTAGGGCGGTTCAGGGGTTTACGGGTTGATGGGCGTTTAAGGTAGAAGCCCAAAAATTGGAAACCACCATGGCCTCAATCCTTAAGAGTAATGTATGGGTAATCCCAGCACTATTTGGCCTTAATCCGGTTTCCAAGTTTATGGAGTTTACTGTAGGGGTTTACGGGTTTTGGGGGCTAAGGGCTCAGGGGTTAAGGCTTCAGGGGTTTGTGGGGTTTAGGCGGTTTAGGGGTTTTGGGGTTGAGGGCCTTGGGTGCAGGGTTCAGAATTTAGCGTTTAGGGTTCCTGTTCTGACTTCCGGACGTTGCCTGCATCCTTAGGCCCCCAGACACTCCAATATCCCTTATTTAAATAGTATGACTTAGATTTATAGTAGGATCCCTCATATGATTTCAAGTACGTTCCTTAACATCCTTAATTCAGGGATGTAGGAGTCTCTGGGTCATTCTCTCGAAAGATGACGAAGCTGAAGGGTTTGGGGGGCCAGAAAATGCAGGGATCAGGGCTTCAGGGCGCATGGTTTAAACCCTATATACCTACTAGTAGAGCAGGTAGCTTTTAACCTTTTTTGGGTAGTTTTGTCCCTGCATCATCCCTATATAGCCAAAACATTTAGGCTTTAGTTCCCCATGATACCCGACAAGTAGGTTTAAGACTACGGTTTAGGGTTTAGGGTCTAGGGGCTGAGGGTTCATGGTTTAGAGCCCTTAAGACTCTGGAGGCGGAAGCAGTCAGTTTGCGGATCAGGGTTTGCCCTAAACCCAAAACCCAAACTAAACCCTAAACCCTATGACACCCTATGACCTATAAACCTTAAAGCCCAACACCAGCTAAACTCTGGAGCCAGAGCTCCCGATCTTCACCGTTTTAGGGTTGAGGGTCTAGGGTTTGAGTGATTAAACACTCTTTAATTATAGTAGGATCCCTTATATGATTTAAGGAATATTCCTTAATGAAGGGATATTGAAGTCTCCGTCCTGCCAAACCCTAAGACCCTAAACCCTAAACCCCAAACCCTAAACCCCCAAACCGTAGACCCTAAGACCCTAAGACCCTAAACCCCTAAACCCTAAACAGACCCTAAAACTTCATACCCAAGCCCTTTGTGACCCTAGAATCCTATGCCCCGAAAATCCTATAACGCTAATGCCCCAACATACCTAACATCCTAAAACACCGAGCCGCTAAGATCCTAAACCCCCATGCCCCGTGAAACCTAAAATCCTAATCCAAAAAATAGATTAGACTCATAAATCCTAAGCGGTCCCCAGCAGCCGGAAATCCAGAAAAATCCAAGGGGCCTTGGAAATGGCCCTCGGAAAAGGCATTGCAAAATCGACAAGTATTGCGCTTTTGTGGGGTTCCCGCCATTTCAGCGGCTCGCAGCGGCCGAAATCTTGACTCCAAAATCCTTAAACCCTAAACGCAAAATCCTAAACCCAAAAATTTGAACCCAAAATCCTACATCCTAAATGGTAAGCGGTCCGTAGCACCCGTAAATCTTTCAAAACCAGAGGCCTTGGAAATGGCCTTCGGCAAAGGAGCAGGTATTGCAAATCGACAAATTTGAGGGCTTTCATGGGGTTTCCTCCATATATATATATATATATATACCCCTAAACCCTAAACCCTAAACCCTAAACCCTAAACCCTAATTTCAACACGCAGTGGCCGGAAGCGGGAGCCCCAGGCAAACATTCAACCCCAAGCCCTTTGTGACCCAAAAGCCAAAATCCAAAACCCCAAATCCAAAAGCCCACGGTTTAGGGTTTAGGGTTTAGGGTTTAGGTAATCCAAAACCCAAAGTTCTCAATCCAAAACCCAAGACCAAAACCCGAAAACCAAAATCCAAGATGCTGAATCCAAAATCCTGAATGCCGAGCGGGCCCGAACAGCCGGAAACCCCTGTGTATGACAAAGGGAATCAAGAAGCAAAACCAGGATTGAATACACAACGAACCTCGGGTGGGTTGGGCGGGCAAGAAGCAGCCGCGCGTCAGGCTTGGCACACCCTAAGACCCTAAGACCATAAACCCTAAACCGCTGAACCCCAAACCCTAAACCCCTAAACCCTAAATCCCTAAACCCTAAACCCCTAAACCCTAAACCCCTAAACCCTAAACCCTAAACCCTGAACCCTAAAACCTAAGACGACCCTAATCTCCCGAGGTTCACCAACACGCTCTGCTTGGGGCACGCCGGAAATGAAGCTGAGCTCGCAGCGGTGGGGCTTGGAAACATGATGCAGAGCCATGGCCGCAGGTTCAGCCTTGTCCTTTTTCATGGTTCCCCCAAAAGAATAAACAGACTGGCTAGTATACCTTCTTGAATAGTTCCTACTAAGCGATAAAGGTATAGGGCTCTGTCTATTATTTCTAAAAGGACAAGGGTGCGCAGGTTTGGGGTTTAAGGATGTGGAGGGTTTGAGGATGTTGAGGGTTTAGGGATGTGAAGGGTTTTAGGGTTTAGGGTTTAGGGATGTTGAGGGTTTTAGGGTTCAGGGTTTTTGGGTTTACGGTTTAGGGCGTTTCTGGGGCACTCAAACGTTTGCGTTCTAGGGGTTCAGGGCTTAGGGCGCTCGGACACGAGGATTCAGGATGTTTAGGGATTTAGGACTTTCGGGTTTAGGGATTCGGAGGTTTGAGATGCAGGACTTGCAGGCATTCGTGGCTGTCAGGAGGGCCTTTGGTTGCCTTTTTCTGCTGTATCGTTCGTGGAGAAACGGAAAAACAAAAAATTGTCGTTTTCGGCTGCACTTGTGGCCCCCAGGCACGTGTACGACATCTTGAGCTGCTAGAGTATGCTAGAGTTTAAGTCTACACCTTAAACTTAAACCCTGAAGGCCCGTTCAAGGAATTTAGGGTTTTCATTTCGGGTCCGATTGCCTTAAGATATTTGACCGACTCGTTACTCCTACACGTCTTCATCATCAGCACCGACATCGTCATCGTCATCGTCATCATCATCACTTTCATCATCACTGTCATCATCGCCATCATCGTCATCAGCAGCATCACCATTACTACCAGGACAGACCATGCGCGTCCTGGTAACAGACGCTTGTTTCAGATCGAGCGTCTACAATATTACAAAAGCCAGACAGCAGTCATGCACGTTAAAAGGCCGTGCATCGGCTATAGCAAGTTTCTTGAGCCTGCAGCCTCATGCCCACAAGTATGACACATGCACCCATGCACCCTGAACCGTAAACCGCATCGAGCTAAAGCTCAGGAACTGCTGCGCCCTGAGCTTGGGCACCTTGTCGGAGATGGCCTTCAGACGACGGCCCATATAGAGAACGGCGGGGGGCGTAGATAACAAGGAGACCCAAACACTTAGACTGTTTTCTCGGTTCGTGTATTAGAACTATGCATTTGTGAACGCTAAGAGAAGAGAGTTACTGGTTAGTCAGGCAGGTAAATCGACAATAAGTAGAGTCACGGCCACTTATGCTTCGCTGAGTTGCAGCTATGACCAGCAGTCGGGATAGTCGCGGTAGCCATTCCTGCCTGTTTACGGAATTTATTTCAAATACCACAAATCCTAAACTGTAGGATCGCTTTGGTCACTGTAGCCATCTCTACTTGCAGCTCCACCCGACCGTTAAGAGTTTAGGTTTTGGGGGGTGGGGTTTGCAGAGCTTTCCGGGGTTTGGGGGCGTAGGAGTTCAGATCTTGGCTTTTCCACGTCCTCAGGGGTTTGGGCTTCACGTATAATATACCTTAATAATTAGAACAGGGCTTTGGGGCTATTTTAGAGTTTCGATGTAGGAGCCCCTATGAGGTGATATTGGTGCTTATTCCGACCCCCGACACCAGTGTTTTGTGGTGTCCATGGGCTTGATGTCAGGGCAGTAGAGGTTTAACTGTCGGGATTCAGTGTCTAAGCAGTTGTTGACGCAGCCAAAGCCCTAAGCCCCTATGGTCTTAAACACAACGGTTGTGTTCCGGTGGCCGGATGAGTTGTCCCCTTCCCGACCGTCAGATTGCACGCAACAAAGCACACCAGCCTATGTGCCCAACCTATCGAACTCCGAGACTGAAGCCTGCTTGCAGTAAGCAGCTAGTGTAGGAACCTGATTAAGAAACCTTGGGTCTTTATTAGGGTTCCTTAATATGAATCCTACGATTTTGGGGGGTTATAGGCCCCGGGTTTCTTAATCAGGTTCCTACATTCGCTGTCTCCGTAGATTATCGGCTGGAGTGTTCGGCTCTCTGAGTTTCAGGGTTCTGTGGCCTTTTGTAGGTGTTGCCAAGGGGCTGTGTGCCACAAGCAGTTTTGGGGAGCATCGATAGAACACCTTCAAGGCACCCTGTACCAGAAAGCTAAGCAGCCCAGAGGGCTTAACTCAACCCGAAATCGTAATATCTTAAACCCGTAAAGAAACATGGACATAAAGCCACAAAGCCCAAACCCCCAACCCAAATCCTTAAAAAGCCAAATAAACCCTAAACCCTAAACCCTAACGAAGGAATCGGCTTGACCAGTGCCTTAGACACCTTCGTCAGTCAAGCACATGGGGCGGGTCAGCACAGCCTCTGCACCTGGGATCAAGTTTCTTTGTTGTTGGGCGTTGGGCGTGAGCGTAGCGTGTATATATATATATATGTAGATATATAGATATAGATATAGATAGGGTGTAGTGTTTAGGGTGTAGCTCGTTTTTGTGAGTCCGGGTCGGTCTGTGTTTCTTTTGAGGGGCGGTTTAGGGTTTAGGGCTTAGGGGGCATCTCTGGATCGTCCGTAGGCTTCTAGACTGTTTTCGCCAGGGTTTCTGAAGACGTCCGGAATTTAGGGGGCTTTCAAGCTTGGCAAACAAAATGCTCTTCAGAAGCAAAAAAACAAAGCCTAATCCCAGTCTAGGAGCTTCGATCTCTACAGCCCCAAGCCCCGTTCTGGAAGGGTTTAGGGTTTATGGTTTAGGGCTACATCAAACCTCGGGATTCCACGGGGTGCGACTCAATCCCTATGTCCGCGACTGTGAATGTAGAGAGGTCGGTGCATGGTTTCAGTTTTTCGGCTGAGGAGTTTTAGGGGAGATCATAGTTGTTTAGTTTCAGGTTTTGGATGTTACGCTTGAGGATTGTGCGGTTTAGCGTTTTGGGGTTTGGGTCTTTTAGGTTTGGGGTTCAGGCACTCGCGAGGTTCATGGGTTCTTTACGGGTCCATGAGGGTGCAGGGATTACATGGCCATGCCACTGGACGCGAGCTTAGCACGTGTTTCCTTGAGGTTACCGAAGTAGGCCCTAAGGCCCAAATATAACCCCTACCTTAAGCCGGAATAACCTACCTTTTTAGGGTTCCTTATTATGATTTCCTTATATAAGTCCTTAAAAAGGTAGGTTATTCCGGCTCAAGGTAAACCTTAAACCCGGAACACAGAGGCCCGTGTTTCGTAACATTAGCGATGCTGAGGTGTGCAGTATCTTCAGCGAAGCCGTGTGATCTGCATCTCGGGCAGCTGCACAACTATTTCTCTTGGTCCCAAAAGGGGAGCACCTAAACCCTAAACACGTAAGGGAAGTGCTCACAAATTCAAACCTTAAGTCCTAAACGCCCTAAGCCCATAAGGGAAGTACTTGCAGGGTTACTAAACGGGTTCCTTCAAGGGTTCTATCGGAGATTTCGGACTGGAGGAGGCCTTGCTACGCAGGAAGGGCTTCACTTGGAGGGGCGGGGGACTTAGTAAGTAGGTTATGAATAGGGTTATAATTGGGGTAACTCCAGTTAGGGTACTTATAACTGATAACTCTAATTATAACCTACTTACTAAGTCCCCTGCCCCTCCAAGTAGACCCTAAACCCTCAACCCCATAGATCCCTTTAAGGAACCCTATAGATCCCTTTAAGGAGCCCTTTAAGAGCCCTTACTAAGTCCCCTGCCCCTCCAAGCAAGACTTGGTCCAAGTTCCTCCATTACCATCCCACGGTCTCGGCGTAGCTTCGGGCTTTGGGGGCTTTAGGGTTTAGGGTTTAAGGTTTAGGGTTTAGGGTTTAAGGTTTAGGGTTTAGGATTCAAGGTTTCGGGTTTAGGCTTTAAGGTTTAGGGTTTAAGGTTTAGGTTATAGGGTTTAGGTTTTGGGGTGCAGGGTCTTGGAGTTATAGCCAAAGCAAAGCACTACATCCCAAAATCCGCAGAGCAACGTCGCGGCTGAACCTTGGAGCCCGGAGCCCGATCCCTCGGACCTGCGAAGCCAAAGCCTCGGAGTTTGGAGCCCGAGCCGAGTTAGAGGGCTTATATGGGTGGTCGTCAAAATTAGGGTCCCTTTTTGGGTCTTGAATATAGTACGGCACGTAATGTTTAGGGTACCCCAAAAAGGGACCCTAATTTTGACAACCACCCATATAGCTTAGAACGAAATAAAGCTGTAGTTACCTTACCTATAACCCTAAACCCTAGACCCTAAGGGCCCATGAAGCTCCAAGCAATGCCTGCAGCACATAGGCACGGTGCAGCTTATTTGGATGATTCCGTTGCTCTGGTTCAGTGACCCTCGGCTTCCAAAGTGCGTTCATTCCCAGCTTGGGGCTAGAGGTTAGGGTTTAGGGTCTAGGGTTTAGGGTTCAGGGTTCAGGGTTTGAAACCCGTGAACCCCGAAACCCTAAACCTCAAACTTAAACTTAAAACCCTGAATCCTAAAAGCTGCGTTTTGAATCCCTTATGTATAGTGCCCCTTCAAGGGAGCCATTAAAGGAACCGTATTCTAAGTATGACAATGACCGAGCTCTTAACCCCCAGGCCCGAGGCCCTCAACCCTAAGACCTTGAATCGCTGAACCCCCTTCTAAACCAGCAAAGTCACGAATACCTGTGCACATGCAGTCGACCATACCTCTGTACAGTTACATACATAAAAACATACATACATACTTACATACTTACCTAGTTACACCCATGCATGCATGCATGCATACATACATAAATACATATACATTCCCTAAACGCTAAACCCTAAACCACCCAAAGCACCGAAACCCTAAACCCCAAGCCCCGCCCCCAAAACCCCTAAATCCTAAACCCCCCGAAGACATCCACCGTCAACACCACCCTGCACCCGAGGATTCTATTCTTGAAGCCGTGGGCCAGCACCCAGATGTAGCCAGGCCTCTCTCTTTGCCCGTTTGGGGTTTAGGGCCTAGGGTGTACGGTTCCGGGGTTTCGGAGTCAAGTGTTGAGGGTTGAGGGGCTTACGGGTTTTAGGGCCTTTTAGGGTTTTGGGTTTAGGGGTTCAGGTTGTTCGGGGTTTTTGGGACTGTTGAGGATTTAGGCGGCATAAAGGCCATATGCAACCCTATGAAATCCGTATAATGCGTTCATAGAAACCCTAAACTGCTACGACAGGCTTTGCGGTGTAGGGATCAGGCTTGGGATTTAGGGTTTAGGGTTTAGGGTTATCTCTGAGTTCAGGGTGTGCGGTGTAGGCCGAGGGTGACCTCGAGAGAAAGCGAATTGCTGACACCTACAGGCGCAGCAGATCCTTGCTTGGAGGTTCGTGGGACTTAGTAAGTAGGGTTATAGGTACAGTAATTGGGGTTAGTTATTTTAAGTGTAGTTATCTTACTTATTCCCCAAATACTAGGTCCCATGATCCTTTAAATGTGGCAAACAGACACTCGCAGTGTGTCAATCGCAGGGCTGCTTTCGAGCTTCCAGCCTGAAGAGCGTCGGCAGTTTTTTGGATACAGGGGTCAGGGTTTAGGTTGGGGGCTTGGGGGTTTCAGTTTCGAGTTAGGGTTTAGGTTTTGGGGTCTCGGTTTTGGGGCTTAGGGTTTAGGGTTTGGGGGTCTAGTGCTTGGGGAGGGTCTACGGCTTACTCTTAGGCTGTAGCATCCGTGATCTTGCTCGTTAATGGTGTTTGTGTACGTAGGTCTAAGAGAATAAGGAACATGCATAGAGGAAGTCGTCTTGCGGTGCTTGCAGACTTCCATACGAATCGATCTACAAGAGAGCTGACATTACAGCTCACACATCCTACTGTAGTGCTAGCATTTTCTGCTTGTCATCATGGGTCTTGAACACATTAACATCCTGAACCCACAACCCTTTCTCCCAGACCATTAACTGACAACCCCCAAACCTAAGAACTCTAAACTCTATACCCTAAACCCTAAACCCCTAAACCCTAAACCTTGAAACCCTAGACCCCAAACCCCTAAACCCCCAAACCCAAACCCTAAGCCCCTACTTGGAGGATCATGGGACTTAGTAAGTATTGTTATAAGTACCATGACTGGGGTTACAAGTAATTATATCTATGATTTCCTTACTAAAAACCCGAATTACTAAGTCCCATGATCCTTTAAGTGGACCCTAAACCCTAAACCCTTATAATACCCCTATAGATCCGTTAAAGGGACCCTACTAAGTCCCATGATCCTTTAAGTAAGCTCACACGTCTGGGGGCTCCCTGACCGTACCGCACTTCGGAAGGCACGCTGCATCCTACAATCGAGTTGCTGCATTCGGGCATCTTTGCAGAATTCCTCATGGCGTGGGTGTATTATGAGGACCTGAATAATTAGAATCGGGTTCTGAGGGTTGTGTGGTATACTAAACTAAAACAAAAAATTGGGAACACCCCAAAGCAGTATAAGTGATTATTAAGGCCCCCATGGTAGGTTGGGGGTCTTAGGCTATCAAAGTGGTAGAGTGGTGATGGGTCCAGAAACTCGAGACTCTAGTCTACGATTTAGGGCTTCGGGGTCCAGGGTTTAGCCTGCAGGCTTCTATGGTCGTGACTGAATGCTAATCTAGGGGCCTTAATAATTACCTATACTATTCTGAGTACACTGGGCCCGAAAACCTTATTTGAAACGCTGCGCGTCGTCCGCCTCGGCCCGGCTGTACGCGCATGTGGCGAGTGGCTACTATCTGCAGCAAGCTCTTGTAGGAAAAAAGTAACAGTTGGAATCGCACTTATAGTAAAAGTAATGTTCATAGCAACACGAAGCAGGATGATTGTGAGTAGTATTAGTATTGGTAGTATCAGTACGAATTTTGGTGTCGTCATTCCGAAACACTGGATACCAAGACTCTCGCAAGCGGCGGGATGCCTTAAGTATGGGCCGTTGAGGCTGTGTGTCGTCGAAAACTCCAGAAAGCTCGCACCTGTCAGCGAGGCGGGAGGGAAGGGGGGGGGGGGGGGGGGGGGGGGGGGGGGGGGGGGGGGGGGGGGGGGGGGGGGGGGGGGGGGGGAGGCGTCGTGCTTTCGGGTGCAGGTGTTGTCCGGGCTTTGGTTTTTCAGGCTGGGGTTAGGGTGTAGGGTTAAGAATTCAGGTTTGAAACTCCGTTGGTACTGCAGCCTTACAGGCGAGCCCCAATTTTTCAGGCTGGGTTAGGGTCCAGGAAGCTCGCACCTGTGGGGGAGGGGGGGGGGGGGGGGGGGGGGGGGGGGGGGGGGGGGGGGGGGGGGGGGGGGGGGGGGGGGGGGGGGGGGGGGGGGGGGGGGGGGGAGGGAAGGGGAAGCGAAGAAAATTGGGTGGGACTGCCTATAGAAAGCCAAAATCCACTGGAGAAGGCGAAAATTCACCGCCGGACCTTGGGGCTCATCGACACGTTTCAATTTTTTAGGGGGGGTGGGGGGGGCGGTGGCGCGGATTTTGTTGGGGGGGGAAAAAAGGTGGGGAATAGATGAAATCCGAATAGGAACCTCTGACCGCTTCGGCCGGGGCCGAGGCGAATTCTGATTATTAAGGCCGCTATACTAAATTTTAATATGACTTGTAGTAACCCTTATAGTCCCCTTTCAAAGGGAACATTATGAATTCAGAACAGGTTTTCGAGGTCTGGCGGATATCCAGAACCTCATCCTAGCACCCAGAGACTCCAATATTCCCTAACAGGAATGTACCTTAAATTACTAGCAACCCTTGAACAAAGAAGCCTAAACCCTGACCCCAAGCCATAAGCTTAACACCCATGAACCTCAACACGTCACCCCAAACCTTACAGCCTAAGACGGAACAGTCTATGCAATCTTAAGAAAAAATGCCTAAGCCCTAAACCCGATAGATCTCTTATGGATCCCTTTGAAGGAACCCCTCTAGATGCCCTTAAAGGCTTCAGGGAAGGGAACCCTAAAGCCTAAACCCCTCCAATCTGGAGGGGCTTGGATCTGAGGTTGTTTGCCCAGTTCCAGTACCAAGGGATTCTGGCCTACCTCCGGAATGTGTCGATGCCGCAGCCGGCGATGTGGATAGCAGGAGAGTAGGTTTTAGGGTTTAGGCGCCCTGAGCTCTAAACCCCAAACCCCAAACCCTAAAATCCTACCCCAAGGCCTTGTGTAAACCCCAAGACTCGACAAGCCTAAACCGCCGTATGGGTTCTGTTACGTCAGGCCCGTCTCGGCTTCAGCTACTTTCAAGAAAAGTGCGAAATTTCTCCAGGATTCGGAGCTGTTGGCTATAAAAGGGTCCAGGGTGTTAGGGTTTCGGCTTGAGGGCCTCGGGATTATCAAAGGGGAAAAGGAGGGACCCTTAATGGGGACCCCTGCCCTATACTGGGCTTAATGGGTATATAATAGCTATATCAAGGGCATATACCTAGGGGTCCTTATTAAGGGTCCCTCCTTTTACCCTTGGAGATTGGGGTGTCCGGTCATGCTGTGGGGCGCTGGCTAAGGCTTTGGGCTTTACGGTGGGCCACAGAAAGAATTCGCATGTAGGCGTTAAAGTCTGCTGCGCGCTGGGGCTTGAAGCAGATGACCTCGCATAGGAAGTCATCCAGAGCGCTGACGTTTCAACCTAATGTTCTCCCAAGCAGACCTGGTACTGCAACTGCAGCTGTAGCTGTCCGTTTGCAGCCGTACTTACAGTTCCTAACGAGCACTCAAAGCCAAACCATGTAGTTTTTGGGCAGATCCCAAACCCCGATTCTGCACTCACCTCATGAAACCCTCAACCCTAAACCCTAAACCCTAAACCGGGACAGGAAGCACCAGCGTCCTCCACATCGGTTGGGCCATGCTGTTCATCGTGGGCTTCAAATGGGGTGCTCTGGCCAAAACTGGAGACACCAAGCCCAAAAATCCGAAACCCTGAGCCCTAAACCCTAAACACGGATTCATACGTGTACCCGGTGATGAGGCTACATGCTATAGGTTCTTTTCCTGGATGAGAGCCCATGGGTCAATGTTGCGCGAGACTCTTGAATGTCATCTACAAACACCGTTGCAGCCGACGGAGTCGACCACCTCGCCCCAGTTCCTTCCTGAAAGCGAATCCTCGGTGGCTACGCTACATGAGTCAATGGAGGAATCCTCTGTCCGTTCTGATGCAGACCAGCCCTCGTCTTCCTGCGAGAGGCCGCGGCGCTCCACTCGCTCTTCGAGCCGGTCTCGCAGTCCCCACCTCTCGCATTCGAACAGTGAAGAGGGCCCATTGCGTAGTGATCATGCGGCCGCCGCTGCGTCGCATGCGCCTCTGACGATCACTCCCTCAATGGCGGCTGCTCTTGGGGGTGAACTGCTGGGTATCTGGGCAGACGAAGCGGAAGTCACGGAAGCCTCTTCCTCGGGAACCACTCTGACGACAACCTCCTCGGGCACCACCTTGACGACCTCCAATTCGGGATGCACTTTGTCGTCCTCTTCTTCAGGATGCACCTTGTCGACCACCGTGTTCAGGGGTACTTCCTTGGGGAGCTCTTCTTCGTCCTGGACTACTACATCAGTCTCTGCGTCGTCTTTCTCGTCTTGGAGCACTACGTTGGTTCTTCCTGGGTCTTCTCTGTCCTTGAGCCCTTCCTCGACTCCCTCGTCGGTTGAAGGCGAAACTTTGGGTTCGTCGTTGACCATGCATCATGGTGCCTCCCTGGAAAATGAGGAGACAGGGTTTGTTCAACTGCCGTCTGGTGCTTGGCTACGCACGACCTCCACGACTTCAAATGCTCCTCCGGTGGCTAGTCGCCCAGTCATGCCGTGTGAGCACGTACAGGACGCAGTGTCGAACCAGCTCATTCTGGGAAGTCAAGCGGACGTCCATGTATTCATACTGAGGATGCTGGACCGCCAACGTCGTCTTCGGCATATGCAGCAGCTGGTGGATGAAGCAATTGAGGCTGCCATGGGCTGGATACACTTACCCCTTTCAGCAAGATCCTTCAATGGGGGGATAGTGGCGAATGAGGTGTGGAGGACTATCATGATGGAAGCAGCTGAGAGCTCCAGTTCTTCCTCGTTGAGTCCCCCCGCGGCGGTGTTCCACCCGGTGGTGACCCTGCAGCCTGGTTATCCCCTCACCCTTGAGGAGCTTCGTGACGTTCTACCGATGGACTCTATGACGACTATCGCAGGTTATCGTCGGAGAAGCTGGCGTGAGCATGTACGCAACCTTCATGCCGCTGAAGGACGTCCTCTTCCTGTGGGGAACTGGCCTTCGGAATGGGATAGGCCGCTGTATTTAAAATTTAGTCCAGGCCTAGGACGATGCACCAGTGCCCGGAGAACTACACTTGGCCAGTGCCCCTGGTGTTCCTGAAGTCCCGTGCTTCTCGCGCCGCCGTGGCCGCCGAGCTCGCCTTCCTCCTCGCCTACCTGAGCCCGTTGGAGAGTTTCGTGCGCTGGTTGAAGTCCGTGCTCACCGTCGTCCTGGAGAAACCCTGAGTTCTTCGTCGCTTCATGGTGCAGCACCTGAGGGGGATGTTCGCGGTCATGGAGGCTCTTCGGTGTTACACGGTGCTGTGCCTACGGGTGGTGGTCTTGGAGACCCTTCGATGGCCCCTTCTGTTCGTCGTCGGCAACGGGGAGGTCGTGAACGGAGTCGCAGCCGAGACCCCTGAACGTCTGAGCCCGGCCTTTCTGTCTTCGAGTGAGTGCTGTAGCACTAGTCTGTTCTTGAGCGAGTGAAAACCGCGAGTTTATGACTGCGCCCAGGAAGTATGTTCACTAGTCAGAGACCTGACTCAAGGTTGCCGTAAGTGCTCCCTGACATCATTTGGCTTCTGACTACTCTCTGTGTAGTCTGGGGCTCTGTTTGGATGCACACCTCAAGGAGGTAGGTGCCGGGACCTGCTGCTGCGGAGAAAGGGGCCACTGCATCTTAAAAAAAACCCTAAACACGAAACCCCTCAACCCGAATCTCAAGTCTCAAACCCGAGTTGCCTTAGACGGTGAGCGGAGGAACTTTAAACTTTATGGCCTTATATATTAGCTCTATCTTAGAAAGTTTGAACATTTTGGGGCCCGGTTGTTGAAGAAGAGAGTTGCCAAGCCGCACACTTTCAACATCCTTCATTACTCGCCATTGCAGGAACCTTAAGAGGAACCCGGAAACCCCAAAAAACCCTAATCCCCTAAACCCCTAAACCCTGAAAATCCTAAACCCCTAAACCCTAACCTTAAACCCCTAAACCCCTAAACCCTAAACCCCTAAACCCCTAAACCCTAAACCCCTAAACCCCTAAACCCCTAAACCCCTAAACCCTAAACCCCTAAACCCTAAACCCAAAACCCAAAACCCGACCGCCTAAAGCCGCTGCGCCCGAGGGTTTCGGATTTCTTGCATCGCTTCATCCCTCCAGTGCGTTTTTAAGGTTCAGGGTTTAGGGATTTTGGTTTTGGGTTCAGGGTTTAGGGATTTTGGGTTTGGGTTCAGGGTTTAGAGATTTGGGTTTGGGTTCAAAATTTAAGGTTTTTGGGTTTGGGTTCAGGGTTTAAGGATTTTGGGTTTGGGTTCAGGGTTTAGGGTTTAATGTGGTTTTGGGTTTTTGGCTTGGGTTTTATGATACTAGAACTCCGAGGGATTATTCAGGGTTTGATATTTATGATGGCTAAAAGGGGCTTAAGTCAAATACGCGCTGTCTCCAAACCTTTTCAAAGACCATTCGAAGATCTCTTACGAGAAACCCTAGACCCGACCCATTTATTGTCGTTCAAGGTCCTCATACCAGGTTCTACCTACTAGGTATTCCGACTGTAGCAGGGAGGAAAAGGGCCCTCAAAAAAAAACACCAAACCCCATAAATCCCAGAAAGGAACTTTTGCAACCCATGCTTCGCAATTTCATAAAACCCAGTAAGAAAACCCCCTATCAATTCCCTATAAGCTCTTAGCCCCTAAACCCCTTAAGCCCCTAAACCCCTGATCCCTAACTCCCTTAAACCCCTCAACCCGACTGTGGGAGTCCCCAGCTTTCGAGGCAACCCATAATCGGATAGAAAGAGGCTCTTTAAGAAAAAATCGGAACCCCTAAACCCCTAAAGTCCCCCTTAAACCCCCTCAATTTGACCTAGGGAGTCACCGGCTTTCCCCTAAACCCCTTAAGCTCCTTAAACCCCTAAACCCCTTAAACCCCTAAACCCCTAAAACCCCTAAAACCCCTTAAACACATAACCCCTAAAACCCCTTAAGCTCCTTAAACCCCTAAACCCTAAACCCTAGCTTTCGAGGCAACTTGGGCGCGGGCTCCGCGAACTTCGTGACCTGGACGCTTCAGTGGCTCCTAGGGCCGCTTGGCGGGCTTAATTTTGGGGGTCCTTATGATAAGGATCATATTATTCAGGGTACCATAATAGGGTAGGGAGAGGGCTGGGGGAGGGAGAGGGAGGAGGAGAGTGACAGCAAGGGGACGTTTTTTGGTTTAGAGGTTTAGGGCTTTGCGGGGGCTTATTATTTTCAGGGGTTGTGATGGTTTGTGGGGTTTAGAGGTCTAGCACGGGTGGGAGAAAACGTTGGACGCATAAGGGTTTTTAAAGGCTTCTTAAGGTTCTGTGGGGGATCGAAGAGGCGGTTTTTGTTTTATATCTTGTTGCTCAAATACGCTGGGATGAATAGTCTATTGTTATTTTAACGGTTTATGTACAAGTATCTGTCGCTGGCTACTGCTTTCCCAAGTTGTCGTTTGATTTCGACCCTTTCGTAAGCGAGTCAGTATTAGGATTTAGACTTTAGAGCTTTGTTTTGGCTCGGGCTTGTCGTTCACGGTGTGGGGTTTTGGGGTTTAGGCTTCACGGATCTTTGGGGCTTAAGTTTTTGAATCTTGGGGTGCGCTCGAAACATGCATGTTCCATGGTTGATGCCATAACACCCCTCTGTGTAGACTTATTCTTAGGCGCTTGTGAGGGCGCTTAGTTTTTTCTTGCTCTTCTTCTTCCTTTGATGCTGATGATGATGAGGATTGCTTAGTAGCTGAGTGGATACACTTTACAGTTTTTGGGATAATATTACCCACTATAAAATTGAAAGTGTACACTTTTTGGGGCATTGCGAACTCAGCAACTAGGATTAGTTCTTGGGCAATGCAAGAAGCATCCCCATGGGTATCATACGGTGGGGAAGCTGAGTTCAGGTTCGGGCTCTGGAGGGTTAGTAATATAGGGGCCTAAATAATTCCCAAATACTTTTCTGGGGGTTCCTTATCATAAGTCTAGTATAATGGTCCCCAACACCCTATTCTAATTATTAAGGCCCCTATATTATATAGGCACTGCGCGCAGGCACAGGGTGCAAGGGGGTTTTCTGGCTCGTGGAGGAAGGGCTTCGCTTGACGAAGTATCGCAAGTCTGCGTATGTAGGTCTTTTGTGACCATGGGATGCAATGACTGGTAACGGTTTTAAGTAAGGTTGCTGCAGTTACAACTACCTTAGGGGTACTTAGAAATAATTTTTAGTTTTGGTTACTATAATCCCTAAGAAAAAGCTAAAATTGCAATTTTTGCTACGGTTCTAAGTTCAGTATAGCTACTTCTGACCTGAATCAGGGCACCTAGAACCTTACTTGCCCCCAAACCCGAAACCCCAAGACCTTAAACCCTTGTCCGGAGTTCCGTCACGGCTTCATGTAGGTTTTGTAGCGTTTTTGTACGAATACTATAGTGCTTTGAACGGCTTTAGGGGTGTAGGGTTCCCAGAGACTCCAATATCCCTTAATTAAGGAATATACCTTAAATTATAGTAGGATCCCTAATATGATTTAAGGAATCTTCCCTAATTAAGGGATATTGTTGGAGTCTCTGGGTTTGGAACAAGAACCCAAGGCCCTGATCCCGGAAACCCCCAGCCCCGAAGCCCGTCAATCCTGCGGTAGCGTGAAGTGCAATGTACGTGTCGAGTAAATCTGTAACAACACACCTTTATGGTCCTGATATAATACCCCTGAACCCCTTGCCTTTCTAATTATCAAGGCCCTCCACCCGCAAAAGAACCCCATAACACCTGTACAAAGCCTTATTCCAATTATCAAAGTCCGTTTTAAGCACTTCTCTTCTTTTCCACAGGTCGGTCGTGATGACTTGCAAATCGTCGCTTTGCCTTCGATTTTTGAGGTTTTCAGTTCTTTGCTTCGGGTGGTCCGGGCATGATGGCAGGGGCCTTTTCAATAATTACCCAAGGGTCCCTTTAAGGGTTCCTTGTAAAGGGGTCTATAAGGATTACTATAAAGGGTACTGTAGGGGTTTAACATAGCGGCCTTACCAATTACCTGTACTATTTCGGGGACTCCTTGTTTTAATTACAGTATAATGGGAGCCAAAAGCCTGTTCAAATTATTAAGGCCCCTATATCAGCCTGCCTGATCTAATCGTAGCAATGTTCCACTGCTGCGCCTTTGTAGCTGTACCACACTACACCTCAAACAAACCTAGCGGTATCATGCCCCTAAACCCTAAATCCAAAACCCCAAACCCAAAAACCCAAAAACCCTAAACCCTAAACCCTCCCCCGATGCTCGTCTTTGGCTTAGGTTGCAGGGGCTGCGCCCAGAGACTCCAATATCCCTTAATTAAGGAATATGCCTTACATTATAGTAGGATCCCTAATACGATTCAAAGAATATTCCTGAATTAAGGGGTATTAAGAATCCCCTAAACCCTTAAGATCCCTTATAGGAACCCTTAAACGGGCCCTAGGAATATTCCTTAATTAAGGGGTATTGGAGTCTTTTGGTTTTCTCAGGGCCTGGGGGGTTGCCCAGTCTCTTTTGGCGCTGGAATAGGTCGGAATACGGTTGATGATGTGAATCCTAGGGGTACTGTTAAAGGGATCTATAAGGCTACCTTTAAGGGGCTCGTTAAGGGATCCATAGTAGGGTTTTAGGGTTTAGGGTTTAAGGGTTGATGATATAAATCCTGCATTACCCATAATAAGGAATATCCTCATAATTCCCACAGTGTAGGGTCTTTAAGGTAATGCAGGATTTATATCATCAACAGTAGTTCGCAAACATGTCCACTTAAAGTGCCCAGTCTAATTCTGTACCCTATAATTGTGAAGGTCCTTTTGTTTGGCCAGGTTCTGGTGTGTTTGTTTCTTTCTTCCGGGCATCCCCGCCCTAAACCCTAGGCCCTAAATCGGGGTGAGTGCCTGCAAGATTGCTTGAAGGATCATGGGACTTAGAAAGTAGGGTTATAAGCACGGTAGCTACACTTATAACTACTTATAACCCAAGTTTATTAAGGTACTTATAACCCTCCTTCCTAAGTCTCATGATCCTTTAAGTAGACCCTAAACCCTAAACCCTTATAGTACCCCTCTAGATCCCTTAAAGGGACCCTACTTACTAAGTCCCATGATCCTCCAAGTGACAAGTGCACGAGCAACAGCCCCCGACACACCCCCAAGATGGCTTGAAGCCCTAAGCCCTACCTTAACCCTGAATAACCCACCTCTTTAGGGTTCCTTATTAAGATTTCCTTATATAAATAAATCCTTAAAAAGGTAGGTTCTTCAGGGTCTAGGTACACCCTGAACCCCAAGCCCACTGCTTTAAGGGTCCTGGGGGGACTCAGAAACTGGGTTTAGGAATACAGTAAGTGGAGTTTAAACTGCTTATAAACATAGTTCAGGTACTTATAACCTTACTCACTAAGTCTAATGATCTTGCAAGTAAGCCCTAAATCGCAATCCATTGCGTTTCTGTTCAGACAAGGGCATCAGACGGACGCAAACTGCTTTTCGTAGTCTTGGGTGGGGCTTGGTTTGGGATGCAGGGGCCACGGTATGGCTTGAGAAGAGGTTCCAGGGTGGGTTGGGGAGAATCCTGTGTTGGTTTGAAGGAGTAGCTAGATACAGTAAAAGCCCAAAAGTTGGAAACCCCATAGCCTCAATCCCTAAAGAGTAATGCATAGGGGATCCCAGCACAGTTTGGCCTTAATCCGGTTTCCAACTTTATGGGGTTTACCGTAAAGTGGTCGTGGTGGCGGGTGGTTGGATTGGATGGAACACACGAACTACTTGGTGATTACGTGATCTAATGCTTCAGGATTCCATGGGTGGGAGGAAATTTCCTTTGCCTTATTAAGCCCAAAGCCAAACCCTAAACCTCAGTCGCAAACCCCAAACCCGAAAGCCCAGAACTTAAACCCTAAACCTTAAGCCCTAAACCCCAAAAGAGGCCCTGAACCCTTAACCCCAAGCCCTAAACCCTTAACCCCAGACCCTTGACCCCACTAAACCGGTATATTCCTTAGTAGAGGGATATTGGAGTCTCTGCGAACCTTAAACTTCAAGCCCCTAAACTCTAAACCCTAAACCCCAAACCCTATAATCCTTATAGTCCTTTATGGTAGCCCTTATAGATCCCTTAAGCGGTTCTTCTAAGGGTCCTAAACCTGAAACCCTAGACCCGAAACCCTACTTGGAGGGGCAGGGGACTTAGTAAGTAGGTTATAAGTAGAGTTATAAGTACCCTAAATGGAGTTACCCCAATTATATCCCTACTTAGACCCTACTTACTAAGTCCCCCGCCCCTCCAAGTACGGAGCCTTAGGTCTGCCCTCCATGTGAGCTGGAAGGAGCCGCAGCAGAGCTTACCTTTGGTCAGTAGTGATAGGGAGTTAGGGTTTAAGGGCTTTAAGGGTTTAGGGATTTAGGGTTTAGGGTTTAGGGATTTAGGTTTTTAGGGTTCTCTTACTTTTGGCTAGTAGGGAATGGAAGAATGGGGTCTATAAGGGTTACTATAAGGGATCTATAAGGGTACTATAATACAGGGGCCTTAAATAATCCCATAATCTTACTTTTGGTTCGTAGGGAATGGAAGAATGGCAGTAATCGTAGTTATAATTGTACCCCATTCCTCCATTCCCTACTAACCAAAGGTAAGAGCAGAGTGGATCTTAGGATGTGTTTAGGGCTGTGCGGTTATAGGGTTTGGGGTTCTAGGGTTTGGGTTTAGAGTTTAGGGTTTAGGGTTATTGTGTCGTTCAAGGGTTATTGGGTTATAGGGGGTTCTTGGGTTTAGGGTTATTGTAAGGTTCAAAGGGCTACAGGATCAAGGATTTAAAGTTAAGAGTTGGCGGCAAGGATTTCATGGCTTCGGTGGGGTTGTGGCTTCAGGGTTTCGAGGTTTAGGGTTTCGACGCAAGGCTTTTTGGGGTTGAGGATGTAGTGTCGAGGGTTCGCTGAGTCCCAATGTGACATCCTACCCGAAAAGCCTAGACCCTGTAATCACATGGGTAGTTGTCAAAATTATGGTCCCTTTTTGGGTACTCTAAATATTAGGTGCCGTATTATAATAAGGACCCAAAAAGGGACCATAATTTTGACAACCACCCACATAGCCCTATAGCCCTGCAGCGCTAAACCGTATCACTCTGTAACCCTACAACCCTATAACCCCAAACCCTTTAACGTTATAACCCTGTCGTAAAATTGCGAGCCTTGATACAACACCGCATGGTTCTGTTGTCGGCGACCCAGAGAACGAAGATCCCAACATCCTTTAACACTAAGACCCTACAGACTACAGACCCAAAACCCTATTCAAATCATTAGGGCCCCTTCTTGAATCTTTATAATGGTCCCTTTAGCAATCCTTATAGACCCCTTTAAAAGGAACTCGTAAAGCAACCCCCCATGTTAGACTATAGGCCCGGTCCGACCCCGTAAAGAGAGCCCTCCGCAGGAACTTCTCTTGGTACAGCGCGGAGCCTTCACGCAATGGCGAGGCCTTCAACCATAAACCCCAAGCTCTAAACCCTGAGCCCTAAACCAGCTAAAAAAATCAGACTCAAACCCTGAACCCTAATCCTAAACGCCAAGCCCTTAGCCCTGAATCTGAGAACGCCATGATGCTGGGGTAAGGTTTGGCATGGGTTTGGGGTTTTGGGGATTTAGGGTTTTGGGGTTTAGGGTTTGGGATTTATGGTTTTTGGGGTCTAGGGTTTAGGGCCGTTCAGGGTTTAGACCGGTGACCATTGTGTCTCCGAGAGTATGAGCCTTTATACTTCCACCTCTAAGGATCCATGTGCCCGTAGAGCGCACGTTACATGCCTATATGCGTGCCACGTTAATGGCACCATAAACTTGGAAACTTCTTGAAGCCCTGCGTCAGCCTCCTTCAAGCTGTGCTTGCTTCGGATCCTATGCAAGAGCTTGTGGATAAGGCTCTGGATCCTGACGTTGCCATTTCAGGTCGCATTTTGTCAACAGCATCCTACTCAACGGGTGGCCAAGTCGAACATCTCCAAGTGGCTGAAGAATGTTAAGTCCAAAGTGGGCCCGGGAAAGGCCCAAACCATTGAGAAAGCCTTGGAGCTATCTCAGCAGCTACTCTCGCAGTCGGACCCTGTGGTTGTGCAACAGCTTCGTGACAAGTGTGCTCAGATCGGGTTGCCGGTGCAGTGGGCAACCAAAATCAAAGAACCAGAGATTCACCAGGTTCCTATTGCAGCCACTTGTGCTTAACCCCAAGTAACCTACCTTTTTAAGGACTTATATAAAGAAATCATATTAGCGAACCCTAAAAAGGTAGGTTCCTTAGGGTCCAGGTAAGCATATACCCCGAAGCCTAAAGTCGAAAGTGAAGCAACATTTTGTACAACCATAAGTCACAAATCTTAGCACAACCGTCAAGCCCAAAATCCCAAACCCCGAGACCTTAAACCCTCAATACCAATATAGGGATTCAATATGTGGCAAGTTTTGATTACTCAAAAAGGCAGACTTTCAAAAATTGGGTTTTAGGGCGCAGAGTTTAGAGTTCAGGGCTGGGTTCCGTTTAGAGCTACTTTTATGAGGGTTCAGGGTTTTACATTTTTTGGGGTTTCGGGTTTTGAGTGCCTTACTTTTGGGATATATCTCATGGCAGCTACGGCTTGTGGATGCCCTCATGGGCCATAAAAGAGCCTTGAAGCGTGCCCTAACCCCTAAACCCTAAACTCTAAGCTTAACCCTAAAGTAGCGTTGAACCGAAAAACCTGCTCTCAATCCCTAAACCCGTAAAGCTAAACCTTACCTTTGGTTAGTAGGGAATGGAAGAATGGTAGTCATAGTGGTTGTAATTGTACCCATCCCTCCATTCCCTACTAACCCAAGGTAAGTAAAGCCGTAAAGCTAAACCGGGGATACCAGGCTTCGGCTGTCGGGGCACCAGCATGCATAAGCTAACCTTGCTTGGTGGATCATGGGACTGAGTAAGTAGGGTTATAAGTACCTTAATTGGGAGTTATAAGTAGATATAGCTGTAGTTACCTTACTTGTAACCCCAATTTCTGAGTCCCATGATCCTCGGGGTAAGCTAACCCCTGAACCCACCAAAAGCCCTTGGCCCCCTGAAGCCCAAAGCCCGCAAACCCCTGGTTTGAACCCTACCCAAGCCGTCAGAACTAGAAGCCGGCAAAACACGAAACCCTATACCCTATACCTGGAGGGGCAGGGGAGATGATAAGTAGAGTTATAAGTACCCTGAATGGAGTTACCCCAGTTATACCCTGCTTATAATCTACTTACTAAGTCCCTGCCCCTCCAAGAGTATACCGTATATGCTCTAAAACACTAGACGCTAAAGCATTTCGTTCCAAGAGTGTAAGCTGAACGATGAGCGGAAGCAAAACACTGTCGACTGCCTTTCTCTTCGGTGGGAGGGTATTATGTAAGTTTCCGCCACCGTTGCGCTCGAACGACCTTGAGAGCCTGGGCTAAAAGAACGAGAGATGCCTAAAGTGGACAGTCGTGGGGCCTTAAACCCCCCCAAGCCCGAGATTCCCAAAGTACCCTATACCCGAAGCCTTAAAGTTGGAAAAAGGGGCCCCCTCCAAAAAAGCCCTTAGAACTTAGGGCTTGGGGCTCAGGGTTTGGGGTTTGGGGTTTGTGGTTTGGGGGTTTAGGGTAACCCTGAAACCCTCATCCAAAGCTTCAGAAAGAGCACGAAGTCCTTGATTCTCTGCCCTGCGCCTAGCCTTCTTGAGCGTGGCCGTGCCGGCGACCATTCAGATCTGCAGCGATTTGATAGCATCGGTCTTCAGGTTGGCGGTCGACTGGTTTGGAGTTTCGGGTGGGGATACCTTTTTTGGGCTCCCTATAATCAGGATATATAAGGGTCCAACTATTTGGGGTACTATCTTAGGGTCCAGGGTTTAGGGTTTGGGGTTGGATATCTGATTTTGGGTTTAGCACTCTGACTCTTGGGCTTGGCTTTTGCCAGAAGTAACTCGACGTCGGCGGGTAGCGGATAGATTGCAGAGCCCCAAACCCTGAGCCCGAAACCCTAAACCCTAAACCCTTAGAGCCAAGGTGAATGGTGGTTCTGGGAGCTTTGTGCGCTGGCAGCTGGGCCTGGCTTTGGATTCCAAGCTCCAGTCGGTGTTGTGCAGCATTGCTGGGTTTTTGCAGGTTTATTTAGGGTTTAGAGTTTGGGGTTTTGCTGGTTTTTGCAGGCTTTGATGTTCCAGGTGAGGTTTAGAGTCACGTGGATATGGGACCACTGTTACCATAAACCGAGAGAACCTAAACCCTCACCCATAAAAAACCTACCTGGAGCAAGCAATGCACCTTTATTAGCGGGGCATTGCACTCAAAAATTGGTACATTCACCATTTGGGAGTTTCCGAAATTAGTGCACCCTAATATAGTACCCTAAATAGTAGGATCCTTATTATAAAGGACCCCAAAATAAGGTACCCCGAATTAGCGGAAACTTCCATTTTAAAGTTGCCTTGGCTACTCCCTTAACCCCAAGTTCTTTTTTCAGGACTTAAAAAAAGAAATCATATTAGCGAACCCTAAAAGGTACTGTAGGTTCCTTAGGGTCCAGGTCTAGCTAAGCCCCACATCCAAATGCCACAGGAAACGCTGAAGTCCTCACACCCACGAGGCTCCGAAATCCTGAGCCCTACGCCCCGAAACTCCTCGACTTCCTTAACCCTACACCCCTTACTTAAAGGATCCTGGGACTTAGCAATTGGGGTTATAAATCAGGTAACTCCGGTAATGAATACCTATAACCCCAATTAAGGTACTCAGAACCAAACTGAATAAGTCCCATGATCCTTCAAGTAAACTCCGCAATCTGAAACCCCAAAGCTCCGAAATCCTAAGCCCTAAACCCTAGGGTTTAGGGTTTAGGGTTTAGGGTTTAGGGTAAGCCCCAGTCCGAACCCTTCAGCTGAGCCGAGATCGTGGGTTACTTGGGACCGGTCCCACTCGCCGGCCATGTGGCCACGCTGAACCTCGTGGCTTTGTTTCTCGGTTGATTTTGTGAGGGCCACTCGGGTTTAGATGATGGTAAGGGTTAAGCGTTCTGTTCAGGGAATCTATATATAGGGCTTTTGGAGTCTAGGCGTGTGTTCTTGCAGGTACCTTGCCCAGCTTAGTGCTTCGGGCAGGCTTGGTGAGCTGAAATCATTCTTGTGCTGTCTGCTTGGTAGGAACTGTGTTAGGCACTGCTGTTGCACTTGAGCATGAGCTTGACCTATGCATGCCGCTGCCATTTCCTATCAAGCCAAAATATCATCTCCAGAAATTGGACCTGAGATCAGGAGTTCCTTTTTCATCTCGTGTTGCGAGAATGGAGGTGTTTATGCTGGCGAATGAGATCGAAACTCGAGAGGAGTTTGCTTTCTTTTTCGCTAGCAGAGCCGAAGCCTTGGAGGCGGCGGGTCCAGAAGTGGCTGCGGCCTGGGAAGTGGCGGCCCAGGAATGCAGATCGGGGCTGGCAGCACGAGTTCGTGATATCTACGATATGCAGTCAGATAGTGCCCAGCCGACTGTTGCGTCGGTTGTGGCGGCCGTGCAGCCGAAAGCTCCGCCTCCCGTTCCGCCGGTGCCAAGGGTACGGCGAGTGACGCCGGGTAAGCCCAGTGCTACACCTCTGTTGGAGGCCAATGCAGCACACCGTCCCACTCTCAGGGACATCCTGGTCAAAGGCAGCCGCTATGCCACACAGCTCCAGTCGGGAGCTGCGATCGAGGGCATTGTTGACCAGGTACTGTTCCCCGTGTTGCGGAGTGCAGAGTCTAGCACCCTGGCGAAGGTGTGTCGCACCTGGGAGGAGCTGGCACAATACTGTGACCAGCATGGCCTCACCATTCATAGCCTTACGGCAGTGTCGGCTGCCTCTTTCGTTTCAGCGAGTAAGGCTAAGAGCAGGGTGATCCCCGCTCTTATGTTCATGGTGAAGCGCCTTCACTTTTCAGTGGACTTGGGCCTGGCTATGAGTATGCGCAGGGCTGCTGCGCCTGGTGTTGGTCTCGGGGCTAAGCAAGCGCCGGTTGCTGAGCCTGTTATGCTCATGAAGCTTGAGGAGGCCCTGGCCAACGCCTACCGCAACCACGACGAGCACTTCCTGGCGTTTTTCGCGACTTGGTGCCAGTGCACAGGGGCTGTGCGGCTTATCCATGCCCAGCGGAGTCGGCTGCTTCGTATGGATTCCCACACGCTCTACTTCGAGTGCCTTCGTGGCAAGCAACGCCACCTGCGAGCAGGGTTTCTCTGGTCCTGCCCTCGTTACAGCATCGTGGAGGACCTGGACTTCGGTGCTTGGTTCTTGGAGGCCTTGTCTCGGCGACTGGCCCCTTCTGACATCGAGTGCGTCGGGTTCAACGCGTCCACTGGGTTCGAGATCCCCCCCGCGACGATTCGCAGTATGGTTTCTTTGGCGATGGCGCCCCTTCTGGAGCCAGGAGACGCAGCCAAGGTGTCATCCAAGTCGTGGCGCGAGTTGCCGGTCACGCTCTCTTTTTTGGCCGGTTTCGACACCACGCAGGTCTGTGCCCTCGGCAACTGGCTGGATACATCTTCCTCGGGTTGCAATGTTACCCCCTGGCGCTATCACAAGGCCAAGCAGACTCAAGCGCAGCAGCTGAAGCACGTGCTGCGCTTCGCCCTGAAGGAGCTCCTCCTGGACCAAGCGCTGCAGACCTGGGCAGCATCGGATTCCACCTTGGTTCGGGAGGCTGTTGTCCGTGCAGAGGAGGCTGTGGCAGCCCTGCCCAAGGAAGGTGAGGGTTTGGTTTACTCCCTTCCGGGCAAGCGCGGTATGACGCGGGAGCAGTGTATCCGCATCAAGACCCAGGTGGCGGGACTGCTCCTCAATAAGCGGCGTGCTGCCACTGCCAAGAAGCCCCTGGGGGAGTTGACCCCCAAGAAGCGGGCCACTCGCAAGCTTAGGCCACCTCTGCCTTTGGAGCCTTCCGCCAGCGCTGCTGCTATGGCGAGCACTCCGCTGCGAGGCCCGGAGTCGCCGGGATCCTTGCGCTCCAGGATGCCGTCCCCCCTTCGTGCCTTCTTTCAAGCTCCAGCCCCGTCCGCCCCGCCCAAGGCTCCGCCAGCTGAGTTGCCAGTTGCAGTTGAGCCGGTTGTTCAGGTCAAGGCCATGCCACGGTTGAGGATGCAGCCCAAGGCAGCTGCTAAGGCCACATCTAAGCCTGAGAGCAAGAAGAGGCCACGGGTTGGAGTTGACCAGCCTGAGTCTGGGCGAGCTGCCTCTCGTGATGCAGCCTCATCCTCATCTCGGGGTCCTGCCCCCCCGGCGGTGGAGTCGGCTGAGGAGTTGTTTGACAGGCTGGGGCGGCAGCGGTGGCACAGCCCAGGCCACGGTGGTCGGCCGGAACCTCCCACAATCGTGGCTCGGTTTTCGCAGGACCGTCCTACGCCAGTGGTCCTCTTGGGCGGCCTTCCCCAAGAGTCCTATCGAGCTCTCTTCACCGAGCACAACGTGGGGCTTATCATCAGCTGCTTTCGCGAATCCCTTCGCGATAAAGGTGCCTACATCCACCCTGGCGTCCTCCAGCGGAATCTGGTGATAACGCACCCCCCTACCAGGTACACTGACTGGTGCCAGTTCAAGCCGTGCATTTTGAACACCCTGCGGAATGGGGAGTCCATCTATATGCACTGCATGGCTGGAGTGCACCGTGCTCCCTGTGTTGCGGGGATCCTGCTGGCTCATCTCCGGGGGTCGTCCTGGGATGAAGCGGTGGAGCATATCCGCCGGGTGCGGGCAGTTGAGCCTGAGAAGGTCCTTGAGAGAGCCGGTGATGTGGGCCGGTGCCTCCGCGGGCAACCTTCGTCAGGCCTGGAATGCTGTGTGCCAGGCCGAGCAGCAGAGGGAGGATAAGGGCACCCATGTCAGTGTCAGCCTGGAGGAAGAGGATGTTCTCCCCACGCAGCAGCTGGCGAACATCAGGGATACCTTCTGGAAGCGCTATCATGTGGTGTTCCCACCGGAGGCTACGCCCTCGGACAAGTGGATCACCAAGGCCCAGCGTTGCATCGCCAAGCGTACCCTGGATGTGGTCAATGTCTGGGACCTGCGCTCAGTGATGAACCAGCGCACGGCTGGGTCCGGGAGGAAACGCAAAGTCGGTGAGTCGCTCTACATCGCCGAGAAGCCGGACGAGGACGATGCCGCGGTTGCGCGTGGATGGCACAACTACCTGATGCAGCTCAGGCTCTATGTGCACGCGCTGGCAATCCCAGGGGCCGTGGCCATCGACCCGGTGCCACCGGTTGCCGAGACTGCGGAGCGCAGTGTTGAGTTTGTCGCTGTGCCCTTCAGTGTTCTGCTGCAATACTGGCACCGCGCTGAGAAGCTTACCTCGGAGTTGCCCGAGGGGTCCCGCCTCTCCTATTTGGAAAACTTGGACAGGGCAGAGCGCGGGGAGTGGGCCCAGCGCTACTCCATGGGTACCGACACGTTGGGCTCCGTCATCCTGAAGGTCATGCGGGACAGTGACTCGCACTGAATGGTGCCCGCGCTGCCGCGCGAGCCTTCGACCCCACCGCCCGTGCCTCCTCCCAAGCGGGATCGACAGCAGGGTCAGGCATCTGCTCCCTCGACCCCTTCCTTTGCCAGCAAGCTTCGAGATGGGACCAAGCTCTGCCCTGATTTTCAGACTGGCAAGTGCAGGGCCGAGGGCAATAATTGCCCTAAGGGCAAGCATCGATGCGCAGTGGTATTCCGCAGTGGTCGAGTATGCGGCTCGCCGGACCACGGAGGCTCCCGCTGCCGCTTCCTGTCCCGGGCATGAGCTCCCTGGGATCCGGAGTCGGAGTTGCCCGACTCGCCAGAAAACAGCGCGTGCGCTGAGTCGTTCTTGGCAGTTCCTGAGTTGCAGGACACCCAATTTCCACGGTTTCTTGCCGAGTTGCAATCCTTTTGGGAATCCACAGTTCATGTTAGTGAAACCCTGTGCCAGGCACCAGTATTTCTGGATTTGCTGTCCGGGCCTCGTGGCTTGCTCAGCCGTGCCTTTTCTCTCGCGGGGTGGAGAGTCATGTTACCTGAGGATTTGGGATTGAGTTCAGCTTTTGATTTGGTTACGAATGAAGCCCGGCATGCCGTCGGTAGTGTGCTGCAGGAGTGCCACCTTGCAGCTGCTTCATTTGAGTGCCCTACCAAAGCTCGCGGTCCCGCCTTAGGACCCCAGTGCCCTAAGCCCATCAGGTCTCCCAACCAGCCTCGAGGTATCCAAGATCTCTCATCTAGAGACTCCACCAGAGTTGCTGATGCCAACACCCGATCTGATTTCCTGCTTGCCACGCAGCAGGTCCTCCAGCAGAATGGTCGAGGAGCATTTCGGGAGTGTTCAGGCAGGAGCTTGCACTGGAATGACCCATGTGAGCAGCACCTTATGGTCTCCGGAGGCTGGCATGACTTCCGGTTTCACACTTGTGTGTTCATGTCAGCTAGGCGGAAGTTCCAGTGCATTCGGCATTGCATCCCCCAGTTGTCTCAGGTACCTGAGTATGTGTGTGCACATATACATGCTGAGCATGAGTGGAACCCCAAGGTCGAGGGAAATGCTGAGCCTCAGTTCTGTGAAGAGGATCACTTCACTCCGAGTCTCTGCTTCACGATTGTGGCTGCTTCCTCGCACTGGGCTCTGGAGCAGGGTTTTGCTGTGCTGCGCATACATAGACTCCCGCCCATACACACCTCCGGTGACTGGAGAGGAGTCTTGCGAGTTCCGCCTGACGCCATTCGGGAAGAGTCTTTCGACCCCCTGGCGGCACTCTTAGGTTTGGAGACGGCTGCCGGTAATCCGATTAGGGTGTGCATCCGGGATGTGCAGAAACCCAAGACGCCTCTACCAGAAGATGTGGTGTACATCGGGCATAGTCATTTTTCGCATCGTACTGCTGTTACCTGCTGGGAAAACCCTTTCCAAGCCGGCCGCGATGGCACCCCTGAACAGACAGTGTTTGCGTACTCCAGGTGGCTCTTTCAATCCCCGCTCGCCTCTCGACTCCCTGAGCTTCAGGGCAAGCGACTAGCATGCGATTGCGGATTAGCCGATACTTGCCACGGTGATGTCCTGATTGCGGCCTTCGCCATGCCCCAGCCTCGCGCTAGGATGGGTCGCATCAACAGGCTTAAGCACAAGCTGCGTTTTGCAGTGGGTACGGGGCTTTCTATCCCTGCGTCTATCGGTTACGCTGTCTCCCAAGCTTCGATAGTGTCTGCTGCCCACAACTTGTTGCTCGGCCCAGGCTGGCAGCGCGTTCAGTGGCCTTACATCGAGGACCTCATCAATTCCCCGATTTTTCAGGCATACCCCCTGTGGCTCCGGGAGCAGAATCTTTGTGCTGACGGCCCCCTGGGGCCAGGGCTATACGGCACATCCTGTACCATGGCACAGCGAGCCAGTGCGTCATCACAGGATACCTCTGTAAACAGAGCTACGGCGTTGCCCCCTGTGATTCCCTTCGGGCAGACTCCAGACGACCACTTCCAGAAAGCATTGCAGTGTCAGGTTTCAGGCTCTCCGATGGACTGGACTGCAGTGGTCGAGCCGGACATTCACTTTGCAGCATCTCGCATGGCAGAGGGAGTTACAGCGGTTCGTGCCTACCGAGAAGATGCGTTTGCCCTCCTTCGCGAGCTGTCCTCTAGGTTGGCGCACACCTCTGATCTTTTGCGTGAGTTGCAGCACCCTGAGGTCAGGCGGGTGAACCCCTCGGTACATTTGGCTCTTTTCGCAGTTCTCATTGTGGTCACAGCTTGGCCCGACACGTCTTTCTGCAGAGGACTTATGCGAGGCTTCCCGGCGGTGGGCCAAGTTCACCCCTGTGGCATCTGGCAGTCTCGACCTACCGTCCCACTCACAGTCGATGATTGCCTCCAGGAGGGGCAAGCAGATGCCTACGCTATCCTCCGGCAGATTCAGCCGGGTCCCGACGACGAAGTCTCCTGTGAAGCTGGTGAGGAGGACGAACGCCTCGGCTTCTGTGGCCCCAGTATGGGCTGGGAAGAGTTGCTATCCCTGCGTCGCCCCTTTCGCCTCATCCGACGCTTCGTCATCAGCCAGTCGTCAGGCAAAAAGCGTTGCATCGATGATGCATTCATCGGTCTTCAATCTCATTTCAGCTCCGACGGAAATCGCCTTCAATTCTGTAGTGCTATCCAGCCCTGCCTCCACATTCAGGCAATTGCCGAAGCACTGGCCAGACGAGGAGTAGACCTCGGGTCCTGGCCTGATGGAATCTCCACTTTTGGAGAAGACCTTCCTCACGCGTATCGGAAGATACCCATTCACCCAGATCATAGCTGGGCGTGTATCGTAGCGTACTACGATCCTCACCGGAAGCAACCGCGCTTCCGGAGATATTTCGGCATGCTCTTTGGACTGCCGTTGGCGGTGTCAGCCTTCAATCGCCTGCCTTTCTTCATGCAATCAATTACAAGGCGTCTCCTTGCTCTGCCGCTGTCTTGTTACTTCGATGATGCTACATGCCAGGACTTTTCCCTCCTTGCTGGTCGGAGCCAGCAACTGGTCGAAGAGGTGTTTTCCATGTTCGGTTACCCCTTCGCGGAAGCCAAGCGTCAGCAGCCAGAAGCCACTGGAGACTTTCTTGGCCTTCTTCATGATCTCACCACCGTCCAAACCACCGGTGACATCAAGGTCTGGGTTCGACAGCGCCTCATCGACAAAGTTCAAGGGATCATTTCCACCGCGCGTGCCACCGCTAGCCTCAGACCTGGTACCACTGCCAAGCTCTTTGGGTGTCTAGGGTTCTTGGACTACGGTGCCTTCGGGAGGGTAGTGCGTGCCGGTCTCAATCCTATCAAAGAGCGGCAGTATACCAAGCAAGAGTCCCAGGTCACGTCCGAGATCGAGGACGCGTTTCAGACAGTTGAGGCCGTCTTAGCGTTGAGACCGCAACGATTGATTCCAGTCTTCCCCTTGCGCCGACGCCGCGTTGTAGCGGCAAGCGATGCCGCACAGGAAGGGTACCGCCAAGGCTCTGGTGGACTCCTGGTGGTGTCCCCTGCAGGTCACCGTGTGGGTACGGTAGCGCGAATAGACGACGAAATTTTCAACCTGTGGGACGACGGGGAGACGAAGATCGCGCAACTCGAGCTTCTTATGATTCTACACGGCCTTCTTTGCTTTCCAGCCTTGTTCTGTGAGACCTCTGGCACCTGGTACGTTGACAACGTGGCCGCCCTTATGGCCTTGGTCGAAGGGCGGAGCGAGTCCCGCGAGTTGGATGCCATCGCCCAGAGCGTACATCTCCTCTTGTTCCACTTGCGTTGCAATTTGTGGTTCGAGTGGGTTCCGTCCCAGTCTAACTGGAGTGATGCTATATCAAGGCTGGGCCTCCAGGACCCCTGGTACAAAGAGCACCGATTCCAGGTGCACGAGAGCTCCGTGCCGTGTTTCCTGTGGAACTTCTCTTTCTCGGTGCGATCAATCATCTTCTCCTTCGTCGCCGGATAGTGCATTGGGAGTAGTGCGTTGGGGTTTTCAGCTCGGGTCCACCCGTGTAGCTGGCACCAGCATAGCTGGAGATAGCTGTGGCGGACTTCGTGTGCCGAAGATGCCAATGCACTATCGACGGATGCGTCGATGAAAGGAAAAAGGGACACTTCATCAAGAATGTTGCCCAGCTTAGTGCTTCGGGCAGGCTTGGTGAGCTGAAATCATTCTTGTGCTGTCTGCTTGGTAGGAACTGTGTTAGGCACTGCTGTTGCACTTGAGCATGAGCTTGACCTATGCATGCCGCTGCCATTTCCTATCAAGCCAAAATATCATCTCCAGAAATTGGACCTGAGATCAGGAGTTCCTTTTTCATCCCTCCCTTCCCACCCTAATACAGGGCTCTGCCCTCCTTATCTTTCTCTGCACCTTTGAGGGTCATCGGTGTACTCTTTGTGAGAGCTCCCTGGTTGCGGAGTGGCATTGTTGATGCCGGGCGTATACGTCGTGGAACTGTCTTCGTTCGGACAGTGAGGCGGGTGTACCCTCGAGTCCCTGGTGTGCAGGGTCCGCGCGTAGCTAGTCGTCGGTGTGTGGGAGTTCCTCGTAGCTTACCGCGGAGGGGTTTTCAGCTCGGGTCCACCCGTGTAGCTGGCACCAGCATAGCTGGAGATAGCTGTGGCGGACTTCGTGTGCCGAAGATGCCAATGCACTATCGACGGATGCGTCGATGAAAGGAAAAAGGGACACTGCATCAAGAATGATAAAAGAAATTTACGGCCAACCATAAGATCTTAATATGGATGCTGGGCGTATCTGGAGCTTTGTTCATAAAAAGAAGCAGGAAGCGCGTGGGCGAAGTTCACAGTTTTGCGCAGGATTTTCAGGCATCGGTTTGTAAGGTCTCGGGTTTCAAGGCATCAAGGCTTTGGATTTAGAGTGTTAGGATGTAGGGCTCTTGCTTTTGGCTCTTGCCTCTTGCCTCTTGGTGTTCATCGGTGTTGGCTTGGGGGGGAGCTTCGACTTTGGGGTCGGGGCTTCTTGGCTTGAGTGCTTGAGGATGTTCGGGACGGTGTCTGACGAAGCCTTATATAAACAGTTCCCGAGCCTGCCTTCTGAAGCCTTTGATTTAAACAATCCTTAGTCGAGGTTTCCGGGTTTCTGCTCCTCCAAGAAGGCGTGCTCATGATCCTGGATGTGGTTTCAGGGAAGCGTGGAGCTCGAACAGAAATCCTAAATTGCAGCAAGATCCTTCGATGAAACGCACCGGCAAAGGACCCCAAGCCTTTATGCAAACCCATTTGCCTTAAACCCTAGGCCCTGAAGACCAAGCCCATTGAACCTTAAAGAAGCTTTTAAGCCAAAACCCTGATTCGCTTATTCAATCTTTAAACGGACCCGTAAAGCAATCCTGATTGTAAGCCTTCAAGCAATTCTCAAAGGAATTCTGAAGTAACCCCCCACAGGAACCTTCAAACGAACACGGAAGCCCAAAAAAACAACACCTAAACTCCTAAACCCTAAGCCCTAAAACTAGCCCCAAACCCTAAACCTTCCCTAAACCCTAAGCCCTAAACCCTGAACCCTAAGCCCTAAACCCTAAACCCTCCTAAACCCCAAGCACCTACGTGAAAGGAGCCCATGAGACTCTGTGGTCCGAAACTGATTGCATGCCCACCACCGCCCTGGGAAACCTTGAACCTTGAACTTAAAGCCCAAACCCTCGACCCTTAAAGGAGCCCTTAAAGGAGCCCTTAAAGGAGCCCTTAAAAGGAACCCTTTACAGGGTCCCTTAAAAGGAACCCTTTACAGGATCCCTTAAAAGGGACCCTTAAAGGAGCCCTTAAAGGAGCCCTTAAAGGAGCCCTTAAAGGAGCCCTTAAAAGGGACCCTTTAATGGAGCCCTTAAAAGGGACCCTTTAAAGGAGCCCTTAAAGGAGCCCTTAAAAGGGACCCTTTAAAGGATCCTTTAAAAGGGATCCTTAAAGGAGCCCTTAAAGGAGCCCTTAAAGGAGCCCTTAAAGGAGCCCTTAAAGGAGCCCTTAAAGGAGCCCTTAAAGGAGCCCTTAAAAGGGACCCTTTAAAGGAGCCCTTAAAAGGGACCCTTTAAAGGATCCCTTAAAGGATAGCAGCCCTTAAAGGGGAATCCCTTAGAGGATCCCTTAAAGGACCCCTTAAAGGATTCCTTGAAGGAGCCATTCTAAAAGGGAACGGTTCCCTTTTAAAAAAGGCTCCTTTAAGGCAGGGAACCCTTAAATGACTCCTATACATCCCTTAGAGGACCCCTTAAAGGATCCCTTAAAGCAGCCCTTAAACGGGAAGCCTTAAAAGACTCCTAGACATCCCTTAAAGGACCCGCTTTTGGGAGCCTATCGTCCGAGGCTTTTCATGCCCACCATCGCCTTGGGCAACGCCTCCGCCTCCGTCGTCGGAAATGCGATCGGCGCGCAGCTCCCGAGGAAGGCGAAGCCGCGAGGCTGCCATGGAGGCTTCCTTTGTCTTTAGGGGCTCAGGGCCTAGGGTTCCTTTCAGGGTTTAGGGCCTAGTTTAGGGTTTAGGGGTTCAGGGCCGAGGTTTCCTTTAAGGGTTCAGGGCCTAGGGAAGCGTTAGGATTTAGGGTTGATGGTTTAAGGTTTAGGGCCAGTTTAGGGTTTAGGGTTTTAGCGTTTAGGGTTTACGGTTTAGGGTTTCGGGTTTAGGGTTTTAGGGTTTCAGGGTTTAGTCTGCCCAAGCCTTCAAGCTCGAAGCCCAAACCTCAGAGCTGGCGGCCCTCAGCCATACTATAGTGGCCTTAAGAATTACCTATACAATTTTGGGGGCTCCTTATTATAGTTATAGTGCAATGGGCCCCAAAACTCTACTCTAGTTCTTAAGGCCCCTATGTAAAGCCGGCAGCAAAGGTACGGCGCCTGGCTTTGTGTTGGCCTGGATGCTTTGCCACCCGGTGAGCACTTGGTGGATCACGGGACTTAGTAAGTAGGGTAAGTAGGGTTACAAGTACCTCAATTGGGGTTATAAGCAACTATAACTGTAGTTGCCTTACTCATAACCCGAATTACTAAGTCCCATGATCCTTTATGAACCCTCCTAAACCCTTATAAGTGCCCCTATAGATGCCTCAAAGGGGCCCTTAAACCCGAATTACTAAGTCCCATGATCCTGGTGAGCACACAGGCGCTGCTGAGTCCAACGGGGCCGATATTTTGATTATTCACAATACGGATGTATTAGGACCTGAATAGTAGCCCTATTATAGACTCTTACTGTATGGGGGCAGTACCTAAAAGGTACCCCTTATTTCCGGACACTCCCAGACCTCGGGGTTTGGGGGTCTAGGCGCCTGCAAAGTTATATACTTGGAGGGCAGGGGCCTTAGTAAGTGGGGTTATAAGTAGGGTTATAATTGGGGTAACTCCATTTAGGGTACTTATAACTCTACTTATAACCCTACTTACTAAGTCCCATGATCCTCCAAGTACATTCGGGTGGTTTGGGGCATTGTTTGGTGCTCCGGGTTCCGGGTGTCTTCGGCTGGTTTAGGTGTCAGGGTTCCTAAACTCTAAACCCTAGACCCTAAATCCGCGAAAACCTGCTTTTATGTAGGGTGCTTATGATTTTTATATCTGGGTTTGTAATAAGAGCCTACCAAAAAGTAGGTTTTGATAGGTTAAGGTAGACCCTCAACCCTGCCTCAAGGATGTGGACGCTTTTGGCCGTAATCCTCCTCGTGATGAGGGATTTCGTTCCGAAGCTGCTGACATCGAAAGAAGCCGTGCAAGACCTGGTGCAGAAGTGGCTGATCTGCATTTGCAGCAAAGGGGCCAAGGATTTCGTTAAACTATACCCCCAAACCGAATCCACGCATGTTGGGTTAGGGTGTGGTTTTCGTATCTCCGGATGTGGGACTTAGGGTTTCTTGAAGCCCCACCATGGTTCACTCAAAGACGCAATGAACTAGACTGGGAGCTCTGTGGCGTTTGGGCTCTTTCTTGCTCGTGCTAGTTTGTTCAATTTTTGGAGGGTCACGGTTTCTAGTATGGGGATCTCACAGACTGCGATTCTTGCTTACCTTGTGAGGGGAGTGGAGACAAAGAGCCTTAAACCCTAAACCCTAAAGTGTCAATGGCCACTCAAGGCCCATGTGGGTGGTTGTCAAAATTAGGTCCCTTCTTGGGTCCCCCAAATATACGGTGCCGTACTATAATAAGGACCCCAAAAGGGACCAGAATTTTGACAACCACCCATGTGATTGAAGAGTGAGGGCTTAAGATTTGAAGGCGTGCGGCGTGCGGTGTAGGGAAGGCACACATAGCCCCAAATCTCGAGCAGTTTGGGTTCAGAGTTTAAGGTCTACGAGTCGGGGTTTAAGATTTAACTTAAGGTTTAGGAAGTTTAGGATTTAGGGTGCCAGCCGAGGAAGAAGCCTCCTCTCAACAAAAATCCAAAGCCTGGCTGCAGGGACCCTAATTTGGACCCCCTAAACCCTAAACCCGGAACCCTGAACCCCTAAACCTAAACCCCAAATCCTAAACCCTAAACCCCCTAAGCCCCTAAGCCTTAAACCCTAAACCCTAAACCCTAATTTGGACCCCCTAAACCCTAAACCCGGAACCCCAAGCCCCAAACCTATAGTCTCCTTAGGAATCATGTTTTTATATATTATTATTATTATTATTGTTAGTATTTGTTTGTTTTAATTTTTAAGTTGTTGTTGTTGTTGTTGTTTTTTTTTAACTTTTGTTCATTCAAAACCGAAGAGAATATTGAACATGTTGTTTTTTTAATTATGGTTCTAGGGGGCTAAGCCCGTGGGTCTAGATTGGAGTCCTGTGCCTTGCTGAGATCAGGTTCTGGCATTTAGGGTTCCAAGTTTAGGGTTTAGGGGTTTAGAGTTTAGGGTTTAGGGTTATTGTGAATCCGGTAAAATTGGAACATGGGTTTATGATGACCAGTGCTGCGTTGCCCCTTAAGCCCTAAACACTAAACCCTTACCCCCGCTGGAGAAGGATGTTTCAACTTTCTGGCTTCAACTTTAGGCCTAAGCCTTTCTTGGTTCGTTTATCTTTGGAGCTGAGAGACGGTAGTCCCGGCTTTGATGTTTAGTGTTTAGGGTTCGGGATCTGAAGTTTGGGGTGGTTAGGGATTCAGAGTTTGGGGTTCGAGGGTGGTGCGTTCAGCTGTTGAAGCGTCGTGTAGTGTTCCAGCGGGTTGTTTTGAATCGGGAGCAACGTGGTGACTGCTTTCATGGGAGTTTGCTAGCACCCTAAACCCTTAGTGCGAATCTTGCTGTGGCAACTTTGAACGACTTCCACATCTCGACTGATAGCTCTGGCTTTCGAAATCAAGTCGGTACTTGTTAAGGGATCTAATGTAAGCTACCATAATAAGGGACCACCATATTATTCACTATAGACCCCACTTTTCTGGTAACGGAACCCAGTCAAGGCTCTTGACGATCTACCTACTCGCCGGGTACCCGGACAACATGCAGAACGTCATGGGTGCCACGCTGCCCGGCTGGGTTAGTGTCAGGCCCGAGCCCTGGCACCTTGAACACTAAACCATAAGTGTCCCAATCCCTTAACTGCAACCTCCAAACCCCAATTGGGGTTCATAGGTATGAAGTTGAAGTCTTTCTGCGCTCTACCAGATGCTGAAGCCCTAACGCCCCTAAGCCCTGAACCCCGTACGCCATAAACCATTGAAGCTCTAGTTTTCATACAGTTTTGCGGGCTTAGGTACGGCTGCGGGCTTCTTCTTATTGCTAAGAAGCGAAGGAGCAACTGCATTCTGCCCCTGCTGCTGCTGCTGCTGCTGCTGCTACAACATCAACAACAACAACTGCTACTCCTCCTCCTCCTCCTCTTGCTGCTGCTGCTAGTGCTTACTAGTATAGTACGAGTAGTACGAGTATAGTACTAGTAGCACTACTGGCACTACTGGTACTACTAGTACTACTATTACGGCATCAAAACTGTTGGTGATGCTGCTCCAGCTGCTGCTACCACTGCTACTACAGCTCCAACAGAAGCAGCAGTTCATTTAAACCCTTAAATTCTAAACCTTTAACCCCCTAAACCCTACACCCTAATATCCCGAGGCTGCGCGGCATGGGAAAGCAGAAGGCAGCGTCCATAGTCTACCTCGTCAGCCCCTTTGTCACGGAGGGGAGTGGGACGTGTAAGGTTTCAGAGTTAGGTGCTACTGTACTGTGTGAAAGACTGCTTGTGGACGTCCAGCTGAAATTTTCGATTATTTGTGCGGGTGAACTTGCTTTGATCATTGGCCTTGAATCCTAAACCCGAAATCCCCGGAACCCGCTGACCCGCTGCTAGTCGCAGGAGCTGTCCTTGGCTAGGTTCAAGATTGTAGCTTGGGGTTTCCCGGAGTGTCAGGCTTTGAATCTCAGACGTCTGTTCGAGCTGAAACCTAAACCCCCAGCCTAAACCCTAAAGCCTCAAATCCCAAACCCTGAGCCATGGATGCTTGGCGTCCCAGTTTGGCGATCCATGCCAGTCTATGCCGTGAGGATAGAAACGCGAAAACGGTTTTGTTAAGGCGTTTACTATTAATTAAGGGATATGAGGATCATGGGACTTAGTAAGTAGGTTATAAGTAGGGTTATAAGTACCCTAAATGGAGTTACCCCAATTATAGCCCTACTTATAACCTACTTAGTAAGTCCCCTGCCCCTCCAAGAAGGGTTACTTCAAGATCCTTTACCCGAGCTTCAAGCACGAATCGCCAACTCGAAGCTGGGGTTCAGGGTTGGTTCAGGGTTTAGTGCAGGACTTGTACGTGAGACTTTTTTGGGGTTGTTTCTTCTCCATAGGGTTCTTAAAGGGCTTGAGATCTGTTTTGTATGGGGCCTTGTATCGGTCTGTATGATTTTGCAGGGCTGAGAGAATGTTGTGAACACTATTTCCACTAGCGGCTGCGACAGTACTTATAGTGCTACAACTACTTGGAGGATCATGGGACTTAGTAAGTAGGGTCGTAGGTAAATTAGTTATCTTACTTATAACCCCAATTACTAGCTCCCATGATCCTTTGAGTAGACCCTAAACCCTAAACCCTTATAGTACCCCTATAGATCCCTTACAGGGACCCCTTATTATTAAGTCCCATGGTTCTTTAAGTAGACTATACCCCGGCAGCCCTTTTCTGATCTCAGGCTTCTACGTGATCATGCTCCCCGTGGCTCGGAGGAGAGCACCCAGAGACTCCAATATCCCTTAATTAAGGAATATAAGGAATATACCTTAAATTATAGTAGGATCCCTAATATGATTTAAGGTATATTCCGTAGGAGAGCAATTTTTCGAGGCAACCTAGAGAGCCGCACGCGCGAGACCCAACAGCCGAAGATCCTTTAAGAAGAGACCATGGGAGTTTAGGGTTTGGGGTTTTAAGGTTTAGGGTTTAGGGTTAGGGTTCAGGGTTCAGGGTTTAGGGAATAGGGTTTAGGGTTTAGGGTTTAGGGTTCAGGGTGCAGCAGCAGCTGCAGGGGACGGCAGCTGCAGGATCGACAGCGGCAGCATCGGATACAGCAACGCCGACCACGATAGGTTTGTGCTGCTGCTTTGGAAGGCCTCGAACCACGAAGGTGTACCTCAATCCTAGCCCTCTTACTCTTACCAGCCATGTAGAACCCGTATGCCCCGTATCTTTATATCTTTGGACCTGGAAAGCCCGCGTGAGACCCTGAAGCCATAAACTCCTAAGCCTAAAGCCTCTAGCCTTACAAGCCCAAGACCTGCAAACCTCAAGAAAAGGCACCCTTAAAGGAACTTGGTCACACCTACAATGTGAAAGGGACAGGTTTAAACTCCCTTGAAGGAAGCCCTTAAAAGGACCCTGCTAGAAATAGCGCCAGCTAGAAATAGCGAAAGAGAGCAAAGGTTGGCTGCGCGCTCGTCTGGCCGGCGAAGCTGGGTGTCGAGGGGATGTGGTACTCGATGGTGGCTTTTCTGAAATCTCTGGGAGGGTTATATAGGGTTTGAATACTTGCGAATACTGTTCCTTAGGGTGTTTTAGAATCATACTGCACTCGATTATTACGGCCTTGTAGCTATTAGGTGACAAATTCGAAACTAGAGCTTCGGTTGTCAGACACAAGGTTATGATTTAGGGGCAGTTGTGTAGGTCAAGGCCCACCATGTACTCGGAACCTGCCTTTACATCCACGTGCCACTGAACAACAAGCCTCCTGAGTATAGAAGTCTGGATAGAATCACTGTCGCTACACACTGAACCCGAAATCTCACATCCTAAACCGTAAGCCCGAAACAACCTTGCAGCATCCTGACTCCTAAGCCCTACATCCTAAGCCGCATCCCTGAGCCCTGAACCCAAGTTCGCAAATACCATGAATCTCTATTAATGATAGCCACGCATAAGCAAAATGACCATAATGACAATAGTAGAAATCATTTGTACTGATAGCAATCATCGTCATCTTCATCATCGTCGTACCCCTAAACCCTAAACCCTAAACCGCTCGGCTTGATCCCGGGGGCATCCGAGGGCATCGGCACGGGTCTCGCTGTCATCGTACTCGGAGGCATCCTCTACAAGGCCTGTCTGCACGAAGTGTGTTGGGTTTAGGGTTCAGGGCCTACGGCATAGTGTTCAGGGTCTAGGGTTTAGGGTTTAGGGTTCAGGGTCTGGGGGTCAGGGTTTGCGGTTCAGGGGCTTGGGTTTACGGGCTAGGGCAATTCTGGTGTAGGATGGCGAAAACCTCAAGTTCTATTCCGCACTCCTGACCATTCTGGCTGTTCAGCCGCCAAAGCTCTGAAGCCCAAAGATTACACCCCGTAAGACATACATGCATACATACGAATATACATATATGTATATAGATATATACATATACACATACATACGCATACATGTACATGCACATATATATATATATACACATACACACATACATAGACAGATGCTGATTATAAGTATGCACACTCACATGCACTCTATGCATACATGTGTAAATGCATGCACATACATATACACATGTAAACGCATATCTATCTGTCTACTTATCTCTAGTTATCTTTCTATGTTTGTATACATGTATATATATATATATATATATATCTATATGTGTGTGTATCTATCCTTCTATCTATCTCTATATATATATACAAACATATATATATATATATATATATATATATATATGTATCCATGCATGCATGCATGCATGCATGCATACATCTGGGGTGTATATATATATATATATGTATATGTATGTTTATTTGTACTACACGTACAACGTATTTGTATACATATACACATACACATACATGTACACATACATACATGCATGCATACACACACACACACACATCTCTCTCTCTCTGTATATATATATATATACACACGCATAGACCTTGATGTAGTATACATAGACCGGTATATATTGTATAGCACACATTGTTTAGTATACAGTATATGATATATATATATATATACATATATATATACACATATATTCACAGTGTGTAGTGTAAAGGTGTAAAGTATGTAGTACATAGTATACAGTAGCTGGTGTAGACTGTGTTGTATAGTATATAGTATACAGTATATAGTATATAGTATATACAAGGAAATAAATAAAGATATCAATACATAAATAAATAAATAAATAAATAAATAAATAAATATATATATATATATATATATATATACACACGCATACACATACACACGTGCATTGCTGTCCCTTGGTCCAAGAGTTCGTGTTTAGGGTTCACGTCAACAGTCCCAATTCCGGAATGAAGGATCAGGGTGATTTTTTACCCGAGAGTTAAGGGTTTTTAAGTAGTATTGTAAGTTGCCTCTAGGAGTTTCGGATCTGGGTTTCGGTCGCCCCTCAAGTCGGGTATGTACAACCCCAGACCAGCTCAAACCAAGGCCTGAGCCAAAACCCTAAACCCTAAACCCCAAACCCTAAACCCAAACCCTAAACCCCAAACCCTAAACCCTAGACCGTAAACCCTAAACCCTAAGCACTGGCCTGAAGGATCCTAAACCGTGCCCACGGTGCTTGTTGTGACACCTTAAATCCTCCGACCGAAATCCTAATCGAAGCCTTCGACCCTGGGACTATGACTAAGCCCGTAAAACCGCGGTGCGTCGAGAGGTGAATTGGGCAGAATGCGCACGAGAGTCCGAGGAGCGGATGAGAGCGAACGCGATCAAGGACGGAGATGGGGGAAGAAGGCAGTTCCACATAAAGTTTAGGGCTTCTTTTGGATTTCATGAGGTAGTTGAGACTTTACGTATTCCCTACACTATAGGTGCCGTAATTTCCATAGGGGTCCGTGCAGGGCCACTCATAATTAGAATAGGGTTTTGGGGGGTATATTCTAGAATAGTCATGACAAGAAACCCTCAAAAAAACGCATTACTAGGCACGCCCTAGAATTGAGAATGGGCACTAACCTCTGAATCTCAAGTCCCAAGTCCTCAAGGTAGGTAGGGTTCTCGGGAGGTTTGAGCAAGGCCGAAATTCTGCTTCATCCCCTCAGGGTCTTCTTCCCAGACCTCCGTGAGGATCTAGAAAGTAGATCCCTTAATTTGGGGCTCTATACTACTAAGGGTACGTTATAGGAACCCCCATTAAGGGATCTACTTTTTGGATCCTCCCGGGGGTCTGGGTTGTAGTATATTTCTCACTAGACCTTAAGCCCTAAGCCCACACCTGCGCTGAATTTAGCACGTGCCCGCCCCACGGGACCCCATGGAGAACACGCCGAGGAGTACACTCACTAACATAGGGCTCTAAATATTTGCCAACATTATCTTGGGAGTTCCTTGTTACAAGTATGGTATTATATGCACCGGAATTCTAGACTAATTTTTCAGGATTAAGGCCCCTCCATGAAGTCGACCCGTCGCTGCAGGACGGAATTTCACCGGGAACGTCCACTCCATCGTCCAGCGATGTGTAGGGAACGAGGGCCAGAGAGGGGTACCCTAAACCCTAAACCCCAGGTACGCGCGTGGTCAAGAGAAGCGTAGGGTTTAGAGTGTAGGGTCAAGAGAAGCTTGGTTCCTCTTTCATGGAGTGCTTTCTCCCGGGCAGATGTGTGTCTGTCGTCTAGATATGGGTGGGTCTCTCTCGCTCGCTCTCTGCGTGTGCCCCTAGCGGGTTTTAATTTCTTGTTCGACGCTACACCTGAAGCCCTGGAAATTCAAGCCTAACCGCCAAGCACTCAACCCCACTCGGCCACTCGGATGTTTGATTGCAGCCTGCTGTCCTGATTTTTGCCCCAACCCTTCCCGCCCTAAACCCTTGAACCCTAAACCCAATCCTAGACCCGAAAGCCCAATCTGACAACCCATCCTTCCGAAACCTAGGTTTCCTTTCTGCAGCTTCAGGTCAATATGGGGGCCTGGATAGTTAGAATAGGGTTTTGTTTTGGGGGCTCCTTACTAGAATTAAAGTATCATATACCCTCCAAAACTCAATTCAAAGTATTAAGGCCCCTACATTAGGGCTGAATACAGAAGCTCGAGTATTTAGCAATACTCCTCCTGGAGGTTCCTTGTTCTGGGCTTTGGAGTACCATACTGTAATACTTTTTCCATTATGTTATGAAATACAGGTTTATACTCTTTTCTCCCTGGTCACTTAACAGCCCAGTATTGCTCCATTATTATTATTATGCACACCAAAACCTTAGTCTACTTCTTTTTGGTAGTTGTGCATTGGGTAACGGAGCTCGGATTGAGAGATGAGATCTGGAGTTGTTTAGCAGATGATAGTTCTCGATCTGGGATATCGGATAAAGATACAGGTTCTTTCAGATGTATGTCAGCCTGCATGGATAAACGCAGTAAGCCCCTCTGACCCTCAAGATTTTCAGTTGCTGTTTTGCAACCAGCCGCGATGATCGCCGCACAGGTTTCACCGACTTGGTGTGGGGAGTAAGGTTTGCACCCTCGTAAAGACCTAGTAGTAACTTAGTAGTAAGAGAAACAGTGGTACTACTACTGCTCAGAATAAGGACTCTATGTATTAACTTTCTAGTCTTCTCGTCGTATCTTGGAGCTATACTTGAAGTAGCTGGGTCGTCTATCACCAGACTTTGCGATTTGGAGCCAGGTTTTGTGGCCCCAAAAGCTGCGCACATAGTTTATGGCTCAGGCTAAACTTTACCTGAATCTCAGCGAACCTTAACATCCTGAATCCCATGACCAAATGTGGAACCCCTACACCGCGCAAGCCCGGGGGTACCATGACGCCTGCACAATGCAGCACGGCGGCGATTTCGACTGAGTGGCAGGGCATCTTTTACAAACTTGTCTATAGGGTTTAACCATCTTGGGTTTGCAGTAACCCTGAACCCTAAACCCTAAACCCTAACTAGAAAGGGCGGCCCCCTTTCTCATTTCCTAGTTGCGGCTCGGCTTTGCGCCACTTGGCTCGGCTCTTGGCTCATGTTCACGCCCCGCGAAGACCAGACCACGCCGCAGCAAGTACGACTCGGCTTTGATGCGGCTTTCAGGCCGTACCCTAAACTCGAAACCCTAAACCCCTAAACCCCTAAACCCTAAACCCTAAACCCCTAAACCCCCTAAACCCTAAACCCTACCAAGAGACGCCAAGCCAAGCCGGGCCCTGCCCAAGGCGCACCAAAGGCGAGGCGCAGCCCAGAAAAAAAGAAAACAGTTTTAGGATTGAGGTTTTTACAGGGACGACGGTTGATGATATAAATCCTGCATTACCTGAAGGACCCTAGACTATGGGCATAATGGTATATTCCTTATGATGGGTAATCCAGGATTATTTGCCCCTACCCTATAAACGCCTACCGTCTACAGCAAACCGTGCAAAGCCTTCTGAACTACCATAAACTACGGTTGATGATATAAATAGTGCATTACCCATAATACGGATTATACCATAATTCCCATAGTCTAGGTTCCTTAAGGTAATGCAGGGCTTATATCATCAACAGTATTTACCCCTACCCTATAAACGTCTACTTTCTACAGCAAGCCGTGCAAAGCCTAAAGCCTAAACCCTAAACCCTTAAACCCTAAAACCCTAAAACCCTAAACCCTAAACCCTAAACCCTGAACCCTAAACCCTTCTGAACTACCATACACTAGAACCCCGAGGCCGGCCCGAGGTCTACACCCGAAGGGTATACTTGATGACAGAGAGCTTAGGGTTTGGGTTTAGGGTTTCGGGTTTAGGGTTCGGGGTTCAAGGCCCTAAGCCCTAAACTTAAACCTCAAACCAAAAAGAACGCTAAACTCTGTGATAGCTTGACTGGGGTTTAGGGTTTCGGGTTTAGGTGTTTCGACCCCCGAATGCGGTGCTTTTTTTGATACCCTAGTTTTTTTTTGATTGTAGGGTTCTAACTATATAAAGCAGTTGTTACAAGAAGAAGAGGTAATACATTCTGGGGTCCAGGTATGATGTAAGCCTGGGGCCCCCTCCTTTCGTTTCGGGTTACGGGTCGTGTTCGTGGTTCAGGGTTCCCTTAACCCTAAACCATAACCAAAGCCCTAAACCCTAAGCCCCAAACCCCTAAAGCCCTAAACTCTCACCCCGAAACCCGAATCCTAGACCGCGAAAGCCCTGTGTCGGTCAGGAGTGGGGTCCGTGGAGAATCAAGAGAGCCCTCGTTTCTGGAAAACTCTAATATACTGCAATATGTGATGGTATACTATACTATAATATACTGAGTTAAATATATTACTACAATATTTTTTACTACAGTGTACTACCATATACTGGCATATATTGGATACTATACTCTATATCTTTCTTTTTTTGGAAGTCGCTCCGTGGCACCCCGCGGGCAACTTCTCCATGAGAGAAGGGCTCCAATAGGTGAGAGGCTGCGTCATGGAAAGCCGAGCTTAAACTTCAAACCGTAAGCCCTAAACACTAAGCCCTAAAGTTGCACCTTCAACCCTAAAGCCTAACTAAACCCTAAAGTTGCGTGTGGCCCGAGATTTTTGAGTTAGTTGAATCAAATGCAGCAGCCCGGCGCCTGGCTTAAGCCAGCCTCCCAATCGCTTCTTCGAGCGGGGCTGTTCTGAACCGGCTTCGAGATTTAGTGTTTAGGGTTTAGGGTGACTTTGAAGTTTACTGTAAAGCCCAATAACAACTTTCCAATCCCTCAGAGGAACTCGTTCCAACTACAAACGGTCCTTAATCCTTCGAAATGGAGGGGAAAGTTTACGAGAATCACTCAAAACCCGTAAAAACCCTCAACTTTAAACCGAACATCCTCAACCTTAAACCTTCAACCCTCAACCCCAAAACCCCGAACCCCCAATCTTCTAGAACCGTTTCAGGGGGCTTTCAAAGGGAAGCCTGTTCCGCCTATTCCCCATCTAGTTTAGGATTTAGGGTTTAGGGTCCAGGGTTTAGGGTTTAGGGCATCTAGACGTCTTACAGGATCATGGGACTTAGAAAGTAGGGTTATGCGTAGCTTAATTGGGGTTATAAGTACTTGTAAAGGTAGTTGCCTTACGTATAATTCCAATTACTAAGTCCCATGATCCTCCAACCCTAAACCCTTATAGATCCCTTATAGAACCCCTTAAGAAGCCCTTTTGAGTTTCAAAGTCCCATGGTTCTCTAGGTACGACCTTAAAGCCCAGACTTGTTCAACTCGATGCCCTAAACCCTAAACCCTAAACCCCAAACCCCAAACCCTAAACCCCTAAACCCCTAAACCCCCTTAATCCCTAGAACCCCCTTAGTCCCTAAACTCCCCTTAATTCTCCTGATCCTTTTCAGTTCAGAGTTCAGAGCAACCCCGCCAGTGGTCTCTTCACGCGAACCTCGCAGAGTCGACCCGAGTCTTAGAGGAGCTTAGGGTTCTAACTGTTTGGGGGGGGGTTCCTCATTTTAAGTGGTTTAGGGTTTAGGGTTTAGGGTTTTAGGGTTTAGGGTTAGGGTTTAGGGTTTAGGGTTTAGGGTTTAGGGTTCCACCTGGGTGGTTGTCAAAATTATGGCCCCTTTTTGGGTAGCCGAAATACTAGGTGCCGTATTATCATATGGACCCAGAAAGGGACCCTAATATTGACAACCACCCACCTGATTGGGGGAGTTCCTCATTATAAGTGGTTTAGAGTTTTGGGTTTAGGGTAAGGGTTTAGGCTTTAGGCTTTAGGGTAAGGGTTTAGGGTTTAGGGTTTAGGCTTTAGGGTAAGGTTTTAGAGTTTAGGGTTTGGGGTTTAGGGGTTAGGGGAATTATAAGTATAGTAGAATATCACAATATAGCATAGGGCTCCTTTAAAGGGTTCTTATAAAAGGGCCTATAAGGATTACTAAGGGGTAGTACGGGGGGTTTATAGGGGCTTCGGTATGATTACCTATACTTGTTTGGGGGTTCCGTATTATAAGTGTAGCATAATAGCCGCCCAAGCCCTTTTCCAATTATTGCGGCCCCTACCTTATCTGTTTTGGGTTCCATTTGTTTTGAATGGTTGTGTTTCAGTCCCTTTTTCGTTTCTTTCTGACAGGGTGTTTTAGATTTCTCTGTTTTTTTCCCGGTTGAGTGTTTGAGTTCTACTCGTTTCCAGACGGGGGCAAGTAAACGTGTGCTATCTTCGGAGTTATACACGCTCGACAGGTGATGGTTTGCTACACGGCTCAAAATAGTGCAAAGTACAGTCTTTGGACCCGGAAGGTTTCAAACATGACTCCCAAGCCTTAACCTTAGATCCTGCTGCGCTAAACCCTGAAATACCACAAACCCGAAGCCGTTAATTCTTACGCATTTGTATTTCGGGCTGCGGGTTGAGGTTACAGTGTCCAGTGCCCGCGGTTTGCAGGGTTTAAAGGTTGGGCTTCAGGGCTGAGGGTTCAGAGTTTGAGGCTTTAGGGTTTCGGGTTTAGGGTGTCAGGGCGAGAGAGCTTAGGGTTTAAGCTTCAGGGTTTAGGGTTCTATCTGTGACTTTTGGCCGTTTCCTTTCTTCGACGCATGGAATATGGACGCATGGATGCTTGAAAAAATTCGAACGGAGCTCCCCCGATACATAGGCTGTAGGCTTTCGGGTTGAGGGTTTAGGGGTTTAGGGTTTAGGGTTTAGGGAGTGCCAGGAATAAACCCCAAAGCCCTACTCTCGTTCTGAAGGCGCCTATGTTAGGGTTGCTTCTTGGTCGACTTTGCTCAGAGTATAGGGGCCTTAGGATATTGCGGTGTCTTGTAGTGTTTGGGGTTCAGGGCTTCGGATTAGGATTTCGGGAATACCTGCTGGAATACGGTTGAGTACGAACACACACACTTCCGTGGCTTCAGGACGTTTCAGTTCACGGGCTTGGGCGCTCTTTGTGCAGTGTACAGACCTAGCGAAGTTGCGGGCCGACAAAACTGCGTGCGCGATCATGCAGGTGAGGGTTTAGGGTTAGGGTTGAGCGTTTAGAGTTTGAGGTTTAGGCATCACATGTCACCTGAAGGAATAGCGCGGAATTCAAGAATGTGGCGGCCGCCATTTTGTTGCAGTGGCTTTAAACTGCTGAAACCCCCAACCCCTCAACACGAGGCCCTAAGCCCTCACTATTATAACCTGAAGCTCCAAGCTTGAGTCCTGGATAGGACGCGGTTCCTGCAACCCGAACCCATCAGACCCCAAGCGCAACACCTCAAACCTTACACCCTGCAACCTTCCTGCGAAGAAAGCTCCTAAACCCTAAGCCCCATCTCATTCGGGATTGGGGCTCCTAGACTAAACCCTTTCCCTTAGGCAGCCGAAGAGCCCGCCACAGCCGCCGAGTGGTCCTCCCCCCAAGGCGCCCAGGGTTTAGTTCAGGGTTTGAGTCTAATGTAGGGGCGTTTTATATTTATGCCTTTATCCAGGGTTACGTTATGGTTAAGTTTACAGTTTAGGGTTAGGGCCGCAGGGTAAGTTAAGGGTTTGGGATGTAGAATGGATGTCAGATTTGGGGCTATGATTTCCTTGTATGAGTCATTGGAAAGACAGGTTATTTGGGGTTGAGGTAGGTCCTAAACCCTCAAACTGTAGTAGGGTCGGGTTATGCAAGAAATTTCCGATCCTGGGCATTGTAATGCAGGACCAAGGACATTCCTCTTAGAACACCTCGAAACCCAGACCCCCAAGCCGTAAGCACAAAGCTTACAAGCAGCATCGAATACTAGGGATTTGACCATACCCGGAGCCTCCAATACCCCTTAAATACGGAATATACCTTAAATTATAGTAGGATCCCTAATATGATTTTAAGGAATATTCCCTAATTAAGGGGTGTTGGGGTCTCTGGGTATGTACCTGCATCCCTGAACCCAGGTCTCGTCCTCAACCCTCAATTCCTAGGGTTTAGGGGTTTAGGGTTTAGGGTTTAGGGGTTTAGGGTAACCCAATGCCCAAAAGCTCACTCCGTTCCTTCAGTGTTTGCGCGCACACACACACACACACATACACACGTACGTGTGCTCGAACAGGATGCGGAGCTAGCAGACCCAAAATCATGTGGCTTGCTCGAAGGCTCATGACTTGAGGTCAGAATTGATTGCAACTCTCTTTTTCCAATTGGCCTAGGTTTAGGTACTGGTGAGACTCTGCAAAAGTAACAGTTAGTAGTCGTCGTTGTAGTATCAGAAGAAGCAGTAGTATATAGTAGTAGTAGTAGTAGTAGTAGTAGTAGTAGTAGTAGTAGTAGTAGTAGCAGCAGCAGTAGTAGTAGTAGTAGTGGTAGTAGTAGTAGTAGTAGTCGTAGTGGTAGTAGTAGTAGTAGTAGTAGTTGTTGTAGTAGTAGTAGTAGTAGTAGTAATGGCAGAAGTGGTACTGGTAGCACTAGCAGTTGCAGTAGCATTAGCAGTGGCAGTGGCAGTAGCAGTGGCAGTAGCAGTGGCAGTAGCCGTGGTAGTGGTAGTAATCGGAGTAGGAGTAGGACTAGGAGTAGTGGAGTAGTGGAGTTGTCGTACTAGTCGTAGTAGTAGCAGTAGCAGTAGCAGTAGCAGTAGCAGTAGCAGTAGCAGTAGCAGTAGTAGTAATAGTAGTAGTAGTAGTAGTAGTAGTAGCAGTAGTAGCAGTAGTAGTAGTAGTAGTAGTAGTAGTAGTAGTAGCAGTAGTAGTAGTCGTAGTAGTAGTAGTAGTAGTAGTAGTAGTAGTAGTAGTAGTAGTGGTAGTGGTAGTGGTAGTAGTAGTAGTAGTAGTAGTAGTAGTAGTAGTAGTAGTAGTAGTAGTAGTAGGCACCCCCCCCTACCAACTACACTTGCTCTCAACCATGTTAAGACAACATCCATTTTACTCGGTATTTACGGCACTTTCGTCATGTGCGATCATCCTAAGAGGCCTAAACATCGACTTGTCGAGATTGCAAACTCGGGCTCTTGATTTTGGACTTGCTTCTGGGGGTGGGTGGGGGGGTGGGGGGGGATGATGACGACAGTGTTACGCGAACACACCCAGCAGTATCACCACAAGAGCCGTTTAACTCGGTATTTACGGTACTTTCGTGATGTCAGATTTTGTTAGATATTCTGAGCCCCTACTTCTCGACTGTGCGTATTAAACTTTGCTGTTTGGAACTGTTTGCAAAAAAACTCGAAATTGGGTGGGGGGAAAGCGTTTTCGGGGATGATCACGACACTGTTTTGCGGACACCCTGAACAATATTTCCACACTCAAGCGCGCACACACCACACACACCACTTCAAAAACAGACCCTCCTACGCAGAGGTTGGGCGGTAGGGGTGTTGGCGAGCCTCTCCCACGTACAGCTGGCATCTTTGTTTTTGATGTTCAGAAGATGTTGCGCTTCAGGTTTTAGAAACGTTAAACCCTTGTTGGCAGCACCTGGGTTTTGCACGGTATTTACAGCATTTTCGTACTTTCCGACCACCTGGGGTTTATCAGTTTCTTCCCCGTCGAGCTTGCAACTCCAGCTGCTGTCGCAGTTTTGGGGCCTGAGCCCCTGCAACTTCACCGGCTGTGACAGTTAAGGAAACTGAGCCTCTGCAATTTCTGCAGCTGTCACAGATAAGGAGCCTGACCCCGTGCATCTTCTGCAACTATCGCAGTTAAGGCGCCTAGCAGCTACCGCTGCCCAGCCCGGATGGAACAACTGTAGTTGGGAGGGGGGGGGGTGGCTAGTAGTAGTAGTAGTAGTAGAAGTAGTAGTAGTAGTTGTTCGTGCGGTTGTGGTCGTATGTTTAAGTTATAGCAAGAAGAATATTGGTAAACAAACAGTAACAGCAGTTACAATAACACCAGTAATGACAAGACAATAACAGTCTAATCGCAGTATTACCAAAAGCCAAAACAGTCCGATAATCAGTAGTAGTCACCATCATCATGAAGTTTATTAGTAATAACCGTATCAGTAACATAAAGCAGAACAATAATAACACTGTTTCAATGATAACGAATAGTGTGTAAACAACTATGTCGGGTGTGGGGTTCAGGACCCGATCCAAGTGCAGGACGTAGTTGTTTTTTTCTTTTTCTTTTTTCTGGGCCCCTCTGATCCCATGGACCAGGTTTCTTCCTCGATGCAATCGCGGGGAAACCCAGACCGGGGATGCAGCCACACATGCTAACAACTCAGGGCCCCGGTAGCAAGTCCTAATTCCCTAACGCCTCAGCCCCAAACGCCCCAAATTCTAAACCTAAGTCCCTACAAGTAAGGCTCTTGTTTACATTTTTGGTTGGTTCCTTTTTGTGTTAGTGTTTCGCTTGTAGGGAGCTCCAAAAGGGAGTAGAGGATCCTAGAGAGCTCTGAGGAACTTGTTCGAACAGCTTCAAAAGGGATTTTCAGAAAATTACGGATACCTTATTTTGGGTTCCTTATAATAAGGATTCTACTATTTAGGGTGCTATATTGGGGCCCCCTATTTTCGGAAACTCCCATATAGCCTATAGCTGCGCAAGTGCGCCACGATATACACCATAACGCTGTTCCGACTTCTTGAAATCCCTTTCAGCTCCAACACTCCCAGCTCTAAACAATATACCCTAAACCCTGAACCCCAGAACCCTAGACCTTAGAAGCTACCTCGCAATAGAGACTATAAGGATTATGTTAGGGCCTTATTATATTCCTATTTTACCGCTATTACAGGCTGGGGGCCCCTTCTAACCTAGACCCCGAAACCCCAAGCTCGACAAAAGTCTCAGGGTTTCTCATGTCCCTAAATGGCTCTCCACTCTGCAGCCGCTCTTTCTCAGCCTCCATGGCAACAGTAAGAGCCTCTATTCGCTAAGTCGTATGTACGGTGTAGTAGACCTTAACCTACCAGAACCTACTTTTTGGCAGGGTCCCTGTAACTCCCATCCCACCGTTTATAAGAAGAAGCTGCAAAAAAGTAGGGTTTAGTAGGTCTACGTAGCTGTATCCTAAACCCTGAACCCTAAACCGCATACCCGAGAATCCACTGAGGACGCCCAGGCTAGCACGCAGCGTTTCAGAACCGGCTGTGAAGGACCCGTACTGTAAATGAGGTCGCCGGAGTCAGGTTTAGAGTTTAGGGTTTAGGGTTTAGGGTTTAGGGGTTTAGGGGTTTAGGGGTTTAGGGTTTAGGGGTTTAGGGTTTAGGGCGGCTTGTAGAAACCCTAAACCCTACCCATAAGGCTGAATGGCTAAACCAAGACCCCAAACCGTGGCCCCTGAGCCTTGCCCCTAAAGCCGTAACCGTAAAACCGAAACCCTAGACACTAACCCCGACCCCTAAACCCCTAAACCCTAACCCCTCAACCTCAAAGCCTAATAGCCTAAACTCTAAATTCTACACCCTAAACCCTAACCCTTAAAGCCTAAAGCCTTCTAACAGACATGGGATTCTCTCTGTCCCAGGGTGAAAAGGGCGTTCCAGAAAAAAAACCCTAAAGCCTAAACCCTAAACCCTAAACCCTAAACCCTAAACCCTAAACCCCTAAACCCCTAAACCCTAAACCCCTAAACCCCTAAACCCCTAAACCCCTAAACCCCTAAACCCTAAACCCTAAACCCCTAAACCCCTAAACCCTAAACCCCTAAACCCTAAACCCTAAACCCTAAGCCCCTAAAACCCTAAACCCCTAAAACCCTAAACCCTAAACCCCTAAACCCTAAACCCCTAAACCCTAAACCTCTCTACCTATAGTAATTTAAACCTTAATGGCTTCGTGGCCGCCTGACGTTTTCAGCTGATCAACTTCATCAATCTTCGTGGCCGCATCATCAATCTTCGTGGCCCTAAACCGTTCGTCCGAGATTTAGGGCGGCCCTAAACCGTACCCCCAGATTTAGGGACCGTTCGTCCGAGATTTAGGGCGAAGGGTTTAGGGCCCTAAACCGTTCGTCCGAGATTTAGGGCGGTTTTTTCATCAATCTTCGTGGCCGCATCATCAATCTTCGTGGCCGCATCATCAATCTTCGTGGCCGCATCATCAATCTTCGTGGCCGCATCATCAATCTTCGTGGCCAAACCCTTGGCCCGAGATTTAGGGCCTAAACCCTTGGCCCGAGATTTAGGGCCTAAACCCTTGGCCCGAGATTTAGGGCCTAAACCCTTGGCCCGAGATTTAGGGCCTAAACCCTTGGCCCGAGATTTAGGGCCTAAACCCTTGGCCCGAGATTTAGGGCCTAAACCCTTGGCCGAGATTTAGGGCTTAAACCCTTGGCCCGAGATTTAGGGCCTAAACCCTTGGCCCGAGATTTAGGGTTTAAACCCTCGGCCCGAGATTTAGGGCCTAAACCCTTGGCCCGAGATTTAGGGCCTAAACCTTTGGCGCGAGATTTAGGGGCTTAAACCCTTGGCCCGAGATTTAGCGAGGGCCTAAACCTTGGCCCGAGATTTAGGGCCTAAACCCTTGGCCCGAGATTTAGGGCCTAAACCCTTGGCCCGAGATTTAGGGCCTAAACCCTTGGCCCGAGATTTAGGGCCTAAACCCTTGGCCGAGATTTAGGGCCTAAACCCTTGGCCCGAGATTTAGGGCCTAAACCCTTGGCCCGAGATTTAGGGCCTAAACCCTTGGCCCGAGATTTAGGGCCTAAACCCTTGGCCCGAGATTTAGGGCCTAAACCCTCGGCCCGAGATTTAGGGCCTAAACCCTTGGCCAATCAATTCTGCAAGAGATTTTCCCTCCTAACGCCCCAATAAGCGAAACAATTCTGCAAGCGGTTTTCCTTCCTAACGCCCCAATAAGCGAAACAATTCTGCAAGAGGTTTTCCTTCCTAACGCCCCAATAAGCGAAACATTAAGGCTCGTCGTTTAAGGCCAAACCTTCGTTCGGGCCACATTCTGCAGCAAAACAGGGCCGTTCTTTTCGTGTGCCTGCTCTTGTTTAAGGTCACCCTTCGTCGTTTAAGGTCAGCCCCTTCGTCGTTTAAGGTCACCCTTCGTCGTTTAAGGCTCGTCGTTTAAGGCCAAACCCAAGGGCGGTCACCCTGTGGGGAAGAGCAGACATCAGTTAGGTTCTAGGGTGGGGAGGGGATGTGGCATGGAGTTAGATGTACCGTCGCTTTCTTGTTTTAATTTATGGTGTCAACACCGTTGCTTGCTTGTTTTAAGATCTTAAATTTCCTATGGTGTCAACACCGTTGCTTGGTTGTTTTAGTTTAAGGTCACCCTTCGTCGTTTAAGGTCACTCTTCGTCGTTTAAGGTCACCCTTCGTCGTTTAAGGTCATCCTTCGTCGTTTAAGGTCACCCTTCGTCGTTTAAGGTCACCCTGTGGGGAAGAGCAGATGTCAGTTAGGTTCTAGGGTGGGGAGGGGATGTGGCATGGAGGTAGATGTGGCTTTGCAGAGGTCATCCGTCTCAGATAACTGTCCTGGGATTTTTGTTTTGGGAAGACTATGGGTCATCCGTCTCAGATAACTGTCCTGAGATTTTTGCCTTGGGAAGACTATGAGTCATCCGTCTCAGATAACTGTCCTGGGATTTTTGTTTTGGGAAGACTATGGGTCATCCGTCTCAGATAACTGTCCTGGGATTTTTTGGGAAGACTATGGGTCATCCGTCTCAGATAACTGTCCTGGGATTTTTGCCTTGGCGTCAACACCGTTGCTTTCTTGTTGTAAGCAAGGCAATCAGAAGACTAAAGTTGCTGCTGTCGCTAAACCCTAAATTTGCTATAGTGTCAACACCGTTGCTTACCTGTTTTAAGTAAGGCAAGGAGAAGATTGAAGTTGGCTAAACCCTAAATTCCTTATGGTGTCAACACCGTTGCTTGCTTGTTTTAAGTAAAGCATGTAAAACATTGAAGCTGCTGCGGCTAAACCTTAAATTTCATATGGTGTATAAAGCAAGTAAAACATTGAAGCCGCTGCTGTCGCTAAACCTTAAAATTCCTATGGTGTCAACACCGTTGCTTGGTTGTTTCAAGTAAAGCAGGTAAAGGATTGGACTTGTTGCTGTCGTTAAACCTTAAATTTCCTATGGTGTCAACACCGTTGCTTTCTTGTTGTAAGCAAGGTAATCAGAAGACTAAAGTTGCTGCTGTCGCTAAACCCTAAATTTGCTATGGTGTCAACACCGTTGCTTACTTTTTTTAAGTAAGGCAAGGAGAGATTGAAGTTGCTGCTGTCGCTAAACCCTAAACTCCTTATGGTGTCAACACCGTTGCTTGCCTGTTTTAAGTAAAGCAATTCCAGAAATCTTATGCGGTGGGTTTTGCTATGTGAACGAGGACGCTTGTTTAACTGCCCGGTTGAAGGCCAGCACGAGAATGTTGTTGTTCGGCCTTGACACCATCCCAGTAGGGTGGTCTTGTGACTGCTCGGTGCCGCCGTGATGAGCATTCGTTCCGGTGTTAAGTAAAGCAAATAAAAGATTGACGTTCCTGCTGTTGCTAAACCTTAAATTCTCTACGGTACGAACACCGTTTCCTCCTTGTTTTAAGTATAGCAAGAAGTTGCTGCGATCGCTAAACCCTAATTTCCATATGGTGTAAACACCGTTGCTTGCTTGTTTTAAGTGAAGCAAGCTAAAGACTGAAGTTGCTGCGATCGCTACACCTTAAAATTCCTATGGTGCCAACACCGTGGCTTGCTTGTCACACCCGAAAACTGTCATGGTGTCAACACCGTTGCTGGCTTGTTTTAAGTAGAACAAGATGCAAGTTGTTGCTGTCGCTAAACCCTAAATTTCGCTTGGTGTCAACACCGTTGCTTGCTTGTTTTAAATAAAGCAAGTGAAAGACTGCAGTTGCTGCTGTCGCTAAACCTTAAAATTCCTATGGCGTCGACACCGTTGCTTGCTTGTTTTAAGTAGAACAAGTATAATGGTGAGATTGCTACTGTCGCTAAATACTAAAATTCGTATAATTCCGTTGCTTGTCTGTTTTAAGTACAGCAACTAAAAGATTGAACTTGGTGCTGTCGCTAAACCCTAAATTTTATATGGTGCCATCGCCGTTGCTTGCCTGTTCTTAGTAAAGCAAGTCAAAGATTGAACTTACTACGGTCGCTAAACCCTAAAATTCCTATGGTGTCAATACCGTTGCTTGCTTGTTTTAAGTGAAGCAAGTAAAAGATTGAAGTTGGTACTGTCGCTAAACCATAAAATTCTTATGTTGTGAACACCGTTGGTTGCTTGCTTTAAGTAAAGCAAGTAAAAGATTGAAGTTGCTGCTGTGAGCGAGATCACATTTAATTTCATGTCTTTCAGTATTTCCACATCCGACTGTGTCCACTTTCGGTTCTATTCGAATATAAAATAAAGATTGTTATTTCGTAATGTGAGGGGAACCTATGGGCGGGTGGGGTTTTGACTTGGAATAGCTTGACTTGAAATTTCCAAAGTCAGAGAAGCTGAACCCTAAACCCTAAACCCTAAACCTCTAAACCCCAAACCCCTAAACCCTAAACCCTAAACCCCTAAACCCTAAACCCTAAAAGCCTGAAGCCTGAGCCTTCTGGTATGAGCATCAGGGCTCAGGGCAGGCATAGGGTTTTGGGGTCTAGGGCAGTTCAGGTTTAGGATGTATAGGGTTTAGGGTTTAGGGTATATGGTTTGGGTTTAGGGTTTAGGGTTTAGGGTTTAGGGTCTAGGGGTTTAGGGTTTAGGGGTTTAGGGTTTAGGGTGAATTCCTAAACTCAAGATCACCCTCAGCCCTGGAACACAGGAGCCCTCGGCTCCAAACACTATAGACCACCCAGAGACTCCAATATCCCTTAATTGTTGAAATACCTTAAGTTATAGTAGGATCTCTAATATGATTTAAGGAATGTTCCTTAATTAAGGGATATTGGAGTCTCTGGGCAGGTAGCGTTTTGGGGGATGGGTTTCAGACCAGGTACCGATCTTTGGAGATAGCTTTAAACTTCTCCTCTTTTTGGGAGAAGATGGGGCTCTAACTTTGGGAGTTTTAGATTTTCTTGTTGGGGTTAAAAGTGGGAATCTGACTATACATGATGTTGGGGGGCCGCTGAAATCGACACCCAGTACTTGGAGGGGCAGGGGACTTAGTAAGTAGGTTATAAGCAGGGTTATAATTGGGGTAACTCCATTTAGGGTACTTATAACTCTACTTAAAGCCTACTTACTGAGTCCCCTGCCCCTCCAAGTAGACCCTAAGCCCTAAACCCCATAGATCCCCTTAAGAAACCCTATAGATCCCTGTAAGGAGGCCTTTAAGAGCCCTTACTAAGTCCCTCCAAGTAGAGGAGTTACCGTGGTGATGCGTGTACGGTTGCGACTCTTTAGACAGCAGCAGGCATTTGCACAGCGAGCACCCGGGTTTAGGGTTTAGGGTTTAGGGCCTTTGATCGTCAGTCCAACTCGCTTCGGAACTTTAAAATGAGAAGAGCAACACCGTGAAGTTCGAACACTGGTTGAAATTGAAAGCTCCAGCCTAGGAAAGCGGTGGGGCATGCTATGAAAGAAGCCTGAACATCACCGTGACTGTTCCTGATTGTTCCTTATAGAATTATAGAGAATATGTATACTAGAGAGCTGACGCTACTTATGTTGCAATTATCAAGAGCATTCGCTTGTGGTCCCGAATATTGCTATGGTATAACATACTCCCAAACTGTATTCCAATATGGAGGCCCTATAGCACACTGACCTTGGACACCCCTTACTATACCCACAAACCTTATTCTACCTATCCCCAAATCTTAAACCCTAACACCAAAACCTAAACTTTCAAGCCCCAATATTACAGGCCTTGCCGATGTACGGCCGGCGCTGGTGAGCCCCACAACTCATAATGCCAGCGACTCCTCGAATCAAACTGGGAAGCCCTATCTAGGTTTAAAGAGCATATTCCTTCACATAGAGGGTTTAGGAGCATTTGGCCCTCTAGACCCCCAGTAAGCCATCACGGGGAACCTGACGGACAGTCGGCAAAAACCGCCGTGAGAGCACAAAGCAGAATTCGTCCGTTTAGGGTTTGGGGTTTGGGGTTTAGGGTTTAGGGTTTGGGGTTCTATAGGGTTTTATGGAGATTTGCATGCTTTTGTTTTGAACCGGATGGCGGCCGGCCGCCGTCGACGACAGTCTCCTTAGTTCAGGCTTTGACATCGGAATCCGGATCACAAACCTTCCACCCTGTACCCAGAGACTCCAACATCCCTTAATTAAGGAAGATTCCTTAAATCACACTAGGGATCCTATTATGATGATTATTATTATTTAAGCTATATTCCTTAGTTAAGATACATTGGAGTCTTTGGGTACTAAACCCCACTCACTGGGCCCTGGGCCCTAGACCTTACTGTTAGTAGCTATTAAGCTGAAGATCGGAAGGGGGAAAGCCTGCATGGAAGGCTTCTGCTAGCTCCTTATGAAGGGAAGAGTGCTGCAGCCAGAAAGAGTTGCTCGTACGATTCTAGCTCACAAGAGGTTCGTGACTGACGAAGACTGAAAGGATCATGGGACTTAGTGATTGGGATTATAAGTAAGGTAACTAAACTTATAATTTCTTAAGGCCCCAATTAAGGTACTTATCACCCTATTTACTAAGTCCCATAATCTCCCAAGTAGACCCTAAACCCTAAACCCTTATAGTACCCCTTATAGATCCCTTAAAGGGACCCCTATAATCCTACTTGAAGGTCCCACGATCCTCCGAGTAAAGCCCTAAACCCTAAACCCTAAACCCCTAAATTACTAAACCCTAAACCCTGAACCCTAAACCCTATAAGCTTGGTCCTAAATCCCTAAACCCCTAATTAAACCCGAAATCTTCAAACCAATAAACCCCTAAACTCCCAAACCCTACACCCTAAACCTTAAACCCTACACCCCTAAACCCAAAATCCCTAAACCCAAAACCCTTAAACCCCAAACCCTGAAACCCAAACCCCTAAATCGCTAAAGCCCTACACCTTCAACGCCCAATGCCTGATCTGCGAGGAGCTTCCTCGGGCGCCGAGAGCTCAGCCCACCCAGAGACTCCAACATCCCATAGTTAAGGAATGTACGGTTTAGGGTTTAGGGTTTAGGGTTTTTCCTTAAAGGGTTCCTAACAGGGTTCTACTGCGCCGGGGCCGATAGTTCGACCCGCTAGCTTAAACAACGAAGTGGACCCATGCCCCCAGCCTCTTCCCCTCCTGACACAAGCGAACTTTGGGGCCTCGTCCGCAATGAACAATTTTTACATTTTTAAAACGGCGTAGTAATTACTCCGCTGACCTGCGTAGGGAATTCGTTGCTTTGAAGCACTCCGCTACTCCGCAAGAGTCTGCATATTGATGACCGGCCCGGTAGCCCAAAACTTTCGGCCCGGGGATGTGTAAAAGTTCTTTAGGGATATTAAGGTTTAGGGTTTCAGTTAACGAATATACTCTAGGGTTCCTTATATAAGCGGTTCCTCAAAGGGATCTGTAAGGGTTGTATAAGGGAAATAAGGAATATACCGGAAATCATATTAGGGATCCTACTACGAATTATGGAATATGCCTTAACCAAAGGATATTGGAGTCTCTGGGCATGCGCTGGGACGCTCCCGGTGGTTGTTGTCACAAGCTTGGGGTTCTGGGGTTTCGGATATAGGGTTTGGGATTTTTTCGGATTCAGGGTTCAGTTCAGGGCTTTTGGAAATTAGGGTGTAGGGTTTGGGTTAAGCTTAAGATTTGGGGGTTTTGGGACTTAGAACTTCTTGAAAGCGTCTGCTTCTTGCCAGTACCCAGAGACTCCAATATCCCTTAATTAAGGAATATACCTTAAACCATATTAGGGATCCTACACTAATTTAAGGTATATTCCTTAATTACGGGATATTGGAGTCTCTGGGTAAAGCAACCAAAGCTGAAGCGGTAGTTGCTTTACTTGCAACCCTGGTTACTATGTCCTATGAACCCTGCCCTAAACCCTAACTCCGAAAACCTAAACCCTAAACCCTCAACCCCACCCGAACCTTAAACCGCAAATCCCAGGAGCTGGCCTACAGGGTTTTGGGGGAGAGTATACTATAAGTCTACTAAGGAACCCCCAAAACCCTATTCTAAGTCTTAAGGCCCGCAGAGAGTAGAATCTTGATGACCTCAGGTTTGGCGAATTTCGGTTGCCTTCCCTGCATCCCACAGCCGAAGTCCTCGTTCCTTCTAGAGGCTTCAATACCGTTCAATGAGGGACTATTCCTTAAATCATATGAGGGCCCCTACTATACCTAGAGGCTCATACCTTACCCCTCTTCTAAGGTACCTAATTTTCAATCTAACAGTGTTTAGGCTGAGGGCCTTAGGGTCTAATAAAAGGTTTCAGTTTAGGGTTTAGGGTGAACCCCATGCCTCGTCTTGTCCGGAAAACTTCGACTGAGGCCCAACAACAAGGGGATGCCCAAGCGGTTGCGCTACACTCAGCTACGTCGCGAGAAGCAACGTCTTCTCAACGCAGCAACACCAGGTGCAGTATCCCTTCCCATGCCACAAGAAGTCGTCCTGCCAAGCCTCTTGAGAATCCATAAAAAAGCCTTGCTGAAAGACCATAAAGCCTGGAGTAGCTGCCCAGAGACTCCAATATCCTTTAATTAAAGAATACTCCTCGAATTATATTAGGATCCCAGTATGATTTAAGGCATATTCCTTAATTAAGGATATTGGAGTCTCTGAGTGGAGATAGCCTTCCTACGGTCGATGATAAAAACCCTGCATTACTTTAAGGACCCTAGACTATGGGAATTATGGTAAATTCCTTATTGTGGGTAATGCAGGATTTATATCATCAACAGTAGAGCTCTGTGCAAAGACTTTCGGACCTTCGTCTCTAAACTCTGAGCCCTCAAGGGCATAGTACAGGGCCCAAATACCTAGAGGCTCATACCCTACCCCTTCTTAAGGCACCTACTTTTCTATACAACAGATCCTAACCATAAAACGAGGTATCCTAAAAGAAGGGGCAGGGTATGACCCTCTGGTAATTACCAGTACTATTCTGCGGCTTCCTTGCTATACTTATAGTATAATGGGCCGAAAACCCTATTCCAATTATTAGGGCCCCTATACTAAATCCTTGTAATAGCCCTTCTAGTAGCCCTTATAAGCCCCTTTAAAAGGAACCCTTCAAAGGAATGTCGGCCTATATATTCAGGGTTTACTTGGAGGGGCAGGGGACTTAGTAAGTAGGTTAGAAGTAGAGTTATACGTGCCCTAAATGGAGTTACCCCAATTGTAACCCTACTTATAAAGGACATACTAAGTCCCCTGCCCCTCCAAGTAGACCCTAAGCCCTAAACCCTAAACCCCATAGATCCCTCTAAGGAGCCCTATAGATCCCTTTAAGGAACCCCTTTGGATCCCTTTAAGGAGCCCTTTAAGAGCCCTTACTAAGTCCCCTGCCCCTCCTAAACCCTAAACCCCTATAGATCCCTTTAAGGAACCCTATAGATCCCTTTACGGAGTCCTTTAAGAGCCCTTACTAAGTCCCCTGCCCCTCCAAGTAGACCCGAAACCCTAAACCCCCACAGATCCCTTTAAGGAACCCTATAGATCCCTTTACGGAGCCCTTTAAGAGCCCTTACTAAGTCCCCTGCCCCTCCAAGTAGACCCGAAACCCTAAACCCCCACAGATCCCTTTAAGGAACCCTATAGATCCCTTTACGGAGCCCTTTAAGAGCCCTTACTAAGTCCCCTGCCCCTCCAAGTAGACCCGAAACCCTAAACCCCCACAGATCCCTTTAAGGAACCCTATAGATCCCTTTACGGAGCCCTTTAAGAGCCCTTACTAAGTCCCCTGCCCCTCCAAGTAGACCCGAAACCCTAAACCCCCACAGATCCCTTTAAGGAACCCTATAGATCCCTTTACGGAGCCCTTTAAGAGCCCTTACTAAGTCCCCTGCCCCTCCAAGTAGACCCGAAACCCTAAACCCCCACAGATCCCTTTAAGGAACCCTATAGATCCCTTTACGGAGCCCTTTAAGAGCCCTTACTAAGTCCCCTGCCCCTCCAAGTAGACCCGAAACCCTAAACCCCCATAGATCCCTTTAAGGAACCCCATAGATCCCTTTAAGGAGCCCCATAGATCCCTTTAAGGAGCCCTTTAAGAACCTAGGACCCGAAGCTCCAAACCGTGTTTAGGGTGGGGGCCCTCCGAAGCTTCAGTTCAAGGCCTCGGCCCAACACGAAGCCCGCCGGCGGCCTCTTGCGCCTGGGATAAAATGTGGAATTAAGGGGGGTTACTAGTAAAGGGCCCCTTTAAGGAATCTATAGGGGCACTATAAGGGATGGCCTTTTTGGGACCTAATTCCGTACTGGTAGTGTATATGGACCCTTCGTGGAAATAATTAAGGGTTTTAGGGCTTAGTTTCGGGTTCATGGCGCTGTGTTCAGGATTAGGGTTGCTGTGGCCAGTATGTTGGCTTGCTTAAAGGATCATGGGACTTAGTAATTGGAGTTATAAGTAAGGCAACTACAGTTATAATTGCATATATCCCGAATTAAGATACTTATAACCCTATACTTAATAATTCCCATGATCCTCCAAGTCGGGTTTTAGGGTTCAGGGGTTTTTGGGTTGGGATGGGGTCGAAATCGCTTTTTGTGACAGGCTGACGGCCTCGTCGTCCCTCCACTCCTCCACTCCCCCTCGTACCCAGAGCCTCCAATATCCCTTAATTCAGGAATATTCCTTAAATCATATTAAGGATCCTACTGCAATTTAAGGTATATTCCTTATCTAAGGGATGTTGGAGTCTTTGGGTATTCGTACTACCCCACCCCCCCACAACCCTAAACCCTAATCCATAAACCCCCTTCAAGTCTTAGATGTGCAAGCCCAGCACATTGAAGCCTTCAGTCGTAGACCCTTGAAACCTGGACTCCGAAGACATAACCACCAAAGCCCCTGATAAAGGAATGAACTGCTTCAAATCACATTAAGGATACCCCTCTGCGAAGCCTAAACCCTACACCCTACACCAGAGCCCGAAAGAAGTGTATTCGTGAATCAAGTACAACACTCAAAACCGGCCCTTATAACACTATATGGGTGGTTGTCAAAAGTATGGCCCCTTTTCGGGTCCCTTATATAGTGCGGCACCTAATATTCAGGTTACCCAAAAAGGGACCCTAATTTTGACAACACCCATATAGTACAACGAATTTCAGGCTATGCTCCTCAGTTCAGGGATTTACGGAAAGCCCGGAAACGCCGTAGAAAGACTTGATTAGAACCCCTACCAAAACCACATAGATAGACCCTAGTTCCAGAATCTTGAGAGCCTCTACCCTGCACCTTAAACCCTAAACCCTAAAGCCCTAAACCTTGAGCCACCAAAAACTTAAAAAACCATCTTTTGGAACCTCCTTGGGCAGAGCCCTCGCCTAGGACTCGGCCTCCAGCGCAAAGGGCGGTGGGCTCCGTGAGCCTTCAGCGCCTCGGAGGAGAGTTTCGAAGGAGGGGTTTAGGGCTTTAGGTTTAGGGTTTAGGGGTTTAGGGTTTAAGGGTTAGGGGTTAGGGGTTTGGGGTTTAGGGTTTTTTAGGTTCAGGGTTTAGGGTTCAGGGTTTAGGGTTTTGGGGTTAGGGGTTTAGGGTTTAGGGTATGAAAGGGACTGCCATAAGGGAGTTTGTGGGGGATGAGGAGTTTAGATTTTCGGTTGCGAGAGTTTCTTCTAAGGTGTTTACAAAGGGGTTTCTCAAAGGGGTTTAGAATCGTAGACGGGGATGAGGAGTTAGTTTTTCAGGTTTAGGGGTTTTTGTTTTCGAGGGAGGGCTGTCAACGATTGGTGTTAGCCAGGCTAAGTTTGCAAGCGTTTTTGTAAATGAGGGCTAGAAAGATTCTGATAGTCTTTTTTGAAATTATTTTTGAGGTCTTATAGGGTTCCTCAAGACTAGGCCGACCGAAGACTTGGCTACTCCGCCCTAAAATGTCATCGGCGTCTTCATCCGTGCCCGGGGACTGCGACAGTGTGCCAAGTCTCAAGCGCAAGATGCTCGTGATGACCCAGACCATCGAGGACCTGGAGGGTGTGCTCTCGATCTTGCGAAGGTGCTGATTTGATGAAGTGATCCGGCATCCACCAGCCGGCTCTACGAGGTTTCGGAGGACGAGTCGCCGCAGGCAGAGGCGCCTCGACCAGAAGCAGCCAGCGACCCAGAGACTCCAATATCCCTTAATTAAGGGATATACCTTAAATCATATCCGGGATCTTATAATTTCAGGTATATTCCTCAATTAAGGGATATTGGAGTCTCTGGGGAGGGTGATGCAGACTGGCCCAACGCTTCAGGTGATGGGCAAGGTCCTGGTGAGAACCCGGAGGAACCGCAACACCTCCGAGGCCATAACGCGCCCCAAGCATCCGGTCATCCTAAGAGAGACCTGGGTTTGGAGTACCATACTTGAATACCTTTTTTTTGGTACTTGTTCCTTAAAGGAACCATTATGAAACAAAAGTCTTTACTTTTTCCTCCCTGGTTACTTCAAAGTCCAGGAGAGGACCCTAGACCCTAAACCCTAAACCGTGACGCTACACAGTAAAACCTGGAAGTCTAGAATCGCACGATAAGAGCAGAAGACTTCGAAGAGCTCGTCAAAGAAGAAGCATTCGCAACCTAGCGATTAGCGATATCGGTTTCAGGGTTTCGGGATTGTGGCCAGGCTAATTACGACAAAGTCGGTGACAAATGATAAGAAAGGGGACATTGAAGACTTCCCTACACTCTAAACCCTAAATCCCGAAATCCTTGAGCCCGTGCAGTTCAGGGTTGTGAAGCCGACGTCTATTCCAGGGTCTGTGAAGGGCGAGGGCTAAGAGCTTGCAGGGGTTTCTGGTCTCGGTAGAACGGTCTTAGGGTTCAGGTTTTGGGGTATTAGGGCTATCCTTGGAGGATCATGGGACTTAGTAAGTAGGGTTATAAGTACCTTAATTAAGGTTATATGTAATTATAACTGTAGTTACTTTACTTATATCCCCAATTACTAAGTCCCATGATCCTTTAAGTAATGTTTTAGGCTTAGGGATTTTGGTTGAGGACACTTGACACGGTTGTTTGGTTCAAGTCTTTCTGGGCTCTCGGTCTCAGACATGAAAGGAATTCTTGTGTTTAGGGTTTAGGGTTGAGGGTTTAGGGGTTTAGGGGTTTAGGGTTTAGCTGTTTAGGGTTCAAAGTCTAAGGTTTAGGGTTTAGGAGTTTAGTGTTTAGGTTGGGGTTTTAGGGTTCAGGGGTTGAGGGGTTTAGGGGTTTAGGGTTCAGGGTTGAGGTTTGGTTTGACAGGGGATGCCCAACCACTAAAGGCAGCACCTTGTAGAACCTCGAAAAATGGCGAAGGCCACATGGACGAAGAAAGGTCAGAGGAGGCACTCTTTCCTCCAATAAAAGGCTCAGTTGGGCTTTCCCCCATGCGTTCATGTGGTTGTGCTTCTCCAATTCTGCTCTTGTTTTGATTTACGCAGCCCTCGATCCAACATCCAAAGCCGAAAACCGCACAGCCACCACCCCAAACTATAACCCCCCCCTACAGAACATCTACTATAAACTATACAGCAAAAGCTGTTGAACCCCAGGAAAACCAAAAACCTATTAAACAAATTACTTCTCAAGGCACCCTTAACCCTAAACCGTATGGATCGATCATCGCTCGCTGTAGGTCCCGGAAACAACCTCCGAGTCGTGTCCCCGTGGTGCGCAGCCCAGTGCGTTTCGTGAGGGAGCTGCATGACATCGTCAGGGCTTAGAGTTGAGGCTGAGGGCTGTAGGGTTTAACCCGACATCCCAAACCCTAAACCGTTTAGTGTTTATGGTTTAGACTCGAGGGGATTGGGATACGTAACTTTGGACCTGGGTCCTTACCTGAGATTCATGGGATTCAGTGTCTGGTAGTTTGCATATGTACGTGTACATGTGTTTATGTACGTATGTATGTATGTACGTATATATATATATATATACACACACATGCATCACATGCATCCTCCAAAGTTCTGGTCCGACTATGCCGCTGCTTCATCTCATAAACCCCAGACCTGCGAAGCCCTAGACCCTAAGTTGGCAACGGCAGTCTGCCTACTTAAAGGATCATGGGACTTAGTAACTGGGGTTATAAGTAAGGTAACTACAGTTGTAATTACTTATAACCCCAATTAAGGTACTTATAACCCTATTTACTAAGTCCCATGATCCTCCAAGTAGCCGTCTAGTGGACACTCTGTGACTTTGTAAACCCCAAAGCTAGTCGGCTCGTCTTGTGCAAACCCAAGCTTACCCAGAGACTCCAATATCCCTCAGTTAAGGAATATTCCTTAAGTCGTATTAGGGATCCTACTATAATTTAAGGTGTATTCCTTAATTAAGGGATATTGGAGTCTCTGGGTACTGGACTGGGCTCCCATAGGAGCGCCGGCGCCAGAGCCGCTCACGATTCGAGAGCTCGTCATCCGCGCTCTAAGGCAGAACAGTCGACAGTACGATGACCTCATCCATTTCGGGCGCCGAGTGGATGTCCAAATCCCGGACGATGTCGTCAAGGTGGTGCCGTGACAAAAAAGCACGGTGCGGGCTGCGTCGCCGTTTCCATGGCGAAACGCCCTGCCGACAGGTCATGAACAATGGTCAGCAGCGGTGCCAAGCACTCCTCCTGTGTGTACGCCGCCTTCTCCAAATCCAGAAGAACGATGCCGAGGCCCTCCAGCGGCAAAGTTGCTTGCGCACGTGAGGACTGTGGCTATGCATGATTGGTGCACTCAGAAAGTTCTGCCTTCACCCTCAAAGCAACCTAAGCCCAAACCCCTATATAAACTCTAACCCCTAAAACCTAAACCCTACGCCTAGTGCTCAGGCTACAGGGCCGGTTTTTGTGTGGAAGTAGAGGCCGGAAGGCTGGGTTTTAGGGTCTAGGGTTCAGGGTTTAGGGTACCAGATATGTCGTGCTCCCTTCTAGCCCTAAACCCTACGCCCTAAACCCTGAGCCGTAGACTTCTGGTTATCCGGGGTGCGGTTCTGAATTTGCGCATTGAAGAAGAACCTCAAGCGTTAAGTTCGGTAAGGACCATAATAGATACAGATTTCCAAACCAAGCCCTAAACCCTAAACCCTTATGAACCCTGAGCCCTACACACCTAAACCCTACACCCTAAACCCCCCACATCTTAAACCGTGTGCAACGACCCAGAGCCCATCCTAAACCCGTAAACCTCAAACCCTAGAGCAGCATCATTACTCCGGCGTCTGGTTCAACATAGAAGCCTATCATATAACCAATGCTATTCCGTAGGGTTTCCAGTGCCAAAGTTGTGGTAGACTTCAGGAACCCCATTCCAAACCCTACATCCCTTCTGGTAGAACCATTGTAGATTCCACTAAGGAACCCTACTATATATCCCTGATAGACCCCTTTACAAGAACCCTTTAAAGGAACCCTATTCTAATTATTAAGGCCATATTTAGGTTCAGGGCTCAAAGGGCCCTTTAAAGGGAGCCCCAACCACCCTTCTGATACTTAAGGCCCCTGTGCCTGGCGAGGCGTTTCAGCAAAAACTTCCGAAGCCGCCAGGGGAGCCTCCACAGGCTTTTGATTTCTGAAAGGATCACGGGGCTTAGTAACTAGGGTTAAAGCTCGGGTTAAAGGGTCCCTTTAAGGGATCTATAGGGGTACTATACGAGTTTAGGAGGGTTCATAAAGGATCATGGGACTTGGTAGCTAAGGTTAGTCTAGTTATGAGTACCTGTAGGTCCAACTAGGGTACTTATGACCTTACTTGCTAAGTCTCATGATCCGAGGGAGAGGGGGGGGTCAGTATCAACGGTTTAGGGTTTAGGGTTTGGGTTTTCTTGAGGTTTGGGTTTGGGATTTCAGGATTTTGGGGTTGCAGGGTTTATGGTTTGGGGTTTGAGGGTGTTGGGTTTAGGGTTTACAGTTTGGAGTTGTGTGTCCTGGTTATTGCTGTCTCGGTACTCAATGCCCCTGGCCTGCCTACTGAGGCCGAAAGCCGGTTTGGGGTTCAGGGTCAGGGCTTACTTTAACGTCCTTAACGCTTAGTGACCCGCCTTTTCAAGGACTGAAACTAGAAACTCACAGTAAGAAGCGGCTGTACGGGTTCAGGGTTTAGCCTTCAGGCTTCCTGTGGCAGTTGTAAGCCTACTATGAGGGTCGGGGAGTCAGGAAGTAGCTATTTTATAGAGTTATAAGTACCTGAAAAGAGACCCTACTTAGTACTTCGGGGGGCAATGATACTATTAAAGTAGCAGTAAGCCCTACACCCCAAACCCTAAGCCCCAGGCCCCAAATCCTAAACCCCACGCCCAGAGGCGTTCCGCGGGAATTCCAACGCCGCGCCGCCTTCCAAGCCGGCCCCGGAGGATGATCAGATGGAGGAGGCCAACTTAAAGGGTTTAGGGGTTTCTTAAGGCTCCTTAAAGGGATCTATGGGGGTTCCTTTAAAGGGATCCATAAGGTATCTATAGGGTTTATAAGGGTTTAGGGTTTAGGGTTTAGAGCATAGGGTTTAGGGGTTTTGGGGGTTTGGGGGTTTAGGGGTTTAGGGGTTTGGGGGTTGAGGGTTTAGGGGTTAGGGTTCAGGGTTCAGGGTTCAGGGTACAGGGTTCAGGGTTTAGGGTTTAGGGGCCCACGTGGGCTGGGGGTAGGGGTGAGGGGCTAGGGTTTAGGGTTTAGGGGTTTCGGGGCTGGGGGTTAGGGGTGAGGGGCGGGGCTTCAGGGTTTCGGGGTTTAGGGGCTCGGGTTCAGGGTGTTGGGGGTACAAACGGAGGGGGGGGAGCGGCGTTCTGAAGAGGGAGCGAGGGTTTCGAGAAGTGAGGAGTGACGGGTATGGATGTGTTGAAGGTTCTTTGTTTCTTGGGTTTAGGGTTGCTATGGTCCTGCTTATGTACCGGTTTCAACAGGTATGGCAGGGCATACAAGGTTTTTATCCATCAGCGATATTTGCAGTTTACTTACAGGCTCTTCAGGGTCAGCTCTCAACTTCCACACGGTCCTTCTAAAACCTAATATTGCATTTGTAAACGAGTAGGAGTTATTGAATTTATGACGTGTCGAGTTTTCGGGTTTGGCAATTTTCGCTGAAGTTGCCAATGCCTGAAGCGTTAAGGTTCTACAAAGGCCCCTTGCTGCTTGCTGTGGATGCTGGGTCGCCAGCTAAAAGTCTCAGAGGCAGAACGTGGCGTTGCAAGTGAAGCACACGTTCGGTCCCGCTCATGTACAAAGGCTTGCCACTTCCTTAAACCCAAACCCCCAAACCCAAAACTCCTCAAAATTTTACGCCCTTAACCCTAAACCCCTAAACCCTACGACATGAGAGCAAAGCTCCGTCAAGCAGTCGGTTCTGCCTCTGAGGGTCTTTGAAGGCCTGGCCCCGCCTGCAACGAGCCTGGTGTTGAATTGAAAAGACAAGCACGCAGAAGAGGGAAAGCGCGCTTGGGCGGGAGTTTACTATAGAAGCCTTAATGCTTACCTAGACTAGTTTGGGGGGTTCCTTGTTCTATTTATAGTGTATTACACCCAACAACCTTATTCTAATTATTAAGGGCCTTACAGTAGGCCTAAACTCTAAACCCTAAACCCTAAACCGCCGCCTGACAGGAACGGGTTTGGGTGGTGGGAATCCTAAATCATGAAACCTATAAACCTTATAATTCCTAAACCTTATGAACCTTATAAACCCTATAGATCCTAAATCATGAACCCTAAAGCCCTAGAGACGATTTTGCGGACCCATGCAACTCTGAGCCCATAGCTTCGAAGGTCTGGGTGGACTGGCACTCAGAGGCAGCTCCGTCGCAATTGAGAGGATAGTGTTTGGTGTTTGGTTGGGTTTAGGGTTTGGGGTTTAGGGTTTGGGGTTTAGGGTTTGGGGTTTTAGGGTTTGGGGGTGGTGAGCCCCAACTCGAAGAATCCCTAAACCCCTAAACCCCCCGCCATAGTGCCACGTGGGCATCGCGTTTGAACACGGGCAGGATTAGGATTCAGGGCTTGGGGTTCAGGGCTTCGTGCTGTTGCTATAACTAGATGAAGCTGCAAGTCCTACATGTTAAGGCTGCAGCGAAGGCTCACTGAAGTTACTCGGGGAAGGGGTGAAAGCCGGGAGCACCACGACAAGGTAATATGTAGGCCGCCTACATAAGTTTGGGGTTCCCGAATATAAATATAGTATCATATACCCCCAAACCTTATTCTCATCAATAACGCCCCTACATTACAGTACCCTTATAGAGCCTTATAGTAGCCCTTATAGACCCCTTGAAAATGGAACCCTATTCTAATCTAGTAAGCCCCCTACATTAGCTTTGGGAAGCACGCCGCCTCCGAGACTCCAAGTGCATGCTTTCCTTTCGGAGCAGATTGGCCTTTCTGCACAGCTTTGCTCTGGCGACGATGTCTCTAAGCTTAGACGAGGGACCCTCTTGCGTGCTGCTAGGGTCCCTCGTTGTAGAACCCCTGTAACTTCGGTAAACAGCCCCATCGTAAAACCCTTAGTTACATCCCATGGGTATCCATGACTTCCCAACCCCCCAAAGCCAAAATCTCCAGTTGAAAACCGAGAAGATAGAGCCATCAAGCTTAATACCTTAAACCTCAAACCAGAAGCACCCCTAATTCCTACACCCACGAACCCAAAGGGTTTGTACAGGGAAACGGTTTTGGGTCGAGAATTTAGGGTAGTTATGATAAGAGTGTACTGTGAATAGATCAAGGCTTCCCTTACAGTATGAGCCAAAATGTTTGACCCTAAACCCAAAACCCAAAACCGTAAACCGTTTGGGTTTCAAGCCTCGAACCCCACCATCCATGAACCGCTCAAGAGACCTGAAAACCTCGATTAGTGAGTCTCTACAACTCGAAGACATGTTGCACTCGCCCATAAAGGAGCCCTTAAGGGAACCCACTAAGCCCTAAACCCGAAGCCCTGTTTGGTTTCCTGCTGTCGCCGAGGACCCGGCTACGCCACCGAAGAAGGCCAAGGAGGGGAAACCTTACGGGGTTGTGAGTTGCGTACTACGGTTGATGATATAAATCCTGCATTACCTTAAGGACGCTAATCCATGGGAATTATGTGATAGTCCTTATTTTGGGTAAGGCAGGATTTATATCATCAACCGTAGGGTTTAGGGTCTAGTATTTAGCAGCATTTGAGTAGCATTATGACATTCGTGATAGAGGTATACGAGGACCTTAATAGTAGCCCTACTATAGATTGTTACGGTATGGGGCCAGTACCCACGGTTTAGGGTTCATTAGCAATTAAGAGAGGGTTCGGTGCATTAACAGTTAAGAGAGGGTTCCTGCAAGGAGCCGTTGCTGTAAGGATTCCTGTTGAAGGTGGGTTGCTGTTTAGTTAATTGGGATTTGGGTTTAGGGTTTGAGGAGAGGGACTCAAAGCAACTTGACACTTAGTAATTGGTGTTATAAGCAACGCAAGTATAGTTGTAATTACTTAAAACCCCATTTGTGTACTTCGTAGCATCGAGTTGCTTTCAATTTGGGTTTAGGGTTCCTTCCGGTTGCGCCTTCAGGGTCTTTTTTTGTTTAGGGCGAGTGTGATTTTATCGGGAAGGGAGGCTTTCATTCATGGGCTTTTGGGTGCCCTGGAAGTGGAAGGGTGGAAGGGTTCAGTGTTTGGCTTTTCAGGCTTGGGGTTGGGTGCTGTACTTGGAGGATCATGGGACTTAGTAAGTAGAGTTATAAGTACCTTAATTGGGGTGATAGTTACCTCACTTATAACCCCAGCTACTAAGTCCCATGATCCTTTAAGTACGGTTCCAGGAGCACACCTGAATAATTGACCCATGAAATCTTATATGCAAACAGAATTAGCTTCAGGTGCTTCTTCATGGAGGTTTTGGCAGGCTTGGGGCGCACAGGCTTCTTCGGAGACCGAGCTATTGAGACAGTCAGGACTTTGGAATTTGAAGTCTTCTGTTTTGTGGGCTTGGTTATGTTTGCTAAAGCCAAAACCCGAAACCCTAGACCATCAGATGCCTCCAGGGCGATTCATAAACCTATCATAACTAAACCCTGAACCCTCTTCCCTTCGAGCTTCTGAGGCCTGCTGCTGAGGATTTCGGGTTAACGGTCTAGCTCCTTCCTTGCTTCGGGCTCGTGTTGTCAGGTTAGGGATACCGGTCTTCGCGCCCTGAATCAGGAGCGATTGATCGCGTAACTGAAGCGTCCCTCATTTCGTTCACTCTTCCCCGAACCTGAGCCCTAAACCCTAAACCCTAAACCCTAAACCCTAAACCCTAAACCCTAAACCCTAAACCCCAAGACAGGAGGCTTGGCCGCAGACCCCAGAGCCCCGAAGCAAGGACCGAGAAGAAAGCAAGCATTCTGGGGTTTGGGGTTGAGTTTGAGGGTTTTTGGGTTTTGGGCTTAGGTTTTAGGGTTTAGGGTTTAGGTTTCGGAAGGTTAGATTTTGGGGTTTAGCGCCTGGGGTTGGGGTTTTGGGGTTCAGGTTCTGGGATTTAGGGTTTAGCGTCTAAGGATCTCTATTATACGGGTCCCTTTTCAGGTTGGGGGGTTCAGCGATCGCTGCATTAGAGATTTGTTGCTTTAAGGGTGGAGGTTGTTTGGTTGCTAATCTTCGTAGAGTAACGGCGCTACCCCAAACTCCCAGAGACCAACCGGACAGATCAAGCCACACATCCCTAAGCCCTGCACTCCTAGACGGCGGTCTCCTGAACCCTGAGTCCTAAAATCCCCAGAAAGAGAACTGCCCGGAGCCAGCGACCCCAAACGAATTCAGCAACTTTCCTTCAAGTCATGTGGGAGTATGAAAATAGGGAGTACCTTATTTGGGGTCCTTACAACTGGGATCCCACTATTTAGGTACCATATTAGGGTCCTTTATTGTCGGAAACCTCCATATCAAGAATCCCTTGAAGTTTCACGCATGTTCCTGACTCGGGGGGAGTCTTGGGGTTTCTGGGAGTTCGCTTAACAGAGGACTAAACCCATGGGAGTTTCCGAAAATTCGGGGTATCTTATTTTGGGGTCCTTATAATAAGGATCCTACTATTTGTGGTACTATATTAGGGGCCCCTGCTTTCGGAAACTCCCAAACTGCTCTCCGACTAAACCCTGCAACCCTAAATCCTAAACCTTAAATCCCATACCTTAAGCTGTCAGCCCGAAGCCGTAAAACGCTGAGCCCTCCAACCCTACACCTCAAACCCTCGCCCCTGAGCCCCCCTTAAGGGAGCTGCCCAAACGTAAACCAAACTCAAAAAGGGTTTAGGGTTTAGGGTGCCCGAAAACCCTGGACCCCCCGAAAGAGAGCAGCTCGGAGAGGGTGTTAGCACCCATAGAAGGTTTGCAAACCTTATCAACCTCGATAGAACCCTGACCAATACCCTAGATAAGAGCCCGCAAGCCCTAAACTTATCCACCCCAAACCCCAAACCAACAAAGCCATTAAACCCCCCTCAAAAAAGAGGCTACATCCCGGAGAGGATGATGTGGCAGACACCCCAAACGCTAAACCGAAAAACCGAACCCTAAACCCCAAACCCTAAACCCTGAACCAAACCCTAAGCAATGAACCCTACTTGGAGGATCACGGGATTCAGTAAGTAGGGTTATAAGTTATAAGTATTTTAAATGGGGTTATAAGTAATGATGACTGTAGTTGCCTTATTCATAACCCCAGTTACAAAGCCCCATTATCCTTTATGAACCCTCCTAAACCCTTGTAATACCCCTATAGATCCCTTAAAGGGACCCCTTAAGGACCCCCAATTAATAAGTCCCATGATCTTTTAAGTACCTCCTAGGATTCCTAAACCCTGAACCAAACCCTAAACCCTGAACCCTACCTCCCAGGATTGCGTGGCAGATGCCATGGGCCGGGGCTTCGGTGCAAAGCTGAGGAGCGGGCAGGCGCGGCACAGGGTGCCACAGTCTTGATTTAGCATTTAGGGCTTAGGGTTTATATTGCTATCAGGGTGGTTGCCAAAATTAGGGTCCATTTTTGGGTCCTTAATATAACATGGCACCTAATATTTAGGGCACCCCAAAAGGGTTCATAATTTTGACAACTGCCCATCATACTTTTGAGCTGCTTACTGTTATCATGATTGTCATTATGGTTTGGGCCATTCATATTTCAATGCATTTTTGTATTTGTTTTGCCCTCTCTAGGGTTTAGGGTTTAGGGGTCCCGCGCTGGGCATCCTTTCTGTTGGGGACCCGACGATTGAAATCTCTGTTGTGCTACAGTCTTTGCTTGAGACTCTCATGCAGATGCAGAGGCAGGAATTGCAACAGTACGGTGCCGGTTTTTCAAGGGTCAGCGGCTCTCGCCAGAGCTCCAGTAAACTCCAAGGTTGCAAGATTTTGAGGATAGTATAGGAGCCGAGATAATTACCAATACTATTTTTGGGGTTTCCTTGTTATACTTATACTATAATGGGCCCCAAAACTAGTACCCTTATAGATCCCTTATAGTAACCCTTACAGACCCCTTTAAAGGAACCCATATTAGAGTTTTAAGCTTACGTCAGGGGTTCATTCTTCAGGCTCAGTATTTCAAGTCTAAGACTTGTGATTTAGGGTTTAGGGTTTATCTAGCGTTGAACAGTTCCGACATCCTTTAATGGAGCACCCTTATGAAGAAATCTTAATCCGTGTTCTAATTCACTGAAGGCTTCAGCATTGAGAAATATTGGAATCTCGGGAATCCGAAGCCCAAGTCCTCCAAATACAGCCGACGCGGTTTAGAGCTTAGGGTTAAACCCTAAGCTCTAAAGCCTCAACCCGGTCTAGGGTTTAGGCATGGACAGTTTGAGCATGAGCGCAATTGGGCGAATTATAGGCTGAAATTCGTCTCCAGAATATCGACTTCAACCTTGGGCTGCTACAGCTGCACCTGGAAGAAGTCAAAGTGGAGATGAGGGAAGTAAAGGATATAGCCTGATGTAGCCACCAGGGCTATTGATCTGCCCACAGACGTCATGGTGGACGTGGTAGACTTACATGGGGGTTTCCCTCAAAAGCAACCCTATACCTGAAATCCCAAACTCGAGGCTCAAGCAATCTGGTTCATCCTTCCTTCTACGTATATTCCCAGAGATACCCAAACCTCCCCATGTAAGGAATATGCCTTTAGTTATGACTTAAGACTTAAGACTTAAGGTATACGTTGAACCTGCATTTATGCAGGGTCTCTATTAATTCTATGTTGGGTTTATATTAGGAGCCTTCAAAAAAGTAGGTATTCCCAAAACCCTAAACCCTAAACCCTAAACCCCTAAAGCCCTAAACCCCTAGACCCAAAACCCTAAACCCTTAAACCCAAAACCCTAAACCCCTAAAGCCCTAAACCCCGAAACCCTAAACCTTCAAACCCCCAAGCCCTAAACCCCTAAAGCCCTAAAGCCCTAAACCCCTAAACCCCTAAACCCTAAACCCCTAAACCCCTAAACCCTAAACCCTATAGATGCCTTATGGATCCCTTTACAGGAACCGCCATAGATCCCTTTAAAGAGCCTGAAGAAACCCTAAATGGGAGCTCTGGGGTCTCTCTGTGTTCCTGAGCTCTTGCCAGGGCAGACTTAGGTTCCTTTAAGGGCTCCTATGAGGGGATCTATAGGGTTTAGGGTTTAGGGGTTAGGGTTTAGTGTTTCGGATTGAGGGTTTAGGGTTTAGGGGTTTAGGGTCTAGTGTTTCGGATTTAGGGTTTAGGGGTTTTAGGGGTCCAGGGTTTAGGCTTTGGGGTTTAGGGTTTAGTGTTTCGGATTTAGGGTTTTGGGTTTTGGGCTTTGGGGCTTAGGTTTAGGCTTTGCTTTTGCGGGTTCAGGGTGTAGGGTTTAGTGTGTGGGCTTCGGGTTACAGTTCGGATTGTGAGTGCCACCATTTGCCTTATCTTCTGAGTTGTGTTTGCCTACTGTAGAAGCTTAAATAATTACGAATAGTATTCCTAGGGTCACTTACTATAGCTATACTATAATGGACCCGTTCATTGAGGCCCCTGCATTACTTACTTACCAACTGCCTGAATCCTCGAAGTGCTGCTGCCTGGAGCGCGAAGGAAGGCATTGGCGCCATCTGCAACCGTAAAGTGGATGGGGTTTAAGGTTTTGGGTTTAGGCCTAAACCCTAAACCCTAAACCCTAAACCCTAAACCCTAAACAGGGTTTAGGGGTTCAGGGTTTGGGGTGTAGGAGATCTAGGCTCCAGTTTAAGGCCACAGTGCACAACCTCCCCGAAGTGAGCCATGTAGCTTAAGCCATGTCTGTGATAATAGGGGCTTGTCAAATAATTACCACTACAATCTTTGGGGGTTCCTTATGGTATTTATAGTCTACCACGCCCCAAAAACATGGTTCCAATTATTAAGGCCCCTATAGTACTCCTTTTTTTTAGATCCGAGAGTTTCTTCTGCTGGCCCTGAGCACCCAAAACTCCCGACTTTCCCTGCCAGATGGCCATGCGCAAAAAGGCAGGGTGGGACCATGCCGGCCTTTACAATCCTCCACCTTAGCTGTGGTTGAAACCCTGAACCCCAAACCCCTAAGCCCTAAAACCGAAACTCTAAACCCGAACACCTATACCCGAAACCCTAAGCCGTCAACCCTAAACCCTCGACCCCAAACCGTTCCCGTTCCCTTTGCTGTTCTTCGTTGGCAGCTTCCGAAGGGCAATATGCTACGAGACAGCCTTAGAGAGTACTTTAGGGGTCTTAACTTAGATCCCCAATACCCAACCTTTACTTTTTTTGGGTTCTTGCAGTTTAGTAGGAATCGGAAAGTTTAACCTTTTATTTCTGTGGCTTTATTGGGGTAGTAAGTTAATAATTACCTATACTACTTTGGGTTCCTTATTGTCCTTATAGTAGAAAAGGCCCCAAGACCCTATCTAATTATAAAGACCCCAAAATATAAGATCCTGGTTCTACTTCCGCTCTGACAGCAACTCCTCATGTTCAGATATGCAAAGGTTTAGGGTTTAGGGTTTAACTTTAAACAGCCAGCCCCAAGATCAAAGGCTAACAGTGTGTTGAACCCAAAACCCAAAACCCAAAACCCTAAACCCAAAAACCTAAACCCTAAACCCTAAATACCATTCGTGATTTAGCTTCTTCCCTGAAAGCATCCGTTCCCGTGTTGCTCATTCTGATGAGGTGCATCAAGGGCTTCACGCGGATCGACGGGAGATTCAAGGTATGCTCGCTAACCCATTGCGATTGAAGCACGAGGTCGCGAAGCGCCGCATGGCGGTTTCCGTGTGGGTGCCGGTCGCCACCTTTGCCAAGGCTTCCCAAGCACAGACCCGCCTTGCCAGTGCCAGTTGACGCTGTTGGGCGACCACCTAATCCTCCCCCCAACGCGCTCGGTAGGTCACCGCGGCCTAGGAGGGGTCCAAGCCGCCCGGAAATGGTTGGACCTCGTCAAGCCGGGTTTCCGGGTGCTGATCGTCACCTGATCCTGATTGCGGCTACGGCGACACCAACCCGACCCCTAAAACCCAAACCCTACACCTCTCAACTCCACACCTATTCCCTAAACATCCCTTGTCCTTTCGTTCGTACGCAAAAACCAATGCAGGTGGAGAAAGGTGCTGAAAGAATCTTTCCATCATATGTGTAGCTATTCTTAGTTTTCACATACAAGAAGAATATTCTAAAAATGCAAAACAAAACATCAAAGACAGACCCCAAAGCTTTCCGTAATTCGCAAGGTCTGAATCTCAAACCATGCATCCCGAATCCAAAACCTTCACCTGCAAGCAACGAATCTACCCTGCACCCTACTCTCAAATCAGGTGGGCTCGGTTGCTCCCGTAAACCCCACACTTGAAGCCTTAAACCTCAAACCCTAAACGGCAAACCCTAAACCCTAAACTCCGAACCCTAAACCCGAAACCCCTAACCTCACCCTCAAACCAGGTGGGCTCCGTTGGCCTTTGTTTAAAAAAAGAGGAGAAGGAGGCGATGCCAGGACAATGGCTCTCACTCCTCCAGGACACCGATCGCAAGTCCGTAAAAGAATATAGGGGCCTAAACAATTACAAAAACTATCTTGGGTGTTCCTTATTGCAACTGTAGTATAATATAGTGTAGGGGCCTTAATCATTAGAATAGGGCCAGGGTTGCTTCAAAGGGTCCCTTTGAAGGTTTGAGGGTTCTTTTGAGGGCTGCTTTAAGTCCTCTCAAAGGCTTCCTTTAAGGACTGCTTCAAGCGTGCTTTTAAGGGCTACTTTAAGTGTCCCTTGAAAGGCTTCCTTGAAGGGCTGCTTTAAGGGTTCCTTTAAGGGCTGCCTTGAGGGTTCGTTTGAGGGCTGTTTGAGGTTTGAGGGTTCCTTTAAGGGCCGCTTCACGGTTCCTTCACAGGGTTCTACAAGGTTAGAGGTTTCGGGGCTAGGGTTGAGGGTGTCGGCTTTGAGGTCAATGAACAATAGTTTGCCGTGAGGCCCCTCACATAATTCACATCGCGGTATAGCATGACCCCAAATCCCTAGTTGGACTCTATACCTCGACAAAAGTCTAAGTGGTTTGGTTCAATGCTAGCATGGAAGCCTAAATTAGAACGAATACTATTCCTTAGGGTTCCGTGCTATGACCATACTGTAATAATTTAGGCTCCTGGAGTATTATACATTTTTCCTTATTGGGCTGAATAGGACCCTATTCACGAATATTTTTCAGAGGCTTCAAAGGGCCAACCTAGTAATTACAACACCAAACCCAATTGAAACCACTGAGGCTCTTACAGTACAGGGACTAGGCTTCGTCTAAGGGAATTGGGTGCGGGCGGGCGGGGGTGGGCATCTGGATGCCAGACATAAACCATGAAGGTTTAGTATTTAGGCTTTATGGCTTAGGATTCGGGATGGGCTTAGGCTTTAGGGCCTTTAGGGTTTAGGGATAGGCTTTAGGGTTTAGGTTTTAGGGTTCTGCGTGGTTGGCTGAGGGCTGGCTGGTAAAACAACGAAGCACCAACTTGCAATTGTTTGTAAAGTAACTATTAGAAGCTGCCCCCACCCGGTAATAGTGGTATAATAGGAATATAGTAGGAATAATAGGGTCCTAATATAATCCTTATAGTCACTATTACAGGGTGGGGGCAGCTTCTAAAGTAACTATATACAACCAGGCATCCCAGACGTGGAGACGCCGCCCTCCCACACCCCTGGGTGTGTTGGGGCACTTTCCACATGGAAATTTCTGCCGCTGCGTGGCGCGAGACGCCGAAACCTTGAACCCTGAACATTAAGTCGCAAGCCCTAAGCCCTAAACTTTATATCCTAAATCCATCCCAAATCCTAAACCCGAAGCGTGACAGTCCGCACGACCGGTTGCACAGATCCTAAACCCGAAGCCGTAAGCCACAGACCCGAAGCCCGAAACTCTCCAATTACAAACCCAGAGATCCCACAATACCCCTTAATTAAGGAATATACTTTAAATGATAATATTAAGGCCTCCATAATTTAAGGTATATACCTTAATTAAGGTAAAGGGATCTATGGGGGTTCCTTGAAAGGGATCCATAAGGTATCTAGAGGGTTTAGGGTTTGGGGGTTTAGGGTTTAGGGTTTAGGGGTTTAGGGTTTAGGGGTTTAGGGGTTTAGGGTTTGGGGTCTGGGGTTTAGGGCTTGGGGGTTTTAGGGTTTAGGGCACTTGAGCCTAGAAATCTCCGACTTGCCACGGAAGAGGCCCGTGCCTTCCCTAAACCCTAAACCCTGAACCCTAAGGAACCCTAAACCCTAAACCCCCAAACCTCTGGGTGAAATTCCACAGAGACCGGGGCATATGCGACCGCCTTTGCCGAGGGGACCACCACCGAGGGCGCCTATGTCCATTTCCTACATTGGAGAGCTGGCCGGCTGAGAGGTGGGGATGGACACCTGACAATCCGCCGACCCCGACGGGAGAAGTGCCCCCCATCTACCCCTCGTATGACAATGGCAGCTCCGAGTACTCCGGTATGGGATGAAGCTCCTCAGGTGATCTGCACTGCGCAATTTTTGATCCAAGTGCGCCGGCGACACCGCTGGAACTCTCTCCGGGTAGTACTGCCTCGACTGGATCATCGAGGCCTCTGAGTATTCCCAGTGCTCCGGTGTATGATCCCTCGGCACCTGCTACTCCGTTTGGGTCTAACATGTGTAAAAAAAACCAAACCCCTAAGCCCTAAACCCTAAGCCCTGAACCCCAAACCCCTAAACAACCCCTAAACCCCCTAAACCCTAAGCCCCGAACATTCGAAGGACAAGCCGAACCTTGAGACGGTGAGAAACGAGGAGAAGGAGGTCCGCATCTTTTCAGACCCCTGGGCCTTAGGATTCTTTCAGAGTGTCGGGTTCAAGTTCGCACTGCTGCTGCTCCTGCTACTGCTAGTGCTGCTACTGCCACGACTACTACTACTACTACTACTACTACTACTACTACTACTACTACTACTACTACTACTACTACTACTACTACTACTACTACGACCCCGACTAGAACGACCACGACTAGGACGACGACGACGACTACTACTACTACTACTCCTGCTGTTGCTGCTGCTGCAACGATGAGTTCCTGAGCTCTGCAGGAATGGAAGACCGAAGAGGAGGAGACAAAGGAGAAGGAGTTCGAGTTAGAAGACGAGGCGAAGGTCCAGATTTCTCCTTCCGGGTTGAAGGTGTATGGTTTAGGCTTTTCGGGTTGGTAGGGTCTTTCTAAGGTGTTTTCGCGGCTTGATGGTGCCCCTTGGTGTAATTCGTGCAGTTGTATAGCTTTCTTTGTGGTTCTCCAAAACCTGGTCGTTGCATACCTTCTGAGAGGAGTAGAGACGACGCATGCTTCTGAGCAGGTAGGTAGGGCCGCAGGGCAGCTTAAGGTTTTCGGGGGGTTAAGGCCTTGGATTCACATGCTTTCTGAGGGGTTTAGGGTTTAGAGTAGGGTGGTTTGGGGGTTGTGGATTGCTGGTTTGTGTGTTTTAGGGTCCTGTTCGCAGTGCTTCCAACCTACAACAACCCAGTACAAGACTGGTAGCAAAAGCCCTACTACATGTCTGTGTAAGTATCGTCTAGGTAGTATTATGAGGGAGACCCCTTAAAGGGTACCCCTTCTGAACCCTACTTCTGGCTCTCATAAAAGGGGCCTTACTGAGAGGGTCTATATCCCCAAGGGTCTCCCTAATCCTAACTCCCATCATCGATGCTGGCGCAGGATGAAGAAACGGATCCGCCTGTCGAAGATCCGCCCCTCGCAGCTCGCATGCGCAACGCTTCGTTTTTCGGGTGCAGGGTTTGGGGTTTAGGGTTTAGGGTATAGGGCAACCGTTGCATTACGGAATCTATCAACGCACGACGAGTATTCCTTCATACAGTTTCGATAGAGTTTCGCTTCAAAGACGCAAAAGCCCTACCTAGGCTTTGTCGGGCATACTTACTTGCTTAGTAGCTGAGTAGGTCACCTTTTAGGTCTTTGTAGTCCGACCATAACTGCAAAAGGCTCACTTTTAAACCCTAAACCCAAAAACCCCCAGCCCCTAAACCCAAAACCCCCAGCCCCTAAATCCTAGACCCCCAGCCCCTAAACCCGAAACCCCAAGCCCCTAAACCCTAAACCCCCTCAGCCCCCAGGCTTGTTTCTGAGCCGCAGAAGTCATCCTTTGGCTGAATCAATAGCAGCCTCGAGTCTGCAAACCCCTCAAGGCTCGGTAGTTCCCAGCCCAAACCCTAGACCCCAAACCCTACAACCCTAAGCCACAGGCCCTAAATCCGTATACCCTAAACCCCAAACCCTTGAATCCCTAAACCCTAAATCCTAAACCTCGACCCCCGTCCCAGAGCTTGAACACAAACCTCAGGGTATCGTTTTACCGGTTTAGACGCAGCGTGTCAAGGGGTGCAGGAATTTTGGGTTTAGGGAATTGGGGCGCCGGGGGTTGTTGGGTTGAGGGGCTTTGAGGTTTCGGGTTTAGAAACTAGAATCTAGCATTTAGAGCTCCCAACAACTTTTTTGGCACTAATAAGGGTCTGAACAGAAGGACCCGCCCCTTGTGGTGTAAAGGCCCCCAGCCCTAATGAAACTCCAAACCCCTAAACCTTCAAAACCCAAACCCTAAACCCCGAAAGCTTAAACCCTAAACCCCCAACGCTTAAACCTTAAATCCCGGAACCCTAAGCGCCGAGGATGACTCTGTCGAGGGTGGCGGGGAGGAGGATTACCCCTTTGAAGGGTTCGTTTCAGAGGTTTAATTAAAGGATCATGGGACTCAGCAGTGGATAATAAGTAAGTTATACATGTACTTATAGCCCCATTTACTAAGTCCCATGATCCTCCAAGTAAGGTTCCTTTAAGGGTTTCTATACGGGGGAAAGGTGTGGGGGGGCCTTAAGGGTTCCTTTAAGGGTTCCTTAGGGTTTCCTCAGGTGTGCTTTAGGGTCTGGGGTTTGGGCTAGGGCTTATACTGTAGGGCTTCCTTCAAGGGGTGCTAGAAGTGATAGTATAAGGAGTGCCAAAAGCGTTCTGTAAGGACCGACGGAACACTTCGACGAGGTTTCCTGTCACGGTTCCCTTTATGGGGTTGCTAGAAGGGCTTTTTGGTTTGCTGTAGGGGTTAAGGCGGTTTAGGGTTTGGGGGTTAGGGTTTGTGGGGTTTAGTCTCTCGAAAGAGTCCCTTTTAACCGTCGTTACGTAGCGTTTCGGGTAACCCTTTACAGGGTCCCCTTTGAGGGTTACTATCGAGGTTGGGGTTTAGGTTCCTTTAGAGGTTTTTGCAGGGGGTCCATTGAGGGTTCCATTTCGGATTGTTTTTGTGATGCCTTTCAGGTTTACTAACTGTAAGTGCTTAAATTAAAGAAGTCTGCAAGGGTACAGGGTCTACGGTTTATTAAGTCTGGTGCGCACCCCTTGCCCCATCAGGCTGTATAGTCCGCTCCTACGACGCGCTAGATAGAAAGCAGGCGATGCCGTGCAACCACTCCCGAACAGAGTCGGTTAGTAAACCCATCGCTGCCGAGAGCTCCCAAGCAAGCCCAACAAAGAAACCCTAAACCTCAAAGGCTCCGAACTCTCAACCCTACACGCTAACCCTAATTAAACCCTTCCGCTCCAAACCAAAAGCACCATCCTGAAACCCTGCACAGGAGCTGGATCAGTCCATGGCATCTGGGTCCGTTGCAGCTGGGAAGCATCTTCGTGCTTTGGTTTTGAGAGTTTAGGGTTTGAGGGCATGCAACAACACCACCAACAGTAACAACAACACAAACAACTGCAACACCGCCGCCACCACCACCGCCGCCGCCGCCACCACCACCACCACCACCACCACCACCACCACCACCACCACCACCACCACCACCACCACCACCACCACCACCACCACCACCACCACCACCACCACCACCACCACCACCACCACCACCACCACCACCACCACCACCACCACCACCACCACCACCACCACCCACCACCACCACCACACCACCACCACCACCGCCACCACCACCACCACCACCACCACCACCACCACCACCACCACCACACCACCACCACCACCACCACCACCACCACCACCACCACCACACCACCACCACCACCACCACCACCACCACCACCACCACCACCACCACCACCACCACCACCACCACCACCACCACCACCACACCACCACCACCACCACACCACCACCACCACACCACCACCACCACCACCACCACCACCACCACCACCACCACCACCACCACCACCACCACCACCACCACCACCACCACCACCACCACCCCACACACCACCACCAACACCACCACCACCCCACCACCCCGCCACCACCACCACCACCACCACCACCACCACCACCACCACCACCACCACCACCACCACCACCACCACCACCACCACCACCACCACCACCACCACCACCACCACCACCACCACCACCACCACCACCACCACCACCACCACCACCACCACCACCACCACCACCACCACCACCACCACCACCCCCACGATGCTGATGACGATCACTACGACGGCTTCTGTTACCACTGCTAATCCGAGAAGTTCCGTGCGAATCGAAGAGTGCCACGAGCGCTAGGTCTGATCTATGCGGGTATAGGATATAGTCGTAGTCACGTGCTTACACTCCTGTTAGAAGATGGTGGCAACACCAGAAGTGATGCTCCTTATCATCCAGAGCCAGACCTTATAACACCTGTATACATAATATAGGTGTATATATATATATATATATACACCTCCCCAAACCCAAAACCCTGAACCATAAGATCCTAAATGACCGTTGTTCATTGTTTTGTGACGGTCCCTGGCGAGGTAAGTTTGTTTCGGTCGGGGAGTACGTTTCAATTTTACCTATAGTCTTCATTGTAGTTCCTTTTTTTGGTTAACCAACATCTCTATTACAGGATCCTAGCCATAAAACTGGCTAACCAAGAAAAGGAATTACAATGGAGACTATAGGTATTCTCATTCAAGGAGCCCGAAGACCAGAGGGAGGACCAGGGAGAAGTGGAGGATGGCAGTTTCCGGGAGATACTTCCCAAACCCGTATCACTAAACCCTAAAGCCGCATCATTCTCCAGGAGAAGACACCTTGGATCCCCAACACCAAACCTTTAAACTTTTTGGGTTCTTGCAGTTTAGTAGGAATCGGAAAGTTTAACCTTTTATTTCTGTGGCTTATTGGGGTAGTAAGTCCCTAAACCCTAAAGCCGCATTGTTCAACATGAAGTCTGCTCAAGTTGGTTCATATACAAACCCAATGATCAACAAATCGCAGGGGTTGTTGAAATCAAAGTGGAAAAGGAGGGACCCTTAATGGGGACCCCTACCCTATAATGGGCTACATAATGGGTATATAATGGCTAGATTGAGGGTATGTACCTAGGGGTCCTTATTAAGGGTCCCCCCTTTTACCGTAAACCCTAAACCCTAAACCCTAAACCTTAAACCCTAAACCTAAACCCTAAACCCTAAACCTTAAACCCTAAACCCTAAACCCTAAACCCTAAACCCTAAACCCTAAACCCTAAACCCTGAAAGCCAGACGTAGACGAGGAAGACAGCTACTCGGACGACACCTCCGGACGGGACGAGGTGCGGCACTCCGACCCTGAAGCTCCATCCCAACCCCCAAACCCCAAATGGGTGGTCGTCAAAGTTAGGGTCCCTTTCTGGGGCACCCAAAATTTTAGGTGCCGTATTATATTAAGGACCCCAAAAAGGGACCCTAATTTTGACAACAACCCAAATCCCAAACCCTGAACCCTAAATCCTACAGTACGCCGTACGCAAGAACCATGACCGGCGCATACTTCTAGAAGCTTAGCATTGCTCCGAAAGCTTTGATCCTAAATTCCTAAACCCTAAGGCCTGAACAGCCCAAAACCATCAATTCCCAATGCCTAGAACCTTCAACGCACACCGCAGCCCGAATCTTTGACGCTTTAGACCTTGAACCGCCCCTTCGAACGCCCACTGCTGTTTCTGCTGTTTCGGGCGAAGAGTCGTAGCGACGCGGCCCTTTGGCTTGCATCTAATTAGGGAATCTTCGCGCAGAAATCTGGACACGTACCAGTATGCGCTAAGGCTGGGAATCACATGTTCGAGGATTTAACTGGCGCCTAAGGCAGAAAAGCCATCCCCGAGCACATGCAAAATCAAGACAAGACGGAGCCAACATCAAAGTTAAAGCAGCACTCCTGCAGACCTTCAGGCATTGCCAAAGAAGGCCATCGCGACACTGGGCCCAGGCACATGCAAGTACCAAGTGCACCAAGAGCAAAACCAGAACTTCAGCCTGAGCCTATTCCTCAAGGGGGTAGGGTGAGGCAAACTGCAAGCTGTACACCCCACACAGCTGACATTCAAACGCAACTGTGCCCATCCAACACTTGAACCCTGAGCGTATTCCTCCAGGGAACAGGGGAGGCCAACTACAGGGTAGGTCCCTCACAATGGAAAATTAAACATCACTGTGCCCTCTCAGACGTGCCGCTGCATACAGTGACCGCGTATATATACACCAACACGTGTGAGGTCCGAGTCTAACGAAAGCGAAGCGCCCAACAAACCCGTCGATATGCCGCAGAACTCCAGGACCTGGTCTACCGGGCTGCGGGGCCAGATGTCAAGGCGCTCGCCTATCGTATAAGCAACGTTAGTGCCTTCAATCTTGAACTCATATTGCCGCATGTCACGATCGTACATACCATCGCCAGGGGTCGATTCCTTCTGGGGGTTGTCATCCGAAAGAGTACGGCCGCCCTCAAACTGCTTGCCAGCAAATATCATGTGCCGCTGGTCGGGCGGGATGCCTGCCTTATCTTGGGACTTAGCCTTGACGTTGTCGAACTTGTCACTGGCCTCACCGTCTAAGGCGAGCTTCAAGGTCTTGACAAAGATCTGCATGCCGCCTCGCAAGTGCTGCGCCAAGTCAGGGGTCGATTCAATCTGGAGGTTGCAATCCGAAAGAATACGCCCGCCCTCAAACTGCTTGCCAGCAAAGATCATGTGCTGCTCGCCCTCAACATCCAAGGTGAGCATCAGGGTCTTGACAAAGATCTGGATGCCGCCAGGGGTCGATTCCTTCTGGAGGTTATCATCCGAAAGAGTACGGCCGCCCTCCAACTGCTTGCCAGCAAATATCATGTGCCGCTGGTCGGGCGGGATGCCTGCCTTATCTTGGGACTTAGCCTTGACGTCGTTGAACTTGTCACTGGTTTCAACGTCCAAGGTGAGCATCAGGATCTTGACAAAGATCTGCATGCAGCCTCGCAAGTGCGGCGCCAAGTGAAGGGTCGATTCCTTCTGCAGGTTGTAATCCGAAAGAGTACGGAAGAGGTGCTGCTGGTCGGGCGGGATGCCTGCCTTAGTTTGGGACTTCGCCTTGAATTTGTCGAACGTGCCACTGGCCTCAACGTCCAACGTAATCGTCTTGCCTGTCAGGGTCTTGTCAAAGATCTGCATGCCGCCTCGCAAGCGCGGCACCAGGCGAAGGCGTGCGTTCCATGGGCACTGGGGCTACCGATAGTTCCGCGCTGCTGCGGCCATTCGAGCCCTTCGAACGCCCACACACACATGCCTGAATCCTAAACCTCTTGGCTACTCGATGATGATGATGACGCTGAGGATGATGATAATGATGGTATTGATGATGATGGTAGGTTGTCGTTGTGCTTTTAAGCCTAAAGCGTGAATCCTACTGAAACCTTGAACCTAGATCTGAGACTCCAAGCCGAAATGTTCATTGGAGCAAATGAAGCTCACAACCATCCGCAACACCTGAAGCCCTAAAGGGAACTCCAGAAAGTTGGAATATGGATAAATGGTAGGATCCCCTATAATTTACCTTAAAGGGGATACGATAATGATATTCCAACTTTCTGGCTTCTACTGTAAACCCCTACTCCCCAAACCTCTAAACCCGAAGCCCCAAACCACCAAAGCCCTGAACGCCTAAAGCCCGAAGCCTCTAAATCCTAAACCCCTAACCCCTAAACCCTAAACACCTAAACCCTAAAACCCCGAAACCCCTAAACGCCTAAACCCTGAACCCTAAACCCCAAACCTTAATCCCTGGCTTTCTAGGATGCTGCATGGAGCCCCGCCCCCTGGAAAAAGGAGCTTACAAAAAAACCTTAAACCCCAAAGCCAGACAACCAGGTTCTGCCGCCTGGAGCTCCCGTGGGCGCCGGCCTCATCGTCGCCTGGCTGCGATGTTTAGGGTCTGAAGGCTCCTTCTAGGGGTTCCTTTAAAGGGATCCATAAGGGATCTATAGGGTTCAGCGTCTAGGGTTTAGGATTCAGCTTTTGGGTTTTAGGGTTTAGCGTTTAGGGTTTAGGGTTTAGCGTTTAGGGTTTAGGGTTTAGGGTTTAGCGTTTAGGGTTTAGGGTTTAGGGTTTAGCGTTTAGGGTTTAGCGTTTAGGGTTTAGGGTTTAGGGTTTAGCGTTTAGGGTTTAGGGTTTAGGGTTTAGGGTTTAGGGTTTAGCGTTTAGGGTTTAGGGGTGTTAGGGTTTCGGGTCGAGGGTTGAGGGTTCAGGGTGTAGCAGTTAGGGTGTCTAGGATTCAGGATTTAGGGTTTAGGGTAGTTCGGTTTCTTTAAAGGTTGATCCGAAGCTAGAGAACTCTCTGCACTGCAGGGCTCACAGTACGTAGGGGTGTTGGGATTCTAGGCATTTAGGGGTTGTGGGATTGGGGCTTGGCGAAGTCTGAATCGCTAAACATGTGACTTCCTAACCCTTGTCTGTCTATATGGCTCTTTTTGATCTTAAACCTGTTAGTGGTTGTTAGAGAAATGGAAGCAGAGAGCAGCATAACCAGGATGGTAACCACCAGCCTAGTTTTGGTGACAAGCACTCACGTTGTGCTGCCGCTGTTGCTGTTGCGTTTGCTGTTTGGCTGTTGTTGGTGTTAACGCCGAGACCTTGAACATATAATGCTGAAAATCCAGCTCTAACTCCTAAATCCTGCTCCATGAACTACGCTAAGCCCTAAACCCTGGACCCCCCCCCAAAAAAACAAATTGAGCCACAGCTTGGAGCCGGATGCTCTCCCCAACCATCCACGCAAGAAAAAATCCCTTCCGTTATCGTCCCTCAAAGGGGAAAAGGAGGGACCCTTAATGGGGACCCCTACCCTATAATGGGCTATATCAGGTATATACTAGCTATATTAAGGGTATATACCTAGGCGTGCTTATTAAGGGTCCCTCCTTTTACCCTTGGACATTTAATACTGCAGACCCTATCCTGAACCTCATAAAGCCATGTTTTTGGAACCCTACAGGAATCCTACACCTCCCCATAAAGACCAGTTTCGGCTCCAGATAGACCTCCCCAACCTTTGGGCGCTTAGGGTCAGGGCTTTGGGTTTAGGGTCTCAGCACATCGAGGCTCCGAGGCTGTGGTCGGTTTAGGGTTTAAGGTTTAGGGTTTACGGTTTAGGGTCTAGGGTTTAGGGGGATGTTTAGGGTTTAGGGTTTAGAGGGTTTAATATGGGAGCTTCCGAAAATAGGGGGCATTAATATAGTACCCTAAATAGTACGATCCTTACTACAAGGACCTCTAAATGAGGTCCCCCCCCTCATTTTCGGAAACCTCCATATTCATGCTTTGGGTTTGAGGGGTAGGGAGGTGGGGAGTCAGGTTTCCTTTGCGAAAGGTTGGGTAGCAATTTGTCACAGGGGAAAGGGAGGGACCCTTGATGGGGACCCCTACCCTATAATGGGCTATATAATGGGTATATAATAGCTATATTAAGGGTATATACCTAGGGGTCCTTATTCAGGGTCCCTCCTTCTACCCCTGGAATTTACATGTCCATGGGTACTTAAACCCAAGAAGGACATAGCGAGTTAGAAGTTGACAAATTAGTACTATCCCAACATGGACCGGTGTAGGATTCAGGCGGTGTAGGATTCAGGGTGTGCAATTTAGAGTTTAGGGTTTTGGGTGTAGGGTTTGGGGTTGTTGACTTTTGGTTGGGAGTTTGGCAGTTTGGCGAATTTCTACTTAGAGTTTAGCGTGGAGCCCGGAATGCGTGATAACTGTTCATATCCCTTTATAGTGTTTGTACAGCTCTAATAAGAACAATATTCCCCAAGACCCTAAACCCTGAACCCTAAGGGTTTTGGTCAAGGACCTTCGCAACTACGGGCAGGAGTTTCTCGACGACAAGGCAAGAGCATTGCAATATGGGAGTTTCCCAATATAGGGGACCCCAACATAGTGCCCTATGTAGTCGGATCCTTATTATAAGGACCCCCAAAACAGGTACACCCAAATCAGGGAACCCTTAGGGTCGGAAACTCCCATACAAGAGCCTCAATAAACAGAAGTGGGTTCCTAAAAGGTCACAGGCGCACAAAAAAACCTGGAGATTAAGCGATTGAACGTTCGGGTTTTGGGCACCTCGTGTTCGGAACTGGGTGGCTAGGCTCAAAAAGTGGAGAATGAGGAAAGCATGGGGTAGTGTTTAAAGGTCCACTCATACCGTTGTTCTGTGCACATACGATGATATTTGGGCGAAAAGTCTGCAACTCAGAACAGCAGGACGAACTAGGAAGTGTCAGCCATAGCCTGAGTGAAGTGTTGCGTAAGTGGCAGTTGGTACCCCCCACTCCAACTCAGAAAGGTATCTAAAGACATCTAGATTGGCTTCGCAGGGGAAGACGAGGGAAGGGAGTTTGGGGACGTCTGCCGCGATCAGCCTCTGCTCTGACTCAGTGATGTGATGTAACATTTGCCGTGCTGGGCGGCCGTTGTCACAGTTGACGAATGGATGCTCGCAAAAAACGACAAAGTCTGCGAGGATGCTGTCATAGTTGGCCCATGGATGCTCACGCTTGACCCACAGATGCTATGGAGACGGATGAGATCTGGATGGAGGTTATCACGGTTTTGGATGTGGGAACGGTGAGATTTGGATGGACCCAGAGACTCCAATATCCCTTAAGTAAGGAATATACCTTAAATCATGTTAGGGATCTTACTGTCATTTAAGGAATACTCCTTACTTAAGGGATATTGGAGTCTCTGGAGATGTTATTGTGGTTTGGGCCCATGGATGCTTTGGGGAAGGGTGAGGTCCAGCCCTTGGACCCTCTGGAGAACGGATGAGGCCTAGGTGGGATAACGGCACGGTTGACCCGGGCTCAATGAGGAGCGGAGGTGGTCTAGATGGATGCTATCATGGTTGACCCATGGATGCTCTGGGGGACGGATGATGTCTGGGTGGACGTTATCATGGTTTTGGCCCATAGCTTAGGTGCATTGGGGAGCGGATGAGGTCTGGGTGCACATGAGGTCTGGGTGGAGTTACATGGTTTGCCCATGGTTCTTTACAAGGGTTCTGCAAGGGGTTTGGTTTTGTTTTTTTGTTTGAGAGGGGTGGGATAGGGTGTTCATTGTAACAAGTAGAACTGAGCTTTGGAGTATGCCATACTATAATTCTGTAGATGACGGTGTTACCGGTTTTCGGGTCTGAGCACCAGGGTTTAGGGTCTAGGGTCCACAGTTGAGGGTGTAGTTCTGGGTGGTTTAGGGTTTAGGGTTGGGGCTTGGAGGGTTTAGGGTTTAAGGTCTAGGGTTTAGGGAAGTTACGACGACGACATGGTTCATCTTCATGAAAACCTTTGTAAACTTGCAATTTCCGTCATGATTCTGTATTTTCTTCGGGTACTTGCAGTAATGCAGGCTTAGTCCATGTGTAGTGACAGCGAATAACTCAGTCAAGTCATGATATCCAGCGCAAGATGAACCAAAAAACAGAGGGTTGGGGCTTGGAGGGTTTAGGGTTTAAGGTCTAGGGTTTAGGGAAGTTACGACGACGACCCCTAAACCCTAAACCCTAAACCCTAAACCCTAATCTCGAAGGCAAGGGTTTCAGGGGTGGGGCGCTTGAACTCATTGACGGTCTAGCCATGCGCAAGCATGAAGCAATGCGATTGCGCCGAGGCACTGCCAATATCAAGATCTCTTTAACAACTTAAGAGCCATCTAAAGCGATAGTGAAGACCTTGCTGCAGTCTGTTTTTGATCACATGCTGCACTCTGCACCAAAACTGGCAAGGAGAAGCAGATCGAGCAGAACAACAGGATCGCGGCCCGCTGGGGCGGGACAGTTCAGGCGGGTTAGGGCTTGAAACGACCTGGCTCAGTTTTCAGATGTGTTCAGGGTTTCAGGCTGTTTCAGGTTTAGGGCTGCCAAAGCAGAGCTGACAAGCTTTGTGAGCATTAGCATCATACTCTCTTACCGCTAGACTTTTATCATCGTCGTGCTCATCTCCACAAGCATCTTCTTCTTCTTCGTTGTGTCTCGCTTTTCTTCTTGTTCCGATACTTCTTGACATTATTGTTACTGTCATGGGTGCGCCCACGTATTGCAGTATGCCTTGAGGAGAGCCAGTCCCCAAAATGCTTAAACCCTAATCCCTACAGTAGAAGCCCAAAAGTTGGAAACCCAATAGCCTCAACTTAGAAATTATGTATGGAGAATTCCAGCACTATTTGTCCTTAATCCGTTCTCCAACTTTCTGAGGTTTACTATAAGCCTCGAGTTACTCAAGACCTAAAGGGCTGAAGATGTGTTGCTTCGAATTGCTGGCCAACCCTAAACCCTAAACCCCAAACCCTAAACTCTAAACCCCAAACCCTAAACCCAAAACCGTAGCGTGCTTGATGGAGATGGGGTCGACATTGGAGAGGAAGAGGAACAGGTGGGACTTCGTCGCAGCAACTCCGAGCGGATGCTTGACAAGGCCTTCGAGGGGTTAGGGACTTCGGACGAAGAATGGCGCAGAGATCCGTGTATGAAGTTAACCTGATCGACCTCGAGTACCTGAGCGTATGAAAGGGTGAATGAAATGATGCTCGTCTATGCCTTTTGGGGTCCCGCAACCGTAGCGTGGCCTGACAGGATGCCCAAGCCAAGGCTTCCAGAGTAGAGACTCTCTGCAGACGGAAAAAGGTGCTTAAAAACAACGCAAGTCCTAAACCCTAAACCCCAAACCCTAAAGCCCCTCGACCCCGACCCTAAACCCTGCAAGGTGCTGCAGGGAACGAAACTGCCAGTTCTCCGGGACTTGTTCAACGTCGCTGCCAGAGCTTCTGAAACGCTTGCTGTCAAGCGTCGCTGTGCCGAGTAATTTTTCGCCATCCTAACCGAGGAGTTGGCGAAGGGCTCAGGACCGCTGCAGATTCGCTGGAGGAGTTTGCGAAGAAAAGGCCCAACACCGTGAGCCCAAGACTTAGCTTTGGTGAAATGCAATTTGAGAGCCGTTGCGTTTACTGTAGTGGTGTTAGCGTCTACAAGTACATGGTGCATTGCGTGTTCGTGTTTGGTGACAAAACTAAGATCTGGCTGCAGCGCCGTGGCCGTGATGGGCGTGGCCAGAAATGCGTTCAAGGGCAGTGGAAGCTGCGAGCCTTGCCCTCGAGGATAGATGCGAGAAAGGGGGGCTTGGCATCTGCTAGCCGGTCGTCGCCCGCCTGTGTTCCCAGCCTCATCCTGGGACCCACGGGCATTTTGTTTTCCTTGCTTCAGAAAGGTCAGGAGGTCTGCCCCTATATCCGGCATCATGGTCGCACGGCATGCCTTTGATATTCTCAGCTTGCAAGCCTCCAAGGCTCTGAGTTTTACTTACGAAAAGGGCCCTGTGAGAGGTAAGCCCTTCCTTTTCAGCATCGGCGGGGCATTTCAATCGCTCCAGCTGCTGAGATTATTCTTGCAATCCTGATTCGGCCTTTCTGGTGGAGTAAAATAACGGCATTGATGGCCGTACCGCATCAACGGAGTCAACGGCGTCACTCACGGCGTCAACAACGTCAACGGCGTCACAGAGGCGTCAACCACAGCGTCAACAACGTCAACGGCGTCACTCACGGCTTCAACGGCGTCAGCCAAAACTCACGGCATCAACGGCTTCACGGCGTCAACGGCATCGATTCACTTTTTTGGGGAGGCCCGGATTCACTCTTTCGGGGGCCCGCATCAGGTGCCCGGAATCACGCCTGGGGGGCCTAAAGAGTGATTAAAGAGTGAATCCAGAGTGAATCCGGGCTCAAGAGTGATTCCGGTGGCCAAGCCATGCGTGGGGCGGCGGGCCAACGAGGAAAGAGTGATTCCGTGTGCAGGATTCGCATGCGGGGTCTAAAGTCTGAAGATGAGAGCCTTTAGTCGAGACTCATCTAGACTTTTGAAACGCTAGAACATGGAGATCCTGAGCCCCTCGACCCTAAATTCAGACCATACCGCCCTTCAGCCCTAAACGCACCCCCCCTCGAGGCTCTAAACGCCGCGTCCTGGGCCGCAACCCCCAACGACGGAGACACTAAACCACCAAAATCAAAAGCACATTCTAAACTTTAATGCCTCAAGCAAACCCTAGGCCCTAAACCCGTAGCCCACCAAAAAAGCCTTGAAACAAGCACCCTACCTTAAACCCTGCACCCTTAAACGAACCGTAAACCGAAAGCCCTGAAACAAAACCCTACATTAGGGTTTAGGGTAAAACCTTGAACCCAGAAAACAAAGAAAAAGAAAAGAAAACCAAACGCAAGCCGGGCTCGACCATGCAGGTGCCGCTTGCTTCCGGTGCGCGGCCTGGTTTAGGATCTGGGGGTGTGGGCTTACCAGGAGCCCCAAGTGCCCGTTGAAGGTTCTGATCTTTCGCATTGGGAGGCAATTAGGGGCTACAACAAGGGGTAGTTGGGGGGTCCAGGCAGGGTTTGGGTTTAGGGGTTTAGGGTTTGAGATTTGCTGCAGTTACTTCTCATAAGAGCTTCATGCGGGTTCCGGGCTTCATAAGGGCTTGTTATAAGGGTCGTACACGTGAAAACACGAGGGAAGTGATTTTCCGGGACTTAGGTTTTTGCGATGAGGCCTTGCGGTGAAGTGTCACTTGCAGATGTCAAGTGTGAAGGCTCTGCGAGCGGCCGTTCCCTACAGTTGCCTTGATCAGACGCCGAAAGAATTTGAAGGTGCATTGGCAAACTGGTGTTCTGCCAGGGCAGGTACCCTAAGCCCTAAACCCCTAACCCTTAAAAAAAACCTTTTAAACCCTCAACCCTAAACCCTAAAGCCCAAAGCCCATGCCGGGTGCGAATGGCGATTTGGAAACCTATGCGCAGGAAGCTTTCCAGCAGCTCAGCCACAACAGGAAGGACAAGCCTCCCGGCAAGCCGGGGTCACATAGGGGCCTTAAGAATTACCTAGACTATTTTGGGGGCTCCTTATTATCATTCTAGTAAATGGGCCCCGAAACCCTATTTTAAGTATTAAGGCCCGGGCATTATAGCCAAACCCAAGTGTGTCATGAAGAAGCCTGTCTGCAAGGCAGCCGACTCCAAGAACGCAGCGGCTACCCCTAAGCCTGATCGTGCAGACGGTCTTCCTGGGTTTAGGATTTACGCTGCGCCCGTTGCTGTGGCAACCCGCTGGGTTGCTCGGGCTGCAAGAACCCCAATTTCACGGGGCGACGGTTCAGAGGAAGGCAGGCCTACCTGAACTTCATTGCCAAGCAGAAAGCGCAGGGCAAGATCTACAAGCGATCATGTGAGCATGATACGTTTACAGAGGTATATGGGGCTTAGATGCATTGAAACATGCATTTGCACATGAGCCAAACGTGTCACTTGGTTTGGGGTTTCGGGTTTAGGGTTTTAGGGTTTTTTGGGGTGTAGGGTTGAGGGTTTAGGGTGAAGGGGTGGGAACTTGTATGGGCAATCCACAGTTCATTCGTCCCCATGTCGTCGCCGTCATCTGGCTTACCTTGAATCCTGAAGCGTGCTTGAGCAGGGTGAACTGGATGTTGGTGCTCGCCCTTGACGCTAAACACCAAACTTTACAATCCATAACCCCACTTGGAGGGTCGTGGGACTTAGTAAGTAGAGTTATAAGTACCTTAATTGTGGTTATAAGTAATTACAACAGTAGTTACCTTACTGATAACCCCACTTACTAAGTCCCATGATCCTCTAAGTAAGCCCTAAGTCTGAAACCCTAAGCCCATAACCTTGGACCCTACGCCCATAAGCCTAACCTACTGCCTAGAGCAATGACGGTAAACTCTAAACCCTCGGGTTTAAGGTTTAGGGTTTAGGTTTTAGGGTTTAGGGTTTAGGGTTACCCCCATGCCAAAGAAGAGCTAGAACGCACTTCTCCCAGACCGGATCGACACGTAAGGCCAACCCTTGGACCGTCTACCACAAACCCGTTGCAGCCGACAGGTACCCCCCAGTCGCGCAAGGGCAGCTTCCTGAAAGGCTCTTTTTGAGAGTAGGGTTTAGGGTTAGGGTTTAGCGTTGGTTTCCTCAGCGCCGCAACTGAGAAAACCCCAAACAGTCCTTTCTCGGACGTCGGCATGAAGGTTTTGGGACATTGTTAATATGAATGACGATCTCGCAAAACTCTTATTTACCAAGTCTCCCAGAGCTGTGTCTGTTTTCGGCTTCTTACGGCTACGAGTTCAGGGCGCTACTCGATTCGAACGACCAGCGGCTTTCGAAAGCAGGCTTTTTGGAATCGCGTGCTCAAACCCTTCCCCAGAGAGCCCCATACTCCTTAATTAATTAAGGAGCATGCCTTAAATCATTCGGGTCTTCGTATTATGATTTCAGCCATATTCCCTAATTGAGGGGTATGGGGCTCTCTGGGTCCTTCCGGCCCCCAGTCCTGCAAAAACTCGCAGGTCCACATCCTGAGTTCGATGCCGGAGCCTGGAGCTCCCCCCGGAAGCCCTAAGCCCTAACTCCTAACCCCTAAACCCTAAGCCAAAGCCTTGAACCCTGAACCCTAAACCCTAAACCCCAAACCCCAGACCCTAAACCCTCTTCCTAAACCCTAAACCACGAGAATCCCTAACGCCCCAGACTCTGACGTCTAAATGCTTTGAAGCTCCTTGCAGTAAGCTTTGAAAATCTCGAAGCCCCAAGCCCTGAATCCCCAACCCCCAAACCCTAAAACCCCCCAAGCCAATCCCAAAACGCTCAAACGCAAACATCAAGGTTCGTGGAAGTATTCTGGATTTACACATAGGCCAGGCTTGGCGCTTTGAATAACTAGGATGCCCAGTAGTACCCTTATTCCCTTTTTGTAGTCCTAGGTTCCTTATAAAGTTACCCAATACCAAAAAGAGAGGCCTTTTTATTCTTAGGTTACTGGGTATCCTAGAAGACTTCCATGCCGCAGTGGCGGCACTTGTCGGCCTGGATGCCCTGAGCGGCGGCAGCACATGCCTGAATGCAGGAGTGCATGACTCACATCTGTCGCCTGCAGTTCTGCCCAAGTTCAGTTTGTGACTTCTCTGGATCCCGTGCCTCTGGCTTCGAAATTCCGGCGGCCGCTTCTTTCGATCAATCGATGCTGCAGACAGCATCCAGCATCGGCCACCTCAAGCACTTTCTCAGGACGTTGGGGCTGCAAACGGTCCCTGGCTTTGTGCTTTGACAAGACTACCGACATGATGTCCTGTTGGTTTAGGGTCTAGGGTTAGGGTCTAGGGTTATATAATCTAAGCTTTAGAGTTTAGAGCTTAGATTTATCCTAAACCTAAACCTGAAACACTAGTTAATCCCTGTTTTCCAGGCCCGTAGCTGGAGATGATTAGCTGCCCATTTCGGACCGCTTGTATCAACCCCTATAGACCCCTCAACCCTAAACCGTCGACCCCAGAAACTCAATCTCCCCAGGGGCGATAGCAAGACGACTGGCAATCCGACACCGAGGTCGTAAGCTCGACTACAGGGGGCCTTAAATAATTACCTATAGTATTTTGGGGGCTCCTTATTATGATTATGGTTTCAGGGGCCCCTTCTCATTATTAAGGCCCCTATTTTAAACCCCTCGCTAAGCCCTAAGCCCTGACGCCGCAAACCCCGAAGCACTAAACTCGACGTCCTCAACCTGTTCGGGTTTAGGATTGAGGGTACATGGGTTTACTAGGTGGCAATTTGTAAACTTTTTAATTTCCCTTATGGTTCCTATAGAGGTACCTATTCATAAATAGATACTTTTCAGAGCCCCAAAACTACAACCCAGTTTATGACTTCTAAATTAGGTCTCTTCTTAGGTCCACAACATAGTACGGCACCCTTATGAAAGAAAACCCCAAAAGGGACCCTAATTTGGAGAACTGCCCAAGTCCTTACACTGTGCGGGTTCTTGTGGATTGACAAGGCGGGGCTGGAGGAATTCCGAGATGGGCAGGGGGTAGAGGTTCAGCATTTAAGGAACGGCTGACGAGGGTACTATAATACATAAGGTTTTAATATATAATATAATATAATATAATATAATATAACATAACATAATATAATATAATATAATATAATATAACATAACATAACATAATATAATATAATATAATATAATATAGTATAATATATTATAATATAATATAATATAACATAAAATAATATAATATAGTATAATATATTATAATATAATATAATATAGTATAATATAATATCATATAATATAATATAATATAATATAATATAATATAAGGTTCGCGGGAATATTATCGTTGTGCTTGTTTGAAACCCTAGGAAAAGTTAGGCTTCTAACTTACTCAAGAAGTTCGGGGCATCCGGATGTCCACTGCGACTGCACTTAGTTAGATACCAAAATCGGGCACATCCAGCCTTGCTTCACAACTGCCCATCAAGCGCTAAGCCACCCTTAGCCACCACACCACTCTCCGAATAGATGTGACAGGTCATCAAGCTTTACTTACAACCCTGCTTCTAGCAGTGCCTGAACCTTCAAGTTTGTCGGCCGACAGGCCAGCAGTCCGTGGTAAGTCGGCTCCGACGCAATCCTCCACCGCCGTCACCAGGTTTGCATCGGTTTGCAGACCCGTTTTTGCTCAGGTACTTGTAATGTAGGGGTGCGACATAGAGGTTTGGGCCAGAGCCATGCCACTACACCTTAAATCCTGAGCCTACGGCCAAGAGCCTACAACCTCCATTGAAGGGTTTACGAATTTGTTTATCGTGTTTCGAACCCTCTTGAATGTGGCGTTTTTGGTCGCGGGCCTAGGCAGTATGACTGGGAATTGCAGGGCCAGCCGGTAAACGTTAAGGCCATTTTTGTGGCAATGACAGTATTGGTTGCAGCGACAGTAGCACTCCATAGCTACACCAATACTGTAGTATTGGATGTTCACCAGGGTCCTGATGCACAAGAAGATGCGAAGCAGGTGTAGTCCTTGTAGTCATGAAGCTTCTTTTAGCCGAGAGGTATGAGTTGCGAGATAGAAGTAATGTATCAATGCTACTAATTGGTAGCTATGTTCGCATAGAGACAAAGCTGTTGCCCAGAGCAGTGACAACGGGTCAATGGGTGGTATGAATAAACGCAACATTAAGTCCAATGATGCCGACAATTCTGCTGATGATGGTACACGGTTAATAAATCGGGATTAGATGCTGATACCGGCTGTAACCGTAAACTCTGAGAGAGGCAATGCTGGAGTGATGTGAACCATGTACTAAAACTGACTAGGGAGGACGACCCCTCTGATGATAGCCATGTGCCTGAGTAAGGGAAGGCATCAATTGGCAACGAAGAAAGCAACAGGGAAAGCAACCAGCGTAGCAATGCTACCCTATAGAAACCGCATAGCCAAAACCCCAAACCCTAAACCTTAAACCCCTAAACTCTAAACCCTCAACCCCTAAACCCTAAACCCAAACCCCAAACCCCAAACCCCTAAACCCTAAACCCCTAACCCCCCAAACCCCCCAAACCCCTAAATCCCCAAAGCCCAAACCCCTAAACCCCCAAACCGCTAAATCCCAATTGAGCTGCGCAGGCACAAGCGTCGTAAGTCCAACGGAGTCGACCGGAACGTTGCAACCACAGGCCCCACAGGTAAAGTTCATGGATTGTTGGGGGTTCAGGGTTATGGGTTTAGGGGTTTAGGGTTTAGGGTAATTTAGGGGTTTAGGGGTTTAGGGTTTAGGGGTTTAGGCGCTTAGGGTTTAATGGTTTAGGGTTTAGGGTTTAGGGCAGTTGCAAGTGACGTCCTCAAGCTCAAACTACCCCAATGCCCTTAAATAGCATGGCCCCCAGTTGGGCTGCACTGTTGATCCTCAGTCGCTCTTTCTTTCCACGGGTAGGTATGGCAGGGAGCCCCAAACCCTACATCAGGGGCCGCCACATCAACTTATCATTGCTAGTCTTTCAAGCCGCCTTGACCCCCGACCGTCAGATGACCACCCTGCTGCTCGCTCTGCTCGGCTATTCTCCGTGCATACCCCTGCAACTGCTCTCAACTTAAACCTCAGACCCTCAAACTCAAAACCCTAAATCTTATCCGCAGCCATGGGTCAGCCTTATACATTGGTAATATAGATTAGAAGCCGGAGAGGCTACCAGGATTCCTTGTTCTACTTACAACCTATCTTCTTGGGCAGCTTACTGTGACTCGCGTGCCTAATGCATTCGACGAGGGAAAAGAAGTCCTCTTGTTGATCTGACTTGGTGCCGTCTGCTATCCGAGCCCCAACGCCTAAAGCCCTACCCTTCAAACTTAATTAGGGTTCAGGGTTTGGGGTTAGGATTGGGATTGAGGCTTCGGGCATGAGGGATTCCGGATTTGGTGATTAGGGATTTCGTGATTAGGGCTTAAAGTTTAAAGTCAGCATATGAGTTCCTTAGAGAACCCTGAAGGGCCCTAAACCCTAAACCCTCCCTCAACCAGAACCCCACGGGCCTTTATTGCAAAACAAGCCCTAAACCCAGCACGCCCCAAAGCCGAAAACGCGCCAGGAGCCTCCATATCCGCCGCCGCCGCCGAAGAAGAAGAAAGCCAACAGAGGGGGGGCCGGTTCCAAGGCCAGGAGAGACGGAGCTTGTATAGGGCTGTTTGGAGGGTTTAGGGGGCCAGTGAAGGACTTTTCGAGGCAGGGTGTCAGTATGGTTCCATACTTAAAGGATCATGGGACTTAGTAAGTAAGGTTATAAGTATCCTACTTGGGTTTATAAGTAGTTAGAACTACAGTTGCCTTACTTACTAAGTCCCATGATCCTCCAAGTAGGCTTTGTAATTCAAGGCTTGGGGACCAGGATGACCACTCTTCAGACCCTGGCTTCTTAAATCCTAAACCCTAAACCCTAAACCCTAAACTCTTAAACAAAAAATCCTAAAATCTACACCCCACCCTAAACTCTCAAGAGCAGGGTACATAGAAGTTGTGTAATTTTCGCTTCGAGTTGCATTTTCATTTGTTTCGAGTTTTAACAAAGTGAGCCCCCAACGCCCAGCCTCCAGCCCAGCCTCCCCCAGATTCAAAACTGAAAAGCAAAAAGGCAAAATCCTCTGTCCCGGACCCCAGCCTGAGCCCAGCCCCAGCCTAGCCAGCAGCAGGCCTCCAGCCCAGCCAGCCACTTACCTTTGGTTAGAAGGGAATGGAGGAATGGGGTACAATTGTAACTGCTATTACTATACCATTCTTCCATTCCCGATTAACCAAAGGTAAGTCGGCTTTGCGCATGACGGAAGATCCTTGTTAGTTTCGGGCAGGGCAACCGGAAGCGAGGTAGAAAAGCTGGCCGAGATGATAGTGGAGGCGGTGAAGTTGTGGTGATATACTTGGAGGATCATGGGACTTAGTAAGTAGGCATTTAAGTACCTTAATTTGGGGTTGTAGGTAATTATAATTGTAGTTACCTTACGTACGTATGACCTTAGTTACTAAGTTCCAAGATCCTTCAAGTAGGCAAGCAAATCTTCCCCACTGCCATGGCCACTACCGCCACGAGGCGACGCTGGCCAATATTGGGTGCTTAAAGGATCATGGGACTTAGTAATTGGGGTTATAAGTAGGGTATCTGCACGTAGAATTACTTATAACCCCAAGTAAGGTACTTATAACCCTACTTACTAAGTCCCATGATCCTCCAAGTAGGAGAGCACGACTTTTCCGGAAAGTTACCTACGGGAACGAGAAGAAAGACGAACCTTGTCAAGATCGAGGACAACTCAGCGACGAGGCCAAAATCCACTTTGAGGCTACGTTGCGCGTGGCCCTAAACCCTTCAACCCTAAATCCTAAACTCTCTTAAGTCTTCCCTCGAAAAAGTCGCGGCCACCCTCATCTGATAAAACCAGCAACCAGAGCCCGAAAGTGGTGACCTGAACTCTCATCATTTTGCGGTTCGGGTCGATTTCTTTTAGGGTGTCAGGAACTGAGTAGCTGAGTGGATACACTGTACACCTTTTGAGATAGTATTACCCACGACAAAACTGAAAGTGTATACTTTTCGGGGGCTTATGCACTCAGCAACCAAAGGAACTGGGGTTCGGGGTCTAATGTTGCAGGGCTCAAGGTTGCGGGATTGGGGTTTGCATTTACGGCCCAGGCCCCCGAAATCTACGGTAAAACTTGAGATCGATCCACGCAACTCGAGTATACGTACCTTGATTGAGGGTTTAGGGTTTTTTGAGTCATTATGAGCATAGATGCCTAGATGCTGTCGCTAGGTATGAAGTCCCATTAATGCCAAAGCCGCAAACCCTTACAGATCCCATCTACAACCCTATGAGGGGCAGCCCCTTGAAGGAGCCGTTCAAGTTATGAAGTCCAGTGATCCGTCTAGGCACTAAGCCCTCCCAAAAGCCCTAAACCCTAAACCCAAACTTCAAGCCCTGAACCCCTAAACCCTAAGCCCTAAAACCCTAAAACCCTTGAACCCTTGAACCCTAAACACCCAAACCCCTAACACCTTATCTTCCCATTATCCCATGATCCTTTAAGCAAGCCCGGTCACCCTAGAGAGCCCAATATCCCCTAATTACGGGATACTCATTAAATCATATTAGGGATCCTATTATATTTTAAGGTATATTCCTTAATTAAGGGGTATTGGGCTCTCTGGGACTGCGTGCCCCAGGCGCGTGCAGCCGCCAGACGCCGGCCGAGCCCTCAGCGACCCGAAGTTCAGATGGGAGTTTCCGAAAATCAGGGGTGCCTTAAAGGGATCTATAAGGGTTACCTTAAAAGGATCTATAAGGGTTACCTTAGAGGGATCTATAAGGGTTCTATAAAGGGTTTAGGGTTTAGAGTTTCCGAAAATTAGGGGTACCGTACTTAGGGGTCCTTATACTAAGGATCCTACTATTTAGGGTACCATATTAGGGTCCCCTATTTTCGGAAACTTCCGGATAGCCATTGGGAGAACTCAGATGAGGCTTTAGGGGTTTAGGGTTTAGTGTTTTAGGGCTTAGGGTTTAGGGCTGAGAACATCTTGGCCGTATGTTTGTCCAACCTTTTTTTCGGGCCCGGTTATTGAAGAAGAAAGTATGCCCTAAACTGGGCTCTTGGTTAGCATTGAACTACAGATCTTGATTGCTAGAACGGGGAGTTTTAGCTACTATATGTCAGTAGAACAACCATGCTTTTGTTATTCATAGATTTCCTACTGTTGTAACCTAAACTAAACTCCTCACCCAGAACCCAGTCAGGGGCCCCAGCATAAGGGGCTTCCCTGAAACCCAGAAGATCCCAGACCTCAGATCCCGAAGGTTTAGGGTTTAGGGTTTTGGGTTTTGGGGTTTTGGGTTTTTTTTGGTTTAGGGTTTAGGGGTTTAGGGTTTAGGGTTTAGGGGTTTAGGGGTTTAGGGTTCAGGGTTTAGGGTTTGGGGTTTACGGTTATCCTAGACCTCAGATCCCCAAGGTGAAAAGCTGCCAAGCTGGGTTCTCCCAGAGACTCCAATATCCCTTAATTAAGGAATATTCCTTAAATTATAGTAGGATACGATGATTTAAGGAATATTCCCTGATTAAGGGATATTGGAGTCTCTGGGTTCTTGTTAAGGGTCGCAGAGCGCTCTTTTCATGCGCGCCGCGCGCAGACGCCGACCATGTCGGTGTTTACGTTGTTTTCGTGGGCTTTGATAGGGATCTAGAATGGTACCTTGAATCAAGTCCCTTAACAAGATCCCAGAAAAAAAATCCTTATGGATCCCGTTTAAGGAGCCCTTTAAAGAACCCTAGTTCCTAAGTCCCATGATCCTTTCAGTAGACCTCTAGTCCGCGAAGGCTTTTGACTGAGGTCCATGAGGATTTTTGAGCTATTCGGGTTTAGGGTAAACCCCTGAACCCCAAATTCCTAACCCTAAACCCTAAACCTTAGAAGGGGCCCCCCACCCTGTAGTAGTGGGTATAAATAGGAACATAGTAGGGCCCTATATATAATCCTTGTAGTCACGATTACAGGGTGTGGGCCCTTTGAAACCCTAAACCCTAAACCCTAAACCCTAAACCCTAAACCCTAAACCCTAAACCCTAAACCCTAATTTGTGCGAGCTCTGTTGATGTGGTCCACGAAGACCTTCGCGAAGACGCGAGGTTTCAAGTGGGAGTTTCCGCAAAGAGGGGACCCTATAAGGGTTCCTTTAAAGGGTTCCTTAAAGGGATCTATAAGGGTTCCATAATTCTATAAAGGGTTTAGGGTTTAGGGTTTAAGGGAGTTTCCGAAAATAGGGGACCCTAATATAGAACCCTAAATAGTAGGATCCTTCTTATAAAGACCCCAAGGTACCCATAATTTTTTGAAACTCCCAAGTAAAAGAGGGACCCTGACATGGTCTTTAGAGCGGTCTATGATGTTTACTACGACTCTGAGGTTTTTGGGCATAGTCTACCACTAGGGACCCTGAGATGATCTTGAAAGCGGTCTATAATGTTTACTACGACTTTGAGGCTTTTGGGCATAGTCTACTACACTTGTAGTCCGGAATGCTGAGGCATGGAGGCGGTAATTATTCAGGCCCGTATAGCATAGTCCCAAACCCTGAACTCTCTACTGTGAACCCGAAATCCTCAGCCCTGATTTGTGAATTTGAGGTGTGCGTGTTTAGGGTTTCAGGGTTTAGGGTTTCGGGTTTAGGGTTAAGGCTTAGGCTTTCGGGTTTCAGGGGCTTTTAACTGGGGCTTCGTCGCGGTTTCGAGATGCACCCGATTGAATACTCACGACTGCGTGTGCTACCCTGAACTCGGCCACTAGCTCCTTACTCCTAATGCTGAGCCTCAACCCTAAGCTAGCTCCCAGTTTCTGTCCACGCCGTAGGTATAATCTAAGCAGGGCACCCAATCCAGCAATCTAGCAAATAGACATTCACCCGATGCGTTCACCCCAGTAGCCTGAATAACAAGCATACAGTTTCTCAGAATTCCCAAACATCACCACATGCTATAGTCCCTGAACCTAGACACTAAACTCACCCGAAAACGCCGTTCTCAGAAATCAATAACTCTAACTATAGCTATAGGCTATAGCTCTTAAACCCTAGACACTAAACCCAATCCCATATGCCCTCATAATTCAGTAACTGTAGGCGATAGTCCCTAAAGAACCTCTCCATAGGTTAGTTCCGCAGTCACAAAACTACTCCTAACATAGAAGCCTGATTAAGTAGTGCCGCTATTCCTTGGGGTTCATTCTCATAGTTGTAGTACACAATACACCCCAAATCCTCATCTAATTGTAAAGGCCCCTATATTACGCCAGACCCTAAAGCCCTCAAGCACCGAGGGGCCAGTCTATCGAGTCAGTGGCGCCCAAGTTTCGCATCAAGAAGGAGATGCTTTGTTCATAGAGGGGCCTTAATAATTGGTATAGTTACCTATGCTACTTTGGGTTGGTCGATCACCGTCTTCCTGGATGGTTGCTTCCATGGTCAAAAGTTCCCCCTATACTACTGTGGGGGTTTCTTATTAAATCATAGTATAATGGGTCCCAAAACCCTATTCTAATCATTAAGGTCCCTATAATATAATATCTTATAATTACTATATCTTACAATGGCCCTTTTGGACCCATTTAAAAGGAGCCCTTTAAAGGGAACCCTATTCTAATCACTAAGGCCCCCTCCTCTTGCGTCATGGCCGTTCTTGAGCTCTCGGGCGCTTGTTATAGTTTTTTTTTATGGCTCTTCAACTGGGGCTCACGGGGGGGTTTTCTTAGTAGCTGAGTGGATACACTTTACACTCTTTGAATTTTGGGCTAGTATTACCCACTCTAAAACTGAAAGTGTGCACTTCTGGGGGGCTTATGAACTCGGCAACTAAGTTTTCAGTAGGGTTGACCTTGCAGCGACAACGGCGCAGGGTTTGGTGACCCAGAAGCGGGCCTGCTGCAGCTGAGAGGTTTGCCCTCAGCCAAGACGGCGGAAAGTGGCTGGATCGCGCTGAGTTCCTTAAGGGCCATACTTGCAGGATCATGGGACTTAGTAAGTAGGGTTAGAAGTACCTTTTTGAGGTTATAAGTAATACTATTAAGTGTAGTTACCTTACTTATAACCCTCATTACTAGGTCCCATGATCCTTTAAGTAAGCAAAGTGACCTGACATACTTCCGCGTGGCTGCCAGCGACAAGGTGAAGCGCTCCCGTGGCATTGGCAGGTTTGGCAGGCGCTCCCGTGGCATAGGCAAGTTCGCACGGAACAACGCAGCCAAGCTGCGCCGGTCCTACAGGTGTGATGATGCGCAAGCTCAGGGCGTCGCTTAGCAAAGGAGCACAAGGGGACAACTAATGTAACATAACCCTCCCTTTCTCTAAACCCTGCACACTAAACCCCTAAACCCTACCTGCAGCCGAAAGGACCGATCTTTTGAAGGAACTATATGTAGAACCCATAATAAGGAACCCTAAAACGGTAGGTCAGGTATATAAGCCCCAAACCCGAGAACCTCAGTTCAGGGATGTTTCAGTCGAAGCGAGCCTAGAGGATGCGAAGCTTGGGTTTCGGTTTTAGGGTTCTGGGTTTTTGGTCTGCCGTGCAGGTTTTAGGGGTTTAGGGTTTAGGGGTTTTAGGGTTTAGGGTCTTGGGGTTTAGGGGTTTCGGGTTTAGGGTTATGACTTTTTGGTTTGCCGTGCAGGGTTTAGGGTTTAGGGGATTGGCCCGCGCACCCAGCACTTTCAAACAGTACAGTTTTACGGCTCTGGGGTTTGTATATATATATATATAGATCTGTAGCAATTTTTTCTCCTTGGTTGTTCTTCTTGTTATGGTTCTTGTTATTCCCTGCGTTTTTGCTCCCTTGGTCTGTGATTGCTTTCCTAGGGGATCTCCGAACATGAAACCATTGTTTACCTGAGCTAGGGTCCTCAACGCTCATCCGTGAACCCTACGCCTTAGGCCCCAAGGTTCAGGGTTTTGCGGTTTGGGGTTAAGCCAGCTTTCCAAATAAAGGACCCTTGCTCTCACACTTCAAGTCTAACCTCAGAGCTCCTCCTCTAAAGCCCATATGGGAGTTACCGAAAACAAGGGGTACGTTATTTTGGGGTCCTTAGAATGTGGATCCTACTATTTAGGGTGCGGTATTAGGGTCCCCTATTTCCGGAAACGAGTGGTTGTCAAAATTATGGTCCCTTTTTGGGTCCGTGTTATAGTACGGCACCTAATATTTCGGGTCCCCTATTTTCGGAAACTCCCGTATGAGTCCCCAGCCCGTCTGGCAAGGAGAAAGGAAGCGAGGCGAACCAAGTTCGCGAAGTTCTCGCATCCGAGGTCCTCTTCTCTCAGGCTGTCTTTGGGTGTCAACGGGGCCCTAAACCCCTAAGCCCTTAAATCCCTAAACCCAAAACCCAAAACCCAAATACAAGCTAAGTATCGGGACCCTCAACCCTAAACCCTAAACCCTAAACCCTAGCTAAATGTCTGGACCCTCGGACCTAAACCCTAAACTCCTGGGATTATGGGGAAACAAGCGGGGGCGTTGGGCTCCCCGCAATTCCGGGTCTGGCATCTGCTCACCTTTCGGGTTTAGGGTTTGGAGGTTTCGGGTTTAGGGGTTTGGGGTTTTGGGGTTTAGGGGTTCAGGGTTTAGCACCCTAAACCCAAAACCCTAATACTGTAGAACTTTAAAGCATAAATCCTCGCGAATGCAAGCCTCCCGTCGCCTCCGTTTCAAAGCATGGGATTCAGTGAGTTGACGGTTTAGGGTTTCAATGGCCTTTTTTAAACTTCAGAATCTCGGCATGTTTTGCACATCCTGCTTATTTTGCTCAATGGTTTCTTTTAGAGAGATCTCTGAGCAAAGCAAGTCCCCCAACACACACAGAATGTGGGTTCTTTTGGACTAAGGCAGGGATTTTTTACAAAGTAGGACTCACAGTATAGGGGCCTTAAATTCATTTAGTATTATCGGCGTATAATCTACCACAAAACGCTATTCTGAGATTGATTCCCTAGCATTCCTCTAAGAGTTTGTGGTCCGAGCACCGACGTTCTGTTTTGCGGGGAGTCTTCACAGAGTGAACACTCCGCATGGTGTAGGGTTCACTTGGAGGGGCAGGGGACTTAGTAAGTAGTTTACAATTAGAGTTATAAGTACCCTAAGTGGAGTTACCTCAATTATAACCCTACTTTTAACCCTACTGACTAAGTCCCCTGCCCCTCCAAGCAGGTGTCAGGGTTTATTGGGGTTTAATGTTTGCTCCGCGGAATGAGTCGCTTTAGCTTTCGTTGGGCCTAAATAATCCATTGTAGCGTCCACTTATCGCCCCCGGATACTTACAGTCAAAGGTGCCCGAACCGCAACTGTGCAACACTCAAAACCGCAAACTCACAGGTTTGCCTAGTTCTTTTTTCAGGGTCTCGCAAGAGAAATGCAGGGCCAAACATGTCACCATAACAATGCTTACAGGGGAATCTTCTGTTTATCCTCAAATGAGCACGGAGGAGGTGAAAGTGTAGCTACTGGGTTGTTTCAGGTACGGTCAGAGCTGGCACGGGCTTTTCAAAGGGCCCCTATATGGACCCTAAACCCTAAACCGGCCCTGAACGGATATTCCTTTTCAAAGTCCGTCCGTGATCCCTGGAACAAGGACTGTTCCTGAAGGGACCTCTTGAAACTCGCTTCCTTCTTTGACCATGCTAAACCCTAAATCCTAAGATCCACAGCCAAGATCCACAGCCGCAAACCCGAAAGCCCTTGACACAGCTTAAACCCTAAATCCGGAACCCTAAACCCCTTTCAAACAGGATTCCATGAAGGACTGTTTCCAGTGTGGGAGACCGTTGGAGCGTCTTTCTGGCAAACAGAGCATTTTCAAGGTTCCTTTGAAGCTTACTTTGGGACTTTACGGGTTCCGTTACGGGTTCCTTTGTGGGGGAGTCCCTAAACATAAACCCTAAACCCTACTTGGAGGGGCAGGGGACTTAGTAAGTAGGGTTTTAATTGGGGTAACTCCATTTAGGGTACTTATAACAATGCTTATAATCTACTTACTAAGTCACCTGCCCCTCCAAGTAGACCCTAAACCCTTTCCGAGTCTGCCCTTGGAAATTGGAGGGCTCCTTTGGCAGTTTTGGCACGGGCTGCCGGGCTCCCGGCCCTCCCAGTCACATGGGTGGTTGTCAAAATTGTGGTCCCTGCTTGGGTCCTGAATATAATACGGAACCTAATATTTAGGGTATTCAAAAAGGGACCCCAATTTTCATACGTTTGCCTGTTTTTGATGGAGTTTCCGAGTGTTGAACCTACATGGCTAAACCTGGGTACTCGGACGAAGGGTAATGCAGACCCCTGATTAATACGCCTCGGGCTTGCTATAGACGCTTGGCGCAATCATGTTTCAGGCAAGTGCTTTCATGAATCCCCAAATCCAATCTGATTCAGGCCGTACACCAAGGCCCCGTTGTTGCATTACCTCATTACCTGCAGTTAATGTTAAACCAGGGAAAGTAGGTCTCAAGACCCCAAGGCTTACTAGGACTTGGTTTCAGGTGGAAACCCTAAATTCTAGACCCCAAACCTTAAACTCTGATGCTTAAGCCCTCAGCCAAAAAGGCACTAAACTACTAAACCCTACAACCTAAGCTCCAAACTCGAAACCCCTAAACGTTCAACTGAAAGCCCTAAACCCTCAACTCTAAACTTGAAGCCCTGGGGCACTACAAGGCCGGGACAGGCACCGACAAGGCTCAAGCTTAGAGTTTTACAGGTCAGGGTTTGGGGTTTCACAGTGGTTGAGTGGGCCCCGTTTCGCCGGTAAGTCTTACGATCAGAGCTTTTTCTTGGGGCCGGCAGGGCTCAGCAAGTAGGCAGAGCCCTACACCTTCATCCCTGAGCGAAAACCGTGCCCTACTCCCCCTCGAAACCCTGGACCCTAGAACCTAAGTGCCAAGAATACTAAACCCTACACACAGAAATCTCCAAACGCAATGCCTCTTAAACTCTAGGTGTCCCTTTGGAAGTCAGACTATAGAACTATTGCGTAGCATAGGGGTCAGACTATTCACCAATGTCGTTCCGTAAGGGTCTTGATTCAAATATAGTACGGCCTTACAACTTACCCCATTGTACAGGGATATTACCTTGAAGGGTTTGTCTTTAGGTTCCCTTTCGGGGTTCTATTGTTGTGATGATTCGCTTTTCCAGCCCAGGTACACTGTCGAGCAGCTACTGCGTCAAGAGGCTGGGCTCTCAGGCTCTGTGTTCCTCACGAGCCATTTCAGTTCCATGCTCGCTAGAGCACTAGCCCAAGGTATGATTCAAAAGATGATTTGGATCATGGGCTTAAGGGGCCTTCCCGAAACCCTAAACCCAAACTCCGAAACCCTAGGCGCCATTATGGGCTTCAAGGGTCTTATTAGGGGGGGGAGTTTATGTTGGGTAGAACGGTTGATGATATAAATCCTGCATTACCTTGATGACCCTAGACTATGGGATTTATGGTATATTCCCTATTATGGGTAATGCAGGATTTATATCATCAACCCCTAAACCCTAAAACCCTATTATGGATCCCTTAAAGCCCCTTAAAGGTAGCCTTATATTCCCTATTATGTGTAATGCAGGATTTATATCATCAACTGAAGAAGGATTGGAACCGGCAGTAGAAGACCGACAGGGTCGCCCCTTTTTGGCTTCACCGGCGGCTCTGCCTTTCTTTAGTGGGTTTAGGGACTGGTGGGTTCGGGGTTTAGGTGTTCAGGGTTCCAGGGTTGGGGCTTTGGGGGGTTTAGGATTTCGGGGTTTACAGGGTTTCGGGGAGTTCTGTGGCTGCGAGGTTCATAGACTGCACACGGCGGCGAAATTTGTCTAGAATCTGAAAAACTGCAAGACAATCGGAAGGACACCCTAAGCCCTAAGCCGCTGAGGATGTTACGACCGACACCCTATGCACAAAGCCCCCCCTCTGCCACATCTTCCACTGGCCCTCGTCCCCAGTCACAAACCACCTGCACTTACTCCAGACAGCCACGCTGGCGACTGGTTACCTGGAATGCGGGTGGTCTCTCCTCGCCCAAGTTGTTGGAGATCCAGACCTGGCTCCGGCAATGCAAGGAGATGGGCTCTCCGGTGCATCTTTGTATCATTCAAGAAACGCACTGGTCCCTGGAATCGGAGTGGCAAACTGAGGATCATTTCCTAATCCACAGTGGCAATAGTAACAGAAAGGCTGGTATCCTCCTGCTCATCGATAAATCCCTGGCCTCCGCCCCTGCCATACGCACTTGTGTTCACATTCCGGGGAGACTGTTTCAGCTCCGTATCGATTCAGAACCAGCAATCATTGTCCTCGCGGTATACCAGTTTGTGTGGGGGGACTCCTCCAGTGGTGAGGACCTACAAAAGAACCGCGAGGAGCTCTGGAGTGCTCATCACTCTGCGGTCCAAACCGCGTAAACCCAGCGACGCAAATTCCAAACCTCCACCCAGAACCCCGAAAGCCAGAAACCCAAAGCCTTCGCACACCCTGAGCCAAAACAAGCGAACCCCACATCCAGCACTCTTACACCCGAAGCTGTCTCAAGCGCCAAAATTCTGAACCCTAAGCCCTACACCCCTACATCCTGATTATACCGTCAAACCCGAAGCAACCCTAAAACCCACGCCCCGAAGTTTTACCTGTAGTCTCCATTGTAGTTCCTTTTGGGGTTAAGCCAATCTTATAGTTAAGGTCCCAAAAACGAGGCTGTAGGTAAACCCTGGACCCTGCAACAAAACCCTAAGCCCCCAACGCGGAGCCCTCACCCTAAACTCTGCATACAGACCACAAGCACGAGTCCTTCAAGAACATAAGGTTATCATTAGTACGGTTGATGGTATAAATCCTGCATGACCTGAAGGGCCCTAAACTATGGGAATCATGGTATATTCCTTGCTATGGATAATGCAGGGTTTATACCATCAACAGTAGTATTACTACAATTTCTTCTGGTTTTTAAGATAGGATTTAGGGCTCTCAAGCTGCCAGATCCTTCCGAGCCATCCGATCTTCCGGAAGATGAACCTTGGCTTGGTTCAGGGTTTGGGGTTTAGGGTTCGGGGTTTGGGGTTTAAGGTTCAGGGTTTGGGGCTTAGGGTTTAAGGTTTAGGGTTTGGGGCTTAAGAGTTTCAGGGCCTGGGGCTTAGGGTTTAAGGCTTAGGGTTTAGGGTTTAGGGTTTAGGGTTTAGGGTTTAGGGTTTAGGGTTTAGGGTTGCCCTGCGGTACTACAGAAGGCTGAGAAATGAGTGATACTGCTCCTCAGGGTTCCTTCGTACGGCTCTGCCGTAGCTCTAGTTGGTGAAGCCCGTACAAGGCGGTACTGTAGCTCTCTGGCAAGCACATATTTCAGAGTTGGGATGCAGAGCCCGGTGCAGGGTTCAGGGCTTTCCTTGACTCTAAGAAACCTACAGTTTTCTTAGTAGCTGGGTGGATACAGTTTATATACACTTTTTGGGATTATACTAAGCACTATAAATCTAGATCAAAGTGAAAGTGTAGACTTTTTGGGGCTTATGAACTCAGCGACTAAGTTTTGGGGTTCCGTGTTTCGATTTCCTTGTGTTGGCCTGGTTAAACGAAGGTGGGGTTTTGTCTGGGCTTCGGATTTTAGGGCTCAGGGCTTAGGGTTTCGAGCTACCAACGTCCTACGCCCTGAACCCCGAGACCCTATGAGACCTTAGAGCCAACCCTCAGCCGTGCGTCCTGAGGCTGTAGGGTGTTTTTGCTTGTCGCGTTTCGTTTAGCTTCTGTTCAGGGTCGAGGGTCTCAGGGTTTCCGGAAACTTCGGCACAAGGTCCTGAAGGTGTACCCGGTACCTAAACCGGTAGCCCAGGCCCCAATCCCTTCGCATCCAGAAGGCCATAACCACTAAACCTTAGATTGATCTGATATCTTTATGACTTTAGAACCTGTAAGCCCTAATCCTTTCACAAATCGAGACACTAAAGCATAAGCCCGAACCCCACGACCACTCGCGGTAGCCGACCCAAGGAACTTGTACGAGACGGAGCAGGGTCTGTCGCACGGCCGCATTCGCGCCAGACGAAAGATGAGAGTCGGTTGAGGGTTTAGTCAGGGTTGAGGGTTTAGGGTTTAGGGTATAGGCTTTAGGGTTTCTGGGTCATAGTTGGATAACATTTTACATTTTAATGGGTACTTAAACCCAATAAGGGATAAACTTATCATTGTTAATCCTATCCCAACAATGAACTAGGTTTAGGGTTGAGGGTTTAGGTTTAACGTTGTTGGTTTAGGGGCTTAGCGTTTACAATATTGTTGATTTAGGGTTGAGGTTTAGGATTTGAGTGGTTGTCAAAACTGGGGCCCCTTTTTGGGTCCCTACTGGAATACCGCACCTACTAGTTAGGGTGCCCAAAAAGGGGACCCTCACTATGGCAACTACCCATTCAGAAGGTTCAGGGTTTCGGGTTTGCAACCTGCGGATTGAAGATCTGAAGCCCGCCCTAACCAACCGAGGTTTAGGGTTTGGGGGTTTGGGGGTTTAGCGTTTAGGGGTTAGGGGTTAGGGGTTTACGGGTTTAGGGGTTTAGGGTTCAGGGTTTTTGGGGTTTTGAAGCTCCCTGGCCCCAATTCTGGCTTTGAAGCTTGAGGCCTGAATGGGGTTCGGGGCTTGAGGCTTAGGAGTTTAGGGCTTAGGGCTTAGATAAGGAAGTCATTATAAAGAACCCTGACAAAGGCAGTGTTTATATATATATATATATACACATATATATAGGGTTCAGATATAAACCTCAACTCAAACCGTAGACACAAAACCCTTAAACCCTTAACGCCAAACCCTAAACCCCTAAACCCTAAATCCTACATCCCCCGTCGGCTACATGGCTTACTCCTAATGAGGCCTCGTATGACTTCAAACGTGAAGCTCCGCACTCGAAACCGAAAACCCTGAATCCTGATCAGCAAAAGGTGAGTTTCCGAAAATTAGGGGGGTTGCTATAAAGATACTATAAGGGTTCCTTTAAAGGGGTGTACAAGGGTCTAGAGTTTCCGAGAACTTGGCGTGCCTCTGTTGGGGGTCCTTATAGCAAGGATCCTACAATTTAGGGTACTATATTAGGGTCCCCCATTGTCGGAAACTCCCTTAAACCCTAAACCCTAAACCCTTTATAGAATTATAGAACCCTTTATAGATCCCTTTAAGGAACCCTTTAACAAGACTGGAAAACTGGAACCCTTTTTTCGGAAACCCCCCCACCCCATGTCCTCCTGTAGCCCCTGCGTAATTTGTTGTACTCCAATATACTACAAAGTTCTACTCTAGTCAGTATCTCTTGAAGGCGCTTTTGTGGAAACCATATTCCGATTCTTGCGGCCGTCTTTTTGTGCCCTGCGCCTTACAGTAGAAGCGCAAAAAGTTGAAAGCCAATAGCCTCAATCCTTAAGAGTAATGTTTGGGGAATCCCAGCACTATTTGGCCTTAATCCGGTTTCCAACTTTATGGGGTTTACTGTAAACTGAACCCTGAACTAAACCCTAAGCCTTATTCCTAAACCGTAAACCCTCTTTTTGCGCCCTGCGCCTTTTTTGCCCCATGAGCTCTGAAGGAAGACCAAAGATAACCGAAGGCTCTGGTGCCTCAAGGCTTGCTTAGGGCTTGGGGTTTAGGGTTTAGGGTTTAGGGCTTAGGGTTTAGGGTTTAGGGCTTAGGGCTTAGGGCTTGGGGTTTAGGGTCTAGGGCTTAGGGTTTAGGGTTTAGGGCTTGGGGCTTGGGGTTTAGGGTTTAAGGCCTAGGGTTTAGGGCTGTGGGTGATTGTCAAAATTAAGGTCCCTGTTTGGGTCCTGATTATAGCACGACACCTACTATTTGTGGTACCCAAAAAAGGACCCCGATTTTGGCAACTACCCATGTAGGGGTACATGGACATCGGGTCTAGGAGTGGGAGTTTAGGGTTTCGGTTGCTATAATCCATGAGACACAGTTAAAGTTGTAATTTGCGCATGGGTTCCAAGTTCAGGAGAAAATGCTTTGCAGAATTGCTTCAAAGGTTTGTAACGTGCAGGGTGTAGACCACCACTACCACCTCCACCTCCACTTCCACCTCCACCACCACCATCACCACCACCATCATCATCACCACCATCACCACCACGGCGACGGCGACGGCGAGTACGACTACGACTATGACTACCTTGTTTTGCATGTTGGGTTGATGTTCGTTCGGGATCTCCAGAAAGCACAGCTTTTCACACCGTCTAAGGGCTGTAGAAGCAGGGCATCTTCAAACTATTTAGGGTTTAGGGTGCCTCCGTACGACTCATGGAGTGTGGAGTGTGCGGGTTTTGTCGGCTACAGTTTAGGGGTTGAGTTTCAAGCTTCGCCTTGGAACTTTTGGAGTCAAGGACTACGACAATTCGTGTTTCCATGGGCCTAAACCCTAAACCCTAAACCCTAAACCCCTAAACCCTAAACCCTAAACCCTAAACCCCTAAACCCTAAACCCTAAACCCCAAACTCCCTTAGGCCCAAACCCCGAAGGCCCCGAACTCTAAACCCTTTGCGATTAATTTTGCTGCGAGACCGTATCGGGGATCCACCCCGGCTTACCTGCCAGACGTCTCTCTCAGGGTTCACTCCTGTATAAGATTCAGGATTCAGGGTAGACTGCAGACTGCTAACTTAGTAGCTGAGTGGATACACTTTACACTTTTTTGGATAATACTACCCGCTATAAACCTGAAAGTGTACACTTTTCGGGGCTTATGAACTCAGCAACTAAGCTAAGGCTGACGCAGCAGGAGTCTAAAGAGAAGACAGAAGCTTTCAGCACATACCCTAAACCCGAAACTCTAGTCACTAAAACCCAGGCCCCATGGAGCCTGGACGCCCTGAGTCAACGCTTCACGGTTTAAGGTTTCAGGTCCAGGGCTTCGGCGTCCTAGGGTTTAGGGTTTAGGGTTCAGGGTTCAGGGTTTAGGGTTTAGGGTTCAGCAGCTCTGTTTACAGTTCGAGGTGTAGGACTTGGGGTTAAGCTGGTTGGGGATTTCAGACTCTTCCGTGATCAAGCCGCTGGGAACTTTAGAGCCGCATTCCCGAACGGGAAGCCCTAAGCCTAATGTAGAAGCCTGAGTAGCGACCTAGATGATTCCTGTGGGCTCGTTATTGTAGTCATAGTATTAAGGAGCCCCAAACCCTATATATTCTTTAGGAGGGGCCCCCACCCTGTAATAGTGGTATAATAGGAAGATAATAGGGCCCTAGTATAATCCGTATAGTCACTATTACAGGGTGGGGGCAGCTTCTAACATATTCTGATCTTTTTTCGCCCCTACATTGAAGCCCAAAGCCCATGGCCCGATGCCCTGAGGATTTTAGCTGTACAGTGACACCAAACCACTGCACTGAATCAAGCACCAGGGTTTAGAGTTTAGGGTTTAGGATTTAGGGTAGACCCTAAACCCTAAACCCTAAACGCCTAAACCCCAAACCTTAATTCTTAACCTCCCCAGACGACCCGCGGCCTGCAACCAGGAGTTGGAGAAAAGAAGCGGGCGAAAGGTTCGCTTCAAAGCAGGGGCCTCACCCCCCTAAGGCTCCATGGTACCCATAATAGGGTTCCTTTAGGGGTTCCTGCAAGGGTTCGAGAGGGTTGAGGGTTTAAGGCTCCATGGTACCCATAAAGGCTAGACCTTAATCCCATGACCGTAAATCCTGAACCCTAATCCTGAACCGTGAATCCCGAACCCAACACCCCAAACCGCGAACCCGTAAACCCTAATCCCTGACCAACCCTGAACCTTAAACCCTGGATAGCTTCCTTGAGCCGTAGCCATTTTGGCTCAAGGAAGCTGTCCTAACTCGCCGTTGCCAGTCTTTATGACTTCACGCTTTTAAGCTGCTCTGTCTTCGATCACCGGTTCAACACTCTTACGACAGAAAGGAAGATGGATCCTCACGGAGTTGGCTTCGCTGGCACCCACGACTCCATACCAAGACTAAAGGCAGCAAGTGGACTTACCAGGCTCGCCTTCCACCTCCGGCGCCGGTGCTTGCGCTTGCAGGCACGACGGTTTAGGGTTTGTGGCAGAAATCCTCATCCCGCACGCCAGAACTCGCGCGAGCAGCTGCGTCGACAGAGGTCGACTGGGGATCAGGGAACTCCGACTTCTCAGAAGAGGATGTCGAGCATGGTGACGAGATCCACACTGACGAGGAGTTCGAGCCCAGCAGCGTCATAAAGGTGCTATCCCGAGACGCATTGGGAAAGCCAGAGGGAATGTCTGCTGCCAATGTCGAGGCGAATGTTACGTCGACTATTTGCCCCAGGGGGAGAGAAATCGAACAACGTTCATGCCGTCGGGTCAGAAGCAAGTTTCCAGCAGCGTAACTATCTCTGAAACTTAGGCATTAAAGTACCTATATAGGGACCCATTTAAGGCTTAAGCATCTACTATAAAGGTACACGGGGCCTCACCCGCTTTGAGACGTACTTGGTTCCCCAGTAGTACGCTTGTGCGTTTTCCATTTGGTCTCCTGATTAAACCAAAATACTAGGACAAAGGGTATTAAGGGGCTATGGGGGAAACCTGGGATGTGAAGGCTCTGCGGTTTAGGCTTTCGGGTTAACGGCTTTAGGGTTAAGCTCAGGCTTTTGGACCAGGATTTGAGCCTGGGTCGTCTGTTGTCTGTTGGGGTTTAGGGTTCTCTTTTCTATCATAGGTTTCCTACGCCCGGGTTCGCTCGGGATTCAAACAAGGTTATGACGGATAGTGGATCCTCTCTTCTACCTTCAAGAAGTGGTGGTTTAGCGAGCAACGCTTTGGTGTAACAGCGGGGCTTGTGCAAGGAGATTGCCAAAGGGATCTGCTTCAGGGGGCAGGCAGAAGATCCGGAATAAAGTAGTTATTTGGACTCGCCCACAGAGTTGAAGGCATAAACTGTAGGATCGCATCCTGCAGATTGTGTAAGATATGCCGTGGTTCGGGAAAGTCTTCCTTTAAGGGATCCTCTAATAAAAGGGTTTCTATAGAGGACTAGGGTTCAGGGTTTAACGGTTCAGGGTTGAGGCTTCAAGGCTCTGGATTTAAAGGTTTAGGGCCTTGGGGCTTGGTCGTTAGGCTTACGGGCGAGCTTGAGTTTTTAGAATGGTGCAAGGGCGTACGGGCTTAGTTTTAGTTTCAGGATGTGCGGTTTTACGGTTTGAAAGTTTTACCGTAAGTATAATAGGAATATCATAGGGCCGTACTATAATCCTTATAGTCACTATTATAGGGTGGGGGCAGCTTCTAAGACTTACCGTTTGGGGCCTTGCGGATTGCAGGTCAAGGGTCTACTTGGAAGGGCAGGGGACTTAGTAAGTAGGTTATAAGTAGGGTTATAATTGGGGTAACTCCATGTAGGGTACTTTTAACTCTACTTATAGCCTGCTTACTAAGTCCCTTGCCCCTCCAAGTACAGGGTGCAGAGTTTCAGAGTTCCACGAGTCCCAGAGATTCCAATATCCCTTAATTAAGGAATATACCTTAAATTATAGTAGGATCCCTAATATGATTTAAGGAATATTCCTTAATTAAGGGATATTGGAGTCTCTGGGGTCTTTCAGGTTGAGGGTTTTGGTGGTTAGGGGTACTGAAGAATGTAGGCTGGAGTTGTAGGAGTTTGGGTCTGTTGTTTAGGATATATGCTTTAGTAGTTGAGGTTTAGAAGTTTAAGATTTCGGATTCATGTGCGTGCGTAGGGCATGTAGGGTATATTCAGCAAGGCGCCATGACCCGCACCCCACGATTCCAAGCTGCAAACGTCAAAGCCCTTACAACCTCACTCGTGCCAGCCAAACCCGGCCCTCTGAAAGCTCATACTCCTAAACCCTAAAGCCTAAACCCTAAAAGTCCTAAACCCTAAACCCCGAAACCCCTAAACCCCTACCCTCTGAACCCTAAACCCTATCCCGAACCCGACACCCGGCAAACGAGGCTACGGTCTGGTCGTACCGCTCCTGGCGTTTGGTCATCACCTCAGCGGGAACGCTTTTGGGGTTTAGGGTTGCGTTTCGGGCGTGGGGTTTGGAGTTGGGTGGTAAACAACAAACCCTACTGCTGAGGTGATGACAGGGTTTGGAAAGGGATTCGGAAATTCGATGTTGCTGTGGTGCAAAACGTAAGGTGTGAAGCGGTCTGGGTCTTCAAGCGTGTCGGGGTAGTTTGGGGATGTTTAGGGTTTAGTGCTTTGGGTTTGGGGCTTAGGGTTTGTTGTGCCTTATCCCTGGGATGCTCGAAAAGGTCCGATTAGCTTTAAAATAAGTCTGAGGGTTCGAGAGCAGGGCTGTAGACTCCTACCCTACCCCTTTTTGTAGGGTATCTACTCATCCATACAGCAGATCCTAACCATAGAACCAGGCACCCTAAAACAGGGGGTAGGGAATAAGCCTCTAGGTAGGGCTGCAGACGTATTTGGAGGGTCATGGGACGTAGTAAGTAGGGTTATAAGTACCTTAATTGGGGTGGTAAGTACTTATAACTGAAGTTATCCTATTATACTTATAACCCCAATTACTAAAGTCCCGTGATCCATTCAGTAGGGTTTTGGTGTCTAGCTTTGAGCTGGGGAGATTATATAGGGGATGCTGGACTTGAACGTGGACTCGAGGACTCATGCGGCCTACGGCACAGTGGTGGCAAGTCGCGTCCGCGACAGGTCCGACGTGCTGATCCTGAGGCCGTTCCCACTCTGGCTCTTTCAGCGTGGTGCGGCGGAAGGTCCCTCACTGCTCCTACGGAACCTTCGGGGCGAGCACATCGACTGGAAAGCTATGCGTGAAGCACGCTGGCCCAGAAGCCGATGCCGAGAATGCAGAGAGCTGAAAAGCTGGGACCTATTCTCCCATGCAGAGTGGGAACTGACACGAGCCAACCGCGGCGGTCAATGCCTGGCATGTCAAAAGAAGCCCGCCAACAACAAAGGCCCCCACAAGCGAAGCATCAACCTCAAGGATGGAAGGGGCTTAGAGTCTTTGGGGTTTAGGTTTCGAGTTTACGGTTAAGGGTTCGGTTTTAGGATTCAGGGAAAAGGTTTAGGGTTCTGAGAATAGCTTTAGGGATCAGGGAGTAGGTTTTGATTCAGAGAGTAGGCTTAGGGTTTAGGGAGTAGGTTCGTGGAGGGATAGTGGGTACTTACATGAACATCAACAACTTGCAATTAAGGTAGCTGCCACCATCATGAATCACGCACACCTGCGGGCAATGAGCCCTGCGCCCTAAACTCTCGACCCTTCCTTCAGCCCTGAACCGTGATGGAATATCGATTTTGGAGGTTTAGGGTTTAGGGCTTAGGGAGTTTCGGCTTTAGGGCTTCAAGGACTACGTTATATGAGTTATTGCAGGGTGTAGGCCTGCAGCGTAACCCTAAGCCGCAAACCCTTCACCTTACACCTTAAGCCCTATCCCGCCATTGAAGATTCCTTCCGACCTAAACTTCCAAATCTTGCTGCCAGTTCCACGGCATCATCGCGAACGACGACAAAACAGATGGCCGTCCGGTACCTAAACCTAGGATCTAGAGTAGGCCCTTATTCCCTTTTTTGGGGGTTCAGGTCCCCTTATAAGCCCCTGTAAACTAAAAAGGGCACCCTTTTTATTCCTAAGCTACTCTTGGGTCTAGAAACGAGCGACAGAGACAGTTGTCGAGTCGGGTTGAGGTCGGAATATGGGGGTCGGAGTAATTGGCAATAGGATCCCGATATATATATATATAGATAGATAGATAGTCCACGTAAAACAGGACCCAATCCCTTAGGTACTTGGTTTTAGGACAGAAGTTATGTAGGTTAGGATTCTGGCGAGTGTATGATTATTAGGTACTTGGACCCTTGGGGTGAGGGCTTTGGGTTTAGGGTTTTCCTGTTTAGGGGTTTAGCGGTTCAGGGTTTAGGGGTTTAGGGTTTAGGGTGAAACGGAAAGCTAGAGTTTACAAGTGTGACTGTAAGAACTAGATACTTTAACTCGGTTTGCAATCGGTTATGCAGATATTCGCCCAGACGAGTCATACCCTACTACGTTTTACGTTCCCATGAGCTTCTAATCCACCATCCTCAAAGAACCCCTCATGATAGCCTTTAAACCCTAAACCCGAGGCCCTAAACCCCACCCGGAAACCACACACCCTGAACCCCAAACTCTAAACCTTAAACAGAGCAGAAAAGGGTCGATAAACAGAAGCCGAAGCCATAAACTTTCGACCCTAAACCCTAAACCCTGAACCCTTCCAAAGCCCAGACTCCGATCTCTGCTGCCCAAGCCCTGACCCCAAAGACACGCATTCCAAGTCCGACGTCAACAAGCTTAAACTCAAAACGCACAGCACTACTTGGAGGTTCGTGGGTAGATATAAGTGGAGTTATTATAAGTCCCTTAATCTGTGATGTAACTATAGTTACTTGACGTATCAGCCCACGTATATACGATGAACCTCCAAGTAATGTTTAAGGTTGATGTAGAAGCCGAAGTAAGTATCAATACTGTTCCTTCGGGTTCCCTGTGATAACTATACCACACAGGCGCCCAAAATCCTCTTCGATCTACTAAGGCCCTTTTGTTGAGGCTTAGGGTCTAGCCATTTTTGGGGGCTATTGGAATCAAGGGACACCTTCTTGATACACAAAACCCCTAAACCCCAGACCCTAAACCCTGAACCGCTAAACCTCTAAACCCTAAGCCCTTAACCCCTAAACCCCCACCCTAAACCCTAAACCTCCGAATCCTAAACCCTGAACCCTGAGCCGATCGACCCAAGGTGAACCCCGCATGCGCACCACGAAGAGGAAGGCAGGAGAGGTTTAGGGTTTGGGGTTTAGGGGTTTAGGGGTTTAGGGGTTTAGGGTTTAGGGTTTAGGGTTCAGGGTTTAGGGTTCAGGGTTTAGGGTTCGGAGGTTTAGGGGTTTAGGGTTCAGGGTTTAGGGTTTGGGGTTTAGGGTTCATGGAATTCAGAGGTTTCTTTGTCAAAGTTGAGTAACATTTTACATTTTATGGGTATTGAAACCCAATAAGGAATAGTCATGTACTTTTATAATCCTATCCCAACAATGAATTAGGTTTAGGGTTTAGGGTGCAGGGTCCTGGAACTGAGGTTTAGGTGTTGGGCTGAACCGAACTTCGCTGGGTTAGGGTGTAGTTTTCGCTATTGGGGTTGGGGGGATCTATGTTCGGTTCGGGTGCGCAGGTAAGGTCTGTAGCAAGGCCGCACATCCTGGGTTGAGGGCTGGATTATGCATCATCTCATAGGAGGCCAAAGGGGCTTTCAGCCTATGGGGGGTTTAGTAGGGATTAAGGTTCGCATAATAGGGTTCATATTAAGGAATCCCTACCCCGCGAATCTTAAACCCCCCCGTTTGGCCTCCCATTATCATCTTTCGGGCTTCTTGTCTGTGATCCAGTCTTGAGCTGTGTAGTCTGGGTTTCGGGCTTGTGGTTGGGGCCGCAGGCTTTACTAACCCTAAACTCCTAAACATCCCTAAACTCCTAAACGTCCCTTAAGCCCAAAACTTCATCAGAGTTTCGATTCAGGGATCTCCGTCTCTTCTTCGCAAAGCAGCAGTCGTCGTCGCCGTAGGGTCCGTAGGGTGTATGCTTTAGAGTTTATTGCTGAGGGTTTGGTGTTTGCGTAGTCGACGTCGTCGTCCACTGCACAGGGCTTCTGTGTGCAGGGCTTGGTCTACAGGATCTGAAGGTCAGCAAGGTCAGATGGGCTAGAGCGCGGTTGCGCTGCCCTCACCTTGCAAGCTAATTAATTAGGAGGGTCGTTTGAAACCCTAAGCTGCAAGAACTCCGAGCCTGAACACCTTAAGATTTTGAGCCCTGAGCCCCTAACCCTAAGCCCTAAACCTAAGCCGAAGCCCTTCCTGCGAGTATTGTGCGCTTGAGCTCAACGATGTCGGTTTGAGAGCTGCCCTTCGGTGGCAATAGGAGCAACTGCAAGTCAGTAGGGCCAGAAACTTCTGCACTCCTCCAAGTGCCAGACTCCTGTCTGTAAGGCGTGCTCCAAGATTGGGCACTACCCGCGTAGCTGTCTTCGCGGTGGATGTCCTTCACCCCCTGCTGGCGAATTATCTGCAGCATGGCGTCCACAGGCTTCGTGGCAATACCGGCCCATTTCCGCCGACTTCACTGCGGACGCAAATCAGTCGAGGCTCGCGCAACAAGTACAGCGACGGCTCCTTGGTGTTCTCCGGAATCGGAATGTCCTCCGAACTGGACAACCGACTGGGCTTAGGCTTCATGCCGTGAATGTCCCGAACCCCTTTACCCTAAGCCCCAAGCTCTTGATCCCGTTAAGGCCAAAGCCAAGCCCCTTAGATCTCAGGCCCAGATTTCGGGTTTTGGGGTTGGGTGCCTGGCGGTCTTCAGCTATCACGGCTGAAGGGTTTAGGGTTTCGGGTTTCGGGACGCACATTCGGGCAATCCAGGCGGGGCATGTGGATTTTGGGGTTTCGTAAATTTAGGGTCGGCCAAGACTAAGAAGCGAAAAGCCCTGCTTCCCCCCAAGCCCTAAGCCTAAACCCAAACCTAAACCCAAGCCTAAAACCATTTCACCAACCCCAAAACCGGAATCGTAAACCCTAAACCCTAAACCCTAAACGCAGAACCCGAGCCCTGTTGGCTTTGTGACCCACTGGCTAAGCTCTGAAGCCCAATCTCCAACCCCAGAGAACCTGAGCCCAAAGCCCCAAACCCAAGCGGTTTAGGGTATAGGGTTTAGGGGAGTTTCGGGAGACCTAAACCCTTTAAGAAGCCAGTGCCTCCTTCAAGCAGATCTGCAGGCAGAAAGATAAGAAGTAACCCCAAACCCTAAAAGCTCCCCTAAACTCCACACCCGAAATCCCTAAACCCGAAATTCTAAACCCTAAAGCCCTAAACCCCAAACCCTAAACTCAAAGCCTTAAAACCCTCAAACTTAAACACCAAAACCCAACAAGTCTAAACTTGAAACCCTCAAGCCCTAAACCCCAAATAACCCAAAACCCAAAACCCCAAAACCCAATACCCGAAATTCCCCAAACCCTTAAGGCTCCAAAGCCCTAAACCCTACTTGGAGGTTCATGGGTAGTATAAGTGGAGTTATACGTCCCTCAATATGGGTTATACCTATAGTTACCCTCCTTATAAGCCCAGTTATAACTACTTAAAGGATCATGGGACTTAGTAAGTAGGTTATAATTGGGGTTATAAGTCCCCTAAGTGGGGTTATCCTAATTATAACCTACTTATAACCTTACTTCCTAAAGCCTTCAAGTAGACCCTAAACCCTAAACCCTTATAGTACCCCTACAGATTCCCTTTAAAGGGGCCCCTTAAGGACCCCCCAATTACTAAGTCCCATGAGCCTTCAAGTGCCCATGAACCTCCAAGTAGACCCAAGGAGCCCCTCAACATTAAAGGCCCTGGCCTTAAACCCTAAAGAACCCTAAAGAACCCTAAAGAACCCTAAAGAGCCCTAAGGAACCCTAAACCCTAAACCCTAGCCCTAAACCCTAAACCCTAGCCCTAAACCTTAAAGAGCCTTAAACCTTAAACCCTAAACCGTAGCCCTAAACCCTAAACCCTAGCCCTAAACCTTAAAAGAGCCTTAAACCTTAAACCCTAAACCGTAGCCCTAAAACCTTAAAGACCACTGGCCTTCAGGCAGAAGGATCGGAAGTCAAGTGGGAAGTGAAGTCTGAGGGCCCTGCGAGCCCCTAGTTGAGGCTTCTTTTGTAGGGATCCTTAAGGGCTCCTTTAAGGGATCTATAGGGTTTAGGGTTTAGGGTCTAGGGTTGAGGGTTCATGGGTTAAGGGTCTAGGATTTAGAGTTTATGGTTAAGGGCTAAAGGGTTTAGGGTTAAGAGCCTTAGGGCTTAGTTTTTAGGGTTTAGGGTGTGCCGGGTAGAGCTCATCGCGGCTGAGTGCCGGGTAACGTCAGTCTCTTGAAGCCGCTACTCACTCAATGGCTTTGACTGCATGCGTTCGGCCAGCATAGGCAGGTCACGACCACTTGGAGGTTCGTGGGACTTAGTAAGTAGGGTTATAGGTACCTTAATTGGGGTTATAAGTAATGATAAATGTAGTTATCTTACTTATAACCCCAATTACTAAGTCCCATGATCCTTTAAGTAGACCCTAAACCCTAAACCTTTATAGTACCCCTTTAGATCCCTTAAAGTTTAAAAGGGGCCCCAATTACGAAGTCCCATGATCCTTTAAGCACAAGGCCTGAACTCCAAAAAAAGTCCACACCCACAGAGCAGGGGCCAGAATGTTTCATCTCAGAGAATGGTCCGGTTCCTGTCATAGCGTGTGTAGTATAGCGGCCTTCATAGACAGAATGGCGCTCCTTTTTAAAGGGGGGCCATAGGGGATACTATAAGGGCTAGTATAGGGATTCAGTATAGGGGCCTTCATAATTAGAGAAGGGTTCTGGGGCCACTGTATTAAAATTATAGTAAGGAGCCCCCAAAATAGTATTGGTAATCATTCAGCCCCTATAGTATGCTAGCAGAACAGCAGAACCATGAAGCGTAAACGCTTTGTAGATGCAAGCTTGGGTGTTCACTACTGCTTCAGGGATTCTTGCTGAGGTATCAAGTCTTGCAATGGCTGCACGGCTTTCTGTTTGCGGTTCGACCCTTTCAACCCTAAACACCAAGGGTTCAGGTTTTGTTGCTGGTGGGAGTCGCCAGGCCGGACGGAGGCATTTCGGGGCTGTCTCGTGTCTGGGCTTAACTCTTGAAAAGCTTAAAACAGTAGTTTAGCAATGCTGTGTCGGGACGCGTGCTTTCGAGGCGTTTGCGTTTCCGTTCAAGCGGAATTTCAACGGCTTGGCAAAGGCCGGAACCTGCCTGGCGGGTGATCCTGCCAGGCTACCGGAGATTCCAATATCCTTTACCAGGCTGTTCAGTGGTACACTTGTTTACTTTCAGGTTTCTGGGTTCCTATTAGGAACTAAGAAGCCTCAAAACGTATATACTTTTTCCCAGTGGGTTGCTGAACAGCCTAGTTTACTTAAGCAGCGGTGCTGTTTTGACGTAGGCATAGGCCTATACCCAGCATTGCATATAATGGTGGATATAAGTAGTGTTCCTGAGCAGTAGCTGTTGATTCCTACGGTCAGTGTCAGGTGAGGGCTGCTGAGTGAGGGATATTGGAGTCTCCGGACTTTGCCAAATTTGTTTTCTATTTTCCATACGACGACAGCCTACCGATCTGTAGGATTCTGTAGCCGGTCTGATTGGGCCTACACTTCCCTTGGCCTCAGAGACAAGCTTCGGCAGTTGCAAAGTAATGGAATCTGTCTTGAACCCTAAGCCCTACGTGTTAAACACTGTTTAAGCATCAAGATTTTAGGTTTAGATGGGAAGTTTCGGGTGCATGGGCTTGTCTGTGAGCGCCGCATCCCGCAGTGCGGACCTGTGAACGGAGCCAAGTAGCATGCTAGGCTTCAACTCTGAAGCCTCTACTTAAAGGATCATGGGACTTAGTAAGTAGGTTATAATTGGGGTTATAAGTCCCCTAAGTGGGCTTATCCTAATTATAACCTATTTATAACCTTACTTACTAAGTCCCATGAGCCTTTAAGTATTGGAACGGCAACAAAGCAGATCCAGAATAGTACATCCTAAAGCCCCAAACCCTAAACCAAAAAAACCTACCAAAACATGAGCCCCCCAGAATGCTTCCCAGAACCTCGCAGGGAAGTCTCGATGCTTGGTGCCTTTCTTTGGCAATCGGTTTTGGGTTTCGGGTTGCTGTAGTTCTTTGTTTCATTTGGAAGATAACACCCCAACTCTGTCTGACTGGACGAGACATTCTAATCAGCCTTGTTCTAATTATCAAGGCCCTATTATCAAGCACCCTAGCCTGCCTTCAGCCCGACGCCCAGCACCGAAACCCGAACCTAGTATGAGGGCTCCAGGGTTCAGGGTTAATGGGTGGACGATTCCCAAATGGGAGTTTCCGAAAATTAGGGGGCACCTTATTTGGGGGTCCTTATAATAAGGATCCTACTATGTAGGGTACTATATTAGTGTCCCCTATTTTCGGAAACTCACAAATAGCTTTTGTGGTACCAAGTCCCAAGACCTTGAGTCTGCCAACCTTCAACCCTAAAACCCTAAACCGTGGCTTGCCCAGCCTCCGATAATGCATCTTGAAGGGTCTAATGTAGGGGCTTGAATAATTACTAAAACTATTTTGGGGGTTCCTTATTATACCTTCCGAAGGTTATAGTTGTAGTACAATATACCTCGGAATCCCATTTGGGGGTTCCTTGTTATAATTTTGCTAAAATATGTCTCAGAACCCTATTCGAATTCTCAAGGCCCCGATACAGAACCCTTTTAGTAGCCCTCAAAGTAACCCCTTTAAAGGAACCCTACCCTGAACTGAATATTCAGGCCCCGATTCTAAACCCCTAAACCCTAAACCCCTAAATCCTGAACCCCTAAACCCTAAACCCCTAAACCCCTGAACCCTAAACCCCTAAACCCTGAACCCTAAACCCCTTAACCCTAAGGCTCTAGAGAACTGCGCCTCTTCAAGAGCGCACCAAGCGAGCTCGAGCTCCAGGCCTAAACTTTTAGGGCCTTTAAGGCTTATGGTTTTTAGGGTTTTGAGGATTTTCAGGGTTTTTGGGTTTTTAAAGGTTTTTAGGGTTTTTAGGGTTTAGCGTCTAGGCGTTTAGGGTCTGGGGTTTAGGGTTCAGGGTTTTTATATGCCCTAAAAGAAAGCCTAAACCCCGAGACGCAAGCTCTCGGATGGAGGGTAGGTTGGCAAGTTCTTATTGGGCGGGCTCAGGGGTTTATGAATTCAGAGTTCAGGAATAGACCGAAGCCATTCCCACACAGGCAACCCGGAGTAAGACTGAACAAGATCGCAGAGCGGGATGCACTGTGGAGAGGCCCACCCTAGTGAGGTCTGCTGAGCGTCCTCCGGTGCGTCGCTCCCAGAGGGAGGAGAAGCCGCTTTTCAGTCCATGCCTTTCGGTTCAGCCAACGCCTTTAAACCTGGGGAGGCCTCGATCTGTGGATCCGGGTTTCCTAAACCCTAAACCCCTAAATCCCTATGCCCCAAGCCCTTAAAGGTTTTGCCAGGACCCCCAAAGGTTCTTCAAAAGAGGGCCGATGGTCCTCAATAGTGGGTATTTGGGGGAGGGCAGTTGGGGTCTAGCTGAATGTCTTATTACAGAAACCCCAAGCCTGAGGCAGAGTGGATGCCCAGATTATGGCCCGTCTCCTTTGTCATAGTTGGTGAGTAGCATGTTTGAATTTTTATACGTACTTAAGCCCACTTAGGAATAGAAATTTACATGTTTATAGTATCCCAACCATGAACAAACTTGTTTCGGCATACAAAACATCACACCTGGTGAATTGAATAACCTTCAGGGTTTAAGGTTTAGAGTTCATTATTTAGGTTTTAGGGTATAGGGTTTAGGGCATATACAGTCCTACTTGGACGTTCATGGGTGGTTATAAGTGGGCCTAAAATTAAGGTAACTATAGCTATAACCCAATTTAGGGACTTATAACTGCACTGATAGCTACCCATGAACCCTCAAGTAGACCCTAAACCCTATACCCTTATAGAATCTCTAAAGATCCCTTTAAAGGGACCCTTAAAGGAACCCTTAAAGCTACCCATGAACCTCCAAATACCCCTGATCCATAACGACTGAGCCGGTCAGCATTACCCGGGCTCGGGAACTCAGGATCGAGGCCGGTTTAGGGTTTCGGGTTTCGGGTTTCGGGTTTAGGGTTCAGGGTTTAGGGTTTCGGGTTTAGGGTTCAGGGTTTAGGGTTTCGGGTTTAGGGTTTCGGGTTTAGGGTTTAGGGTTCAGGGATGAACCAAGTTTTCGCATCCGACAGACCTTATCCCGCACCCGAAATCCTAAAGCCAAAAACCTCCATAGTTGGCCCCAGAGTTTAAGGGTTTTTGCTAGTCGTTAGTGTATGCACCGCTCCTTAGCGACCATGGGTGAGCGTGTATTTCGGGTTTCGATTCGGGTGTACTGGTTAGGGTTTGGGGGTATGTTGCACTAAACTTTCGTGAGACCTATAAGGTACATGCTTTATCACTTTTTCCGACCCATACATTATGCTACCCCAGGACGGGCGGGTGGGATCGGAAGATGAGTTCGCGGCGTCCGCCGAAAATGAAAAGGTCCACCCTGACCCTGTACCCTAAACCCTTAAGATTTCTGAGCATCAACCCGCAGGCAGGAGTTAGGCTTCATAGGGAATACTCGAACCGTGTAAAACTCATCTTGTTGCAGGTTCTTCGATTAAAGCACTGGTTCTATTGAGGGCTGTGCATACGGGTCATGCCAGTCTGGAAGGCCCCTAAATTGGCTGGTTGTTGAGTTTTGCAGGAGGGGTGTTCAGCGCGACGTTGAGAAGACAGATCTTTACAAGGTCGCACACCGTTACGGCCCGAGTCTTGGGGGAGATGCAGATTTGCAAGGTGCAGGAGATCGTAATGGAGCTGATGGCGGCTTTTAAGGTGCCTGTTCATCCAAAGCCCTGCGCCGAAATCCTAAACCTCGAAACCCTAAACCCTAAACCCTAAAACCTAAACCCTAAACCCTGAAACCTAAACCCTAAACCCTAAAACCTAAACCCTAAACCCTAAACCCTAAACCCTAAACCCTAAACCCTAAACCCTAAACCCTAAACCCTAAACCCTAAACCCTAAACCCGAAACCCTAAAACCTAAACCGCAGTCGAAGCCCTTGACCTCATGACTCCTTCTCACTCCCTGGTTTTGCAGCTCAGGTCTTACAGAAGTTATGGAAGCTCCGAAAGCGTGAGCCCCAAGGCCCGAAAGCCATGACTGACTTAAAAGCTCATGGGACTTAGTAGTTGGGGTCCTTAAGGGGTCCCTTTAAAGGGAATCTATAGGGATACTATAAGGGTTTAGGGTTTAGGGTCTACTTGAAGGCTCATGGGACTTAATAAGTAAGGTTATAAGTAGGTTATAATTAGGATAACCCCACTTAGGGGACTTATAACCCCAATTATAACCTATTTACTAAGTCCCATGATCCTTTAAGTGCCCTTATGCCAAAAAGACCCAAAGCTGTAAAGATGGAAGCCCGCCCAGAACATGCAGATGTGCTATCAGTTGCTATCGCGCTAGAACTGGATCCCCAAAGTCACAGCTGTTTGAGGGGCCCTGAACCCTGAACCCCCCAACTCAAACCCCAAACCCTAAACCCCAAGGCCAAATGGGTAGTTGTCAAAAGCAGTGTCCCTTTTTGGGTACCCTAAATATATGGTGCCGTATTATGAGAGGGACCCAAAAAGGGACCCTAATTTTGACAACCACCGAAATCCTAAACCGGCCTCGTTTTGCTCAAAGAGCATACGCACAGAGCCGGCCCCTGGTTTGAACTGGTGGCAGCCATGGCGCCAATGCTGCAAGGAGCCCTTTCGGTTTAACGGGCGCAGTAATTAGGGTTTAGGTGTTTAGGGTTTAGGTGTTTAGGGTTTAGGCTTTAGGGTTTAGGGTTTAGGGCTTAGGAGTTCAGGGGTTCCGATAAGGTTTTGAAAGGGGTATGATGGGTTTTAGCACTGGGGTTTCCAAAGGACCCAGTTGTTAGGTTCTTGAGCAAAGGATGGCAGCTGTATTGGTTAGTTTTGGGAGAGTACATAAATAGTAGGTGCTTAACCCTAAACCCTAAACCCTGACCCCTAAACCCCGAACCCTAAGCTAGGAGGCTTAAAACAAGAGCATCCTCAACAGCCCTGATACTTTCCTGCACTATCAATCGAAGGCCCTAAACTCCTAAACTAAATCCCAAACCTCAGATCCCTAACTTCCCTTGATCCCCAAACCCGAAATCCCTAACGTATAAATCTCTAAATGCCCTAAGCCCTTAAACCCTAAATCCTCAATCCCTAAACCCGAGATGCCTACAGTACACTTCATAAAGTTGGAAACCGGATTAAGGCCAAATAGTGCTGGGATTCCCTTTACATTCTTCTCAAGGATTGAGGCTATGGGTTTCCAACTTTTGGGGCTTCTAATGTAGGGAGTATTCCTCAATCCCCAAGAGTCATGTATAGGGAATCCCAGCACTATTTGGCCTTAATCAGGTTTCCAACTTCATGGCTCCTAAACCCTAAACCCTAAACCCTAAACCAACTTCATGGCTTTTACTGTACATTCATCTGAGGCTCCCACGCCTGGCACTCTCCGGCCGGGTGCCGGATTCTGCCTTCAGGCGCTGAGAGTTTCAGGGTTCAGGAGTTTAGGGTTTAGAGATTCAGGTTTGGGGTTTAGGGTTTAGGGTTTAGGAGTCAAGGTTTAGGGTTTAGGTTTTGGGAGTTTAAGGATTTTGTTTTGGAGGAGTCTAGGGCGTGGGGGTTTAAGGGTTTAGGAGTTTTGGGGTGTAGGGTTTTGTTTAGAGTTTGAGGAGCTTAGGGTTTGGGGGTTTAGGCTTTCGGGGTTTACGGGCTTAGGGGTTTAGGGGTTTAGGGTAATAAATGCAAAGTAGGATTTCGGGCTAAGGAGTTTGGGGTTCAGGATTTAGGACCTCGGACTTGATGCTGTGACGGCGTCGCTGCTGGACCTCTATTTCATGTCCGTCGCATGCTCTCCCGATTTGTGGGTACTTCCTTGGCTATCTGGATGTGGAGCCCGGTTTCTTTTGCTGCGTTCGGTGTCATGCGGCTCCTTTGTCCTGACTTCACAGCTTTTCCTCTTGCCACTCCTTGCGGCCGTGTCACCATCTTCTGCCGTCCCGAGACCCGGCTCTTGGCCTTTTTCTCGGTTCGCAGCTGTCTGCAATGCGGCTCTTGCCATAAAGGTGCAACCCAGCGCGGGAGGCAACTGCCAGGTAGCGCCGCGCAACCCTTTCCCCACTTGAAGGATCATGGGATTTAGTAAGTAAGGTTATAAGTATCCTAATTGGGTTTATAAGTAGTTATAACTGTAGTTACCTTACTTATATCCTCCATCACTAAGTCCCATGATCCTTTAAGCAGGAGTCTGAGTGCACCCGACGACCCCGTGCCGGCGGGGGAGGTCGCCCTTCGCCCTGACACTCCCAGTGGCACTTTTGAGGGGCTCGCTGCTTTCATTGAAGGTGCCACAGAGGGGACCTAAAGCCGAAACCATGACCTAAACCCTAAATCCTAAAATGAATGAAACCATGTCCTCGAAGTCCTGAGCTGTTTCTCCAAAATCGAAAACCTATCCGGGCGCTTCAGAACCTACCATTTTCGGGGTTCCCTGATCTGATTTCCTGCAAACCTGAAGGAGGGTTCTGAAAGGGTTTAAGGTTCCTATACTGTATAGGGATTCATAGCATACGGGTATAAGGCCCCTACCTTTAAGGGGTCCTTCAGGAAAGTTCCTTAAAGATGGCAGATTTTGGGGGGCTGCAACTTGTTCTTAAATCCGAAGCTCCCGCAGAGCGGGACCCCTGAAAGATGCTCCCAACCACCGTCTGCTACTTAAAGGATCATGGGACTTAGTAATTGGGGTCCTTAAGGGGTCCCTTTAAGGAGTCTGTAGGGGTACTATACTATAAGGGTTTAGGGTTTAGGGTCTACTTAAAGGATCATGGGACTTAGTAATTTTGGTTTTATGTACGGCAACTGCAAATGAAATTACCTATAACCCCAATTGAGGTACTTATGACCCTACTTACTATTACTAACTCCCATGATCCTCCAAGTACATTGGGACAGCCTCCCCCCCCTCCGCCACCGGAAGCGAACATTCCAAATCCAGACCCGAAGCCCAATCCGCAAAGCAACACCCAAAATCGAGCCTAAACCCTAAACCCCAAACTGGGCCACTACACCCTTGCAACCTTAAACCCTAAACCTCTACAATGGGGCATCCTAAACCTTAAACCCTAAACCCCAAAACCCCTAAACCCCTAAATCCTAAACCCTAAACTCTAAAAACCGTAAAGTAGAAGCTCCGAGCCCGAATCCCTAAGCGTCTAGATCCAACCCCAAAGCTCTGTTCGGGGTTTGGGGTTTCGGGGTTCCTTTAAAGGGTTACCATAAGGGATCTAGAAGGCTACTATAATATAGGGGCCTCAATAATCACCCATTTTTGCTATTTTGGGGTTTCGGGCTTCGGGGAGGGCTGAGGGACTGAGGGCTTTCGTGCTTAGGGCTTATTGGCATGTACTAACTAGGGTTTAGGGTTTAGGGTGTAGGGTTTAGGGTGTAGGGTTTAGGGTTTAGGGTGTAGGGTTTAGGGTTTAGGGTGTAGGGTTTAGGGTTTAGGGTGTAGGGTTTAGGGTTTAGGGTGTAGGGTTTAGGGTTTAGGGGGTACCCCAAACCCTAAACCTGAAACAGCCCAGCCCGTCCCACCTCAGCGTCCCAACAGCAGGCCAAGAGCAGTGGCACCCCACCTGGCCGATGGCTCCTCGCCGAACTCGGAGCCTGTCAAGACATGTGGGTTGGAGACCGTTCAACTTAAATCCCTGACCCTAAACCCTAGACCCTAAACCCTAGACCCTAAACCCTATAAGCTCGAAGCCACAACTTCTTCAAAGGGAGCTCCGGGGAAACATACAGAGGCTTAAGGGTTCAGAGTCTAGGGTATGTGAGCACAAGCTCAGATTTTTCCGCACTTGGAGGCCCTTTTGGTCCTGGTTTGAGACCCTTCAATTTTAAGGCCGCGTAGACCCTAGACTATAGTCTCCTTCGGAATTATTGTTTCGCTTTTTCTTCATATAGAACCCAAGAGAATATGAACACCATTATTTTTGTTAGGGTTCTAAGGGGGTATAGTAGACCCTAAACCCGGAACCCCTAACCCTTAAACACGAAGCTGTAGTCTGCTTTAAGGCCTTAGGCGTTCTAACTTTGGGGTTGCGGGATCTGGGTTTCGGGGTTTAGGGTTTAGGGTTTAGGGGGGGTCCCACGCTTGAAGATGTTGGGGGAGGTAACGGTTTAGGTTTTAGGGTTTAGGGTGTTTAGGGTTAGGTGGGGTCTAAGGGCTCTTAGGCTTTGGGGATTTCTTTGGGGAATGGAGAGTTGGAACATGGGCTTATGATGATTGCTGCATATATTCCCTACACTTTACCTTAAGGGTATGAGGATCATGACGTTCCGGCTTTCTGGTCTTTTGTAGGGTGCAATGTCTCCTACGCTTTGGGGATTTTCGTTTGGCGGGCTTTGGGGGAGTAACGAGCAACGCGACGGGTTGCAATTTCGTCAAGCCAGCGCCGATGGCAATAATTGCTTAATCGACTCAATCACAAGTGCTCTAGCGATTGCAAACTCGCCAGACGGGCACCTGGTGAAGAATGCCAAGGCTGCGTCTTCCGGCGCAGGACTTGGCTCCAAAACATCTCGTACCTCATGTCGTGGCTCGCCCGAAGGCTTGCCGACAGTGTCGACAGACGTTGCTTGGAGGATCATGGGACTTAGTAAGTAGGGTTATAATTACTTTAATTGGGGTTATAAGTAATTATAACCGGAGTTACCTTATTTATAACCCCAATTACTAAGTCCCATGAGCCTTTAAGTGGTTCGTGCCAATGACCCAGCGCTTCGCCCGTGTTGGCGCTCAGCGACTGTTGCCGTGAACTTTGCAGAGAGCCCAGAGACTCCAATATCCCTTAATTAAGGAATATTCCTTAAATCCTAGTAGGGATCCTACTATAATTTAAGGTATATTCCTTAATTAAGGGATATTGGAGTTTCTGGGGAGACAGCACGCAAATGCCGATCTGCAGCCCGACGTACACGGCCGAGCAATTGCGTACTTTCTGCTGGACTACTGTATCAACGGCGCAGCATCCGAAAGTAAGGAACTTCTGCAGGGCTTAAAGGTTCGGGGAATTTGAGGTCTTAGGGCTCCTTGTGGGGAAGTTTTAGGGGTTTGGGACTTTAGGTTTCTGGTGGGTGCTGGGCTTAAGGCTTCGGGGAGCTCTAGGATTCTAGGGCACGCTTTCGACATGTTTGGATGGTGCAACCGCCAAGCCTACTTAAAGGATCATAGGACTTAGTAACTGGGAATATAATTACTTGTAACCCCAACTAAGGTACTTATAACCCTACTTACTAAGTCCCATGATCCTCCAAGTAGGTGCAGCTATTCTGGCTTCTGTCTTTATGAACCTCCGACTTCAACCCCTGAACCCTCATAATCCTGTGGAGCCCTCCAAATCAAGGAGACCCCACAACCCTAAACCTCTATCAGAATCCGCGGTTTAGGGTTTGGGATTTAAGTTCTATGCATGCATGCATTGCGGACTGTCCCGAAGGGGGTCGTCGGAAGAATGACCAACAGTATTCCTATACCCAACATAAAGTTTACGAACAGCGCTTTGATTTCTCAGGTTTGCCTGGACTTATGTGTACTGCACAATCTTTCAGTCCTCGGGGTTCCTGATCATAGCTATTACTAGACAATCCTTTATGCATTACTGTTGCTGATTATTATGCTAGTGTATGCTTATGCTGTAATAGACCCTCCAAGCCCGAATCTGATTATGAATGGCCGATGATGGAAAGGTTCATGAGCATGACCACCCTAAACCCTAAAGCCTTAGCTTTATACCCCATGTTACGAAGGATCCTGAACATGACCACCCTAAACCCTCCCTAAACCCTAAATCCTATACTTAAAAGGTTCATGGGACATTGTAATTGGGGTTATAGATAAGGTAGCTCCGGTTGTAAAAACTTATTACCCCAATTAAGGTACTTATAACCCTACTCCCTAAACCCTAAATCCTATACCCCATATGGGAGTTTCCCGAAAATAGGGGACCCCAATATAGTATCCTAAATAGTAGGATCCTGATTAGAAGGACCCCAAGGTACCCCTAATTTCGGAAACTCCCATATTGCGGAGGTTCCTGAACATGACCATGCACAAGCTCGTTGAAATGCCTCGGGCCTACAGTGGCCAAAAGGCGCGGCCTCTTCTCTCGAAGCCCTGAACCAAAAATTGAACCCTAAAACTAAACCCTAGAGCTCTAAAGCCCTAAACCGTGAACCCTCAAGCGCTAATTAAAGCCAAAACTTTGTCATAGTTGGGTAGCATTTTACATTTTTATGAGTACTTAAACCCAATAAGGAATAAAGATTTTCTGTTTTCATCCTCTCCCAACAACGAACTAGTAAAGCACGAAAACTTTAAGCCGAACCAAGATGTTCGGAGATGGGTCTCCCCAGTGGGGGGCTCCGCTGATTACAGCTGCATAGAAGGCGACAGGGCACCTCAGTCAGACCCTGTTACTTGGAGGATCATAGGACTTAGTAAGTAGGCTTATAAGTACCTCAATAGGGGTTATAAGTAATTACAACCGAAGTCCTTATTTGTCACCCTAATTACTAAGTCCCATGAACCTTTAAGTAAACCCTGATCCCAGGACTTGAGGTCTTGAAGTTATGGGCCTAGTGCTTAGGATTGGCGAGGTGACAGGTCCTCGTGGCATGACCATGCTTGCCCTAGCATAGGACAAGCAATCAAGCGCGGCAGGGAGAGGTCAAGGTACCTACAAAGGAGGCACGCAGAACCTAGGTGGTCGTCTTACTGCAACGCCACGTGAACGGGGTTTCAGAAAAAGTGTCACCATTTAAAGCCCTAAGGATCGGATCCTTAGTATGAGGACCTCCAAATCAAGCATTCATGACATGAAGAACGATTTGAAGTTTGCAAGTGTCGGCTGTAAGTTTAAGGATGTGGAGTCTGAGTGTCAGCTGTTCACAGTTTAGAGATCTCCAACCATACATATCCGGACATACACCACAAACTCCAATCCCCCAACTCTGAGTTCTTAAACCCCTACTTAAAGGTTCATGGCATTTAGTAATTGGGGTTATAAATAAGGTAACTCCGGTTGTTGAAATGCTTCTCACTGCATGCCCAGGTATCAGGTTAGACAGGTGTGTAGTCTGCTTGAAGGGATTGCCGGCACTTGTATAGTTTCCTTCAGGTAGGCTTGTACATGTGTGTTTCCTGTATCCTTTGGCTTAGGGGAAGGCTGCGTAGGAAAGCCTCTTGAGCCATGTGTACTGTAACCAACAACTTGTAAAGCTGTACAGGTCGTTTGTTGGTTTGTCGGTTCTCTTGTTGCTTCGTTGAGATCGTGAGTCGCCTCTGCGCCCAGCCATAGAAAACATTCTGCGTGAGCTTCGCTGCAGGGTATGGCCACCCAGGGTGAACACCTTCAACAGGTGATGAGCCCAACGCCTGGGCCAGAAGCAACCGGAGCGGTGGCTTCTCCGGCCTCTCTGCCTGGAGTGCGGGGAGGCGGGGATGCACCGCAGACTACAGTGAATGGTACAACCGCCGGAGTTGGAGTGCCATCGCCCTCTGGGCTTGCGCAGCCTATTGGGGATGGAATCCAGCAAACTATGATGGATGCGTCGTCGGGGCCATCGACTTCCACAGCTGGTCTAGTGCCATCCCCTCAGCTGCCACAAGAAACTGTTGGAACAGCCGGCCAACCGAGAGTTTCAGCAGTCGGTAGGACAGGAGGCGATGGAACACTAGGCCAGGTTGGAGGCTTGGGCACAGCTGGCGTTACGTATGAAGCAGTATCTACCACGGAGGTCGCTGATGCGAGTGGGGTACATGGAGATGCAACTGCAGTGACTCAGGGTTTCAGTGTGGCCACCGAAAGTGGAATGGCTAGCGCTCAGATCAATGTTGCCGCAGGCGTCTCAGGGTACAACCCATCTGCAGCGAATCCTGGAAGTAGTGCTGAGGGCTTTGAAACGCCCAGATCAACGGCGTACGGGGCGTCAGCGGTCATGCAGACTGGGGCTCAGGCTTTTGCTAGTCAGTTGCTAGGAAGAGTGCAGTCTCTGTTTGGTGGCGCGGCGAACGTACAGCCACTGCCGCAAGGGTGGGCTCCCAGTCCACTGACTTCTCCTCCAAGGCCGTCGCGACCACTACAGCCCCTCGAGAGAGGAGGCCGCGTCCTGCAAGATGAGTGTCAAGTGCCGATGCCGTTGTTCACTGGTGCCAACGCGGAGCAGCTTGCTGCCATGGAGCAAAGAGCTCCCTTGCTCTACGGGTCCGGGTCTCCGGACAGGCCTCCGCACACCGAGTCCTCATCTATTCCGCATGATGCGATTCAGGCAGAAGTCGCGCGACAGCTTGATGGGTTGAAGCAGCAACTGCGAGCTGAGCAAGAGAGAGCTGGTCGTGCTGAGGCCGAACTCTCGAGGATTCGGTCTCAGCAGGCTGGTGAAGTTGAGGCTACGGCGTTGCAGCAGGTGGGTACTAGGGAGGTTGGCTTTAGTGGGTTTGGTGATAGTGGGTTCGGTTCGCATCCTGTCGCCAACACTGGGGTTGGATTTGCCCCTTCTTCATCCTCACCGCCTCCTCCTCCGCCTCCTTCCGCTCCCGAGCCTCAGGGCTTCGCTGGTTTGTTCTCAGGGCTCCTTGGTTCCGGTGCGCGGTCTTCCAGCCCTGCACCGCAGAGGCCACAAGCAGAACCCAGAGACACACTGCCAGCAGGAGCCGCGAGTGCATCAGGACCCACAGATCGTGAGATACTGATTGCTGGGATGCATCAACTTCAAGATGCCATGTCAGAGATGCTCAAGGGATCTCGTGCCGAACGCGATGGCGGCAATTCTCCCACCAACCCTGAAGCTGTTAAGCCAGGCATCTCGAGTTTCCCAGCTTTGGCAGAGCTCACTTCGGATGAAGGGTCTCTTCTGTACCAAGATTGGTTAGTCGTGATTGGGGGTTTGGTCGGTGATGTTTCGGACACAGCAGCAGAGTGGTGGCGTCAGGTTTTGGGTGTGGTTGATACGGCCTATGGGGTTTGGATTTCGTCATCACCCTTGGATAGGCTAAAGGTTGAGCCAGTTGTACCGGCTGAGTTGCTTCAAGGGCGATGGGCGCGTGTCAACTTTAGGATCTGTAGTATGCTTATGGCGGCAGTTCCAGAGTCTATCAAAGCAGACATTGTGGCCCGCAAATGCAATCAATCAGCTCCTTCCATCCTTTTCCGTTTGCACACCACGTACCAACCAGGTGGAGGTTCAGAAAAGGAGGTTATTCAGAAGAATCTCATGCAGCCCACTCCAGCATCTGATCCCTCCTCAGCCGTGAAGTCTTTGCGTGAGTGGATTCGTTGGTACAATCGCTGTGAAAGTTGCAACATGTCACCTCCGGACTCGACCATTTTGTCCAAGAGCCTCACTACCATCACTAGCCAAGTTTTGGCGCAGCATGAAGAAGCGAAGTTTCGAACGTTTATGCTTCGTTCCATGTTAAAAATGGATGCTCAACCAACTTCGTCTGCAGTCCTGGAGTACCACAAGCACTTGCTTGCAGAGATGGAAGCCCTTGCAGTCTCTAAGGCCACAGGTGTGAGTGCCCCTAAGGTTCGAGCTGTAGGCACGCCCAGTCCGGGAACATCTCCAAAGGCCAGTGGGCAGCCGCAGGCTTCAAAGCCCTGCAAGTTTTTCATGGGTACTTCGGGGTGTAGGCGGGGTCCTAAGTGCACGTTTAGCCACGACATGTCAGGACTTTCTCGTCAGGAGCGCAGCAAAAAGTGCTTAGCATGTGGCTCTGAGGCACACCGCCAAAAGGACTGCCCGGTAGCTGGAGGAAGCCCAAAGGGGAAAGGACAGCCAGGTGGAGGAGACACCAACAATGCTGCAGGCCACAGGCCTACAACGGCTGATCAGGCGTCTACTGCAATCCAGCCGGGCGCGAGCCCAGGCCGAGCGGAGGACTTCACAGCGTTTATGCGCATGATGTTTGCAGCTGCCAGTTCTTCCGAAGCCTTTCCTCCTGCATCCACCCCAGCCGCTCCCGCGCAGCCTCCGGCGATTGAAGACAAACCTGCAGCACAGGAGGAGCCTAAAGCGAGCATTAAGACCATCCATCTCACAGCCATTGAGCCTGGGCAGGTTTTGGAAGTAGATGGTAGTCCTAGTTTTTTGGCTTTGGTAGACAGTGGGGCCACTCATGCCCTTCGCGCTGCAAGTTCCGAAGCTGAATGGGCTAGTGCGCAACCCGTTGTCGTGTCACTGGCTGGAAAGGAGACTTCGGCTATGCGTTTGTCTGCTGCTGGTACTCTTCTGTTGCCTCCCACATCTAGTGCCCAAACCATCGTGCCGCTGGGTTCTGTCATCCAGCAGCTGGGGTATCGTTTGGATTGGACTGCCTCGCGATGCCGTTTGATTGCTCCTTCGGGTCGTGCCTTTCGCTTGAGGGTTAAAGGTGGGTGTCCAGAGATCATGGAATCAGAAGCCTTGGTGCTAATCAGCAAGCTAGAAGAAAAGCGGCTAGAGGACTTGAAGTCTCTGGAGGCGAATGTGGCCGAAGGTACCTCTCGCATCCGAGCTGTCAAAGCCTTGATGTCAAAGAGCTGGTGGGATCACATGCAGGACTATGTGAGCCTTGGATCTACCAATTCAGCCCAACTAGCGTTGCAGGCCGCGCCTTTCTTGGCAGATGTTCCCCAAGCAGCTTTGCAGGGACTTGTTGAGGATGTTGCTCAAGTTTCAGGATGGGAGCTCCTAAAGGGTTTGACGCATCTCAATCGGCGTCGCCGTCGTGCATTGCTCAATGCCCCAGAGTGGATTGTTCATCTGTACGCTGGAGCCCCACCAGGCCCTAAACCCTTTTCGCACCTTGAGTCCAAGAATGTGGCTGTCCTGGAATTGGACATTACCAGAGGCTCAGACCAAGATGTGCTACGCACTCCTGCTTGGCGCGCTCTAGTTTGGGGTGCCGTCCACGGCAAAGTGTCGCATCTTCTTGGTGCTCCACCGCGTGGTACGTTTGACACACATGCTCATGGGAGTAGCGTTGTCCCACCTGTGCGCGGGCCATTGGACTTATATGGCCTTCCAGATTTGTCAGCAGCACAACGGTCGAAGGTTGATCGTGAAACGGCTTTGCTTTGCCGACAGATTTGGTTGCATGCTGTGGCGACTGCAGGTCGCAAGGTTAGGCCGCCAGCTGGAGTTACTAGGCTTGAGGTTGGCTTTCTGCTTGAGCACCCGATGCTTATTGATCGCTACGTGCCTCCTTCGCATGCCTTGTTTGGTCAGGTCCCTAGTTTTTGGAATACTGGACTTTGGAATTCCTATGCCGATGAAGCAGGGTTGTTTGAAGTTCATGTCTACAAGGGGGATTTAGAGCATGTGATAAGTAGGCCTACGACCTTAGGCACGAACTATGGTGATTTGCAGTACCTAGAGACCCTAAGCCTTGACAAGGGTTTGCGTGGTGTCACTGTGCAGGCAGCCGCTGCAGAGCCTGAGAGTGAGAGCAGTGGCATGCCTCATTTGCATCGCAAGTCCCATGAGTCAGCTCGATGGGCCCCTGGTTTTGCCCAAGCCGTGAGCATGAGCATCCAAAACTGGTCTAGGTGGTTCCGCATTGCTAAAACAAAGGCAGACGAACAGGCTTGGAGGGATCATGTGAAGAATAATCACCAACCGTTTCGGAAGGACTGTAGTGTGTGCATCAGAACTGCCGCCTCAGGACGCCGCCACGTTGGTGTGACTCACCCCTCGCAGTTCACTCTGTCTGCGGATGTCTGTGGACCTCTGAAGGTGCCAGCTGTTGACCCGGAAGGTAGGTCAAAGGCGCCGAAGAAGTTCAAGTATTTTCTAGCTGCTTCGTATCGCTTTCCTCGTTTGCACGGCATGCCCGAAATTCCAGACCCCTTAGATGAGGTAGATCTCTCCAAGGAGGAGCCGCTGGACGATTTCCTTGAGGGTGCAGGTACAGGGCTAACTGAAGAAGAAGCGAGGGATATCTTAGAGAATCTTAGTGAAGATGATGCCCCACCTCTTCCGCCTCCGCCACATGCTCCGGACGACGGTTCCAGCCCCTCTAAAGAGGAGGCCGAGAGCCAAGAAGCAGAGGAGGAGGAAGATGGAGAAGAGGCTCAGGAGGAGGAAGCTGACGACGAGGAGGAGGCACTGCCAAATCGCGGTCCTCAAGAAGGGGATTGGGAGTTTGAGTATTCAGACCTCAAGGAGCCAGTGCAGTCTGACAGGCTCATGTTCTGCGTTCCGCTGTTTGACAATAAGTCGCCTTCCGTCCTTGAAGCCCTTCAAGAAATTTACCTCTACTTGCGGGCACTCAATCTTCCAGTCTTGCGTTTGCATACCGATAGGTCGCGTGAGTTCATGAATAAGGCCACTCGCAAGTGGTTTGCAAATCAGCTCGTGAGGGTCACCACAACTGAGGGTGATGCGCCAGCCCAAAACGGCTCAGCAGAGCGCACCATCAGGTGGCTTAAGACTCGGGCACGAACTCTACTGCGAGCTGCTGATTTCCCGCCGCCCCTGTGGGCATGTGCAATGCGAGCTGCTGCAGCACAGCAGAGGTCTGAGGTACTAGGTATGGCCACGAAGCTTGCAGCGCCTTTTGGTGCTAAGTGCCTGGTGCGCGTGAAGGCCTACACGTCTGTTGCAGCTGCTAAGGGCGAGATTGCCGAACGGTGGATTTCAGGTCGGTATGCGGGTTTATCTCCAACGGTTAATGAAGGTCATTTGGTGTACAGGGATGATGGCAAAGGCAATGGGTTCACACAGTCGCTGCACGTGAGAACTAAGGTTGTTGAGCCTCCTGAGTGCCCTGAGCAGTTTGAGGGCGAGTCTGTCCCTGTAAGGCGTCGCGTTGTAGGAAAGTCCCCGCCAGAAGCAGAGCTGAGAGCTGCCCAGCTCGGCTCATGGACGTGGTCTGAGCTTGAAGCTGGCGCAAAGACTTTGCTGCAGGAATGGGATCCTGAGGCTGCCAAGAATCTCCTCATGCAAGTTTGCCAAGCCTACCCCGAAGAGCAGTATCAAGCTGGAATGTTCCGTAGGGGAGGGATAGTAGGCTGTATGCGATCGACTTGGAGTAAGCCGTGGCTTGCCTCACTGTGCGCGCGCCTGTTGCAGCATCACGCACCTGATGCTACCTTCACGTCGGTGTGTTTGTCCAACTCGTGTCAAAAGGACATTCACACTGATTCTTCCAACCTTCCGGGAACTACAAATCTCATCCTACCAGTGTGTCTTCCTAAGCGTGGGGGCGATCTTTGGGTTGAGTTAGGTAGTGGGGATGTTGTTAGGGGGTCTATTGTAGAGCACACTGATGCACGAGGTCGCAAGCGTCACGGTGTGGTGCACAGACTTGAAGAGGATGAAGTTTTCGAGTTTGATCCTAAGCGGCATCATTTCGTAACTCCCTTCAAGGGCACCCGCGTCGTTGTTATAGGCTACACTTCCGACGTGCTTGGAAAGGCCGAAAAAGATGACCTTGACGGCTTAGCAGATTTGGGATTTCCTCTCCCAGACTCCGCCTATCTCCAGGCCCCGCGTCTGTCTCAAGTACAGGAGGAGGAGGAGGCCACTGAGGCTCATGAGATCCCTATCCATCAACACCCTAGCTTCCCGGAGAGCCAACCCGTCAACAAAGGTGGTGGTTGGCAAGAGGTCTTTCCAGTTGCAGATGGGTTTGTAGACTTCGCTGTGAACTGGTCGTGTTCGTATCGGCCAGTTGCCCCTGTATGCAGCCCCTCTAAAGAGGAGGCCGGACCAGAGCAGAACCAAAGACCCGTTGAGATTGATGAGGCCTGGCCGGTTACTGTGTCTTGGGACATGTATGTTCCGCAGGAGCCCATGAGCGATGCCGCAAACGCCAGCAACTGCAGTTTGAGGGTGCTTAAGGTTGTAGAAAGTGGTTCGCGGAGCTCGTTAGAGGAGGAGGGTTTCGTAAGCGAAGGTAGACCCGTAATCCCCTACCGCCTGTGCAAAGCCGAACCGACGTTCACGAAGAACATAGAACACCTTCTAAGCAATCTAAGCTCACCTCTGCAAATCGTTCACACTGTAGACCCCGCAGAAGTCGCACTCAATCCAATCCCTTGGATTCCGTCCATTGAGAAAGAAGTAAAGGCCATTGAGCATGCGGTGCTCAGACTGCGCCCTTCAGACCCCAGGCAGGCCGAGTACTTGAGTGATCCTCGACTGCAGGTGGTACCTTCCAAGTTTGTGTTCACAGTGAAACCGCCCGACCAAGGGGCAGCAGCTGTTGGTGACACTGGGAAGCTTGCGCTCACTCAGCCCGACAACAGTACAGAGGCCCTTCAGGGCGCTCCAAAGGCTTCGTCGCAAGGCCAAGGTTTGTACCGTCGGAAAGCGAGACTTGTTGCTTGCGGAAATGTGGCGCCAAATACAGGCTTGGATGTGTATGCTGGAGGTGCTCAGGCTGAGAGCTTGAGAACAGTGATTGCCCTGGCAAGCTTCTTTGGTTGGTTGTTGGGAGTGTTGGATATCACCAGCGCGTTCCTCAAAACGCCTATTCCTTGTCTTGAAGGTTTCCCCATCTTTGCGTTGACCCCGCCCCGCTTGTTGGTCAAGCTTGGTCTTGCAGTTGCACATGAGCTGTGGATACTATCCCACGCGGTTTACGGCCTTCGAGAGGCCCCGCGCTTGTGGGGACAGTATCGAGATGCTTGTTTGGCAGCGTTGGTGTGGGACCTTGACGGCGTGACCTACCGGCTTGAGCCTTCGACCCTAGACCCGAACTGGTGGAAAGTCGTCAGGGTTGAAGGTGGTCGCGTTGAGGGCGCATTGTTGGTGTACGTTGATGACTTCTTGTTGTGTGGGTCGCTAGGTGTCCTTCAAAGTTTGGCAAAGGCTCTGCAAGAAAAGTGGGCCACAACACCGTTTGTGGTAGCTACCCCAGAGCAGCCGATCAAGTTCCTTGGCGTGGACATCATTGTCATTCCTCGTGGGTTTGTTCTCTCACAGCAGTCGTACGCAGAAGAAGTCTTGCGGCTTCATGAGGTACCTTGCCACGTGAGGGGTAGAATCCCTTGTCCTCGGGAGCTAGCGTCGTTTGAAGTTGGCGAAGGAGACTCCAGCCCCCCTGACGGGGAGGCCGTTCACCGCGCGCAACAGGTGACTGGTGAACTGCTGTGGTTGTCTCAACGTACTCGCCCGGACCTGGCGTTCACTGCCAGCTTGCTTGCTAGTTTGTCTACGAAGGCGCCTTGTCGTGCTCTACGCATTGCTGACCGTGCCTTGGCTTACTTGCAGCGAACCAAGACAGCGTCGCTGGTGTTTGAGGCGGACGGAACCCAACTTCACGGTTGGAGTGACGCAAGCTTCTCGCCAGAAGGCCTTCGCTCACATGGAGGCTGGTGCGTGTGTGTGCATGGATGTCCAGTTGCTTGGAGGTCGGCGCGTCAAGCTTTTGTGACACTTTCTACTGCTGAAAGTGAACTCACTGCTTCGATTGAGTGTGCAATCGCGCTTGAATCAATTGAGGCGTTGCTTCACACGGTTGGTTTTGACGTTGCGGAAGAAAGGGTTTTGCACGTTGATTCCCAAGCGTCACTTGCGATTTCTGACGGTCATGGATCATGGAGAACGCGACACCTACGGGTAAGAGCTGAGTACCTTCGTGAGCAGACTCGCTCTGGGAAGCTGAGGCTTGCCTTCTGCCCGGGTGTGGAACAGCTTGCAGATCTACTGACCAAACCTCTTCCGTCTGCAAGGATTGAAGAGCTTGTCAGGTTATGGGGCATGCGTGACTTTGCCGGTGATACAGCCGACCGAGAGGTCAGGCCGAGCTCGTCAGCAGCTGTCGACCCAGTCGCGTTGAGTGCCTTGTTGTGTTTGCTTCAAATCCAACCTGCACGAAGCTCAAGCCGTGAATCCGAGTATCCTGGCTTGCAGCTTGATGGATCCCTGGAGCTGTACTTCGTTCTTGGCATGGCATTGGTTTGTGTCCTTGTTGTGTGGGAGTGGTTGAAGAGATTGTGGGATCGGCTTGATGCGTGGTGGGCTGGTTCGCATGCGTCGTCTCGTCGAGCCCGGCGTTTGAGGCGTATGCAGAGAGCTGTTGAGGATGAGCTTGCTGCCCAACTGCAGGGCATGAGTCTTGAGGACGTGTCTTCCAGACCACCAGCAGGTGAGTCCACAGCTCACAACGAGAGGGCACCTGTGCCTTCGCAGTCCTCCCACGAGTTGCCTGCTGCACCACGGCCCAAGGCCACACAGTCTCGTCGCCGCCCTGCAGTGCGTGAGCAGTCTACTCAAACGGATCGTGAGCCTGCTTTCCAACCAGTCACAGGAGTCCCACCAGATCCGATGCCTGCCAGGATCGAAATCCGCACGCAGTATGAACTTCCCCAAGGTCCCTTTTACTTCACTGCGCACGGGGATTGTGTTCATCTAGATTCTAATTGTTGGGATTTAAGGCGTAATACACCCTTAACTACCCGCAACTTGTGCCGTGTTTGCAGAGACCGCCACCGCACAGGTCTCTAAAGGCAAGCCAAGGTTCAAGGCTAGAGGTCCCAGGAACGGGCATGCTGTAAATAGTGCAGCGTGTGCTAGTTGCCTGTCGGCTCTAGCAAGGAGGAGTGTTGAAATGCTTCTCACTGCATGCCCAGGTATCAGGTTAGACAGGTGTGTAGTCTGCTTGAAGGGATTGCCGGCACTTGTATAGTTTCCTTCAGGTAGGCTTGTACATGTGTGTTTCCTGTATCCTTTGGCTTAGGGGAAGGCTGCGTAGGAAAGCCTCTTGAGCCATGTGTACTGTAACCAACAACTTGTAAAGCTGTACAGGTCGTTTGTTGGTTTGTCGGTTCTCTTGTTGCTTCGTTGAGATCGTGAGTCGCCTCTGCGCCCAGCCATAGAAAACATTCTGCGTGAGCTTCGCTGCAGGGTATGGCCACCCAGGGTGAACACCTTCAACACCGGTTATTATCACTTATAACCCCAATTAGGGTACCTATAACCCTACTTACTAAGTCCCATGATCCTCCAAGTAGACCCAGAGTCCCTTTGTCAAGGTACCCAAATTTCTATGTAACAGATCCTAACCATAAAACTACGTATCCTAAAGAAAGGGTTACGGTATGACCCTGTAGGTAGAACACTTGCCAAGCCGAAGCTTAACTCAATCCTACTGATAGGCAGTACGTATGCTACCCTGCAGATTCGGGTTTAGGCTTTAGGGTTCAGGGTTTAGGGTTCAGGATTTAGGGTTTAGGGGCCTACTTGGAGGTTCATGGGTAGTTATAAGTGGGCTTATAAGTAGGGCAACCATAGTTATAGCCCATATTAGGGGACTTATAACTCCACTTATAACTATCCATGAGCCTCCAAGTAGGGTTGCTAGCAAGACTTTTATTAGACCAGTCTTCCCAAAACCCTTGATCAACCATATCCTAGGATGCCCAGTGCTGCCCTTATTCCCTTTTTGCAGTCCCAGGTTCCTTCTAGAGTTACCCGCTACCAAAAGGGAGCCCTTTTTATTCCTAGGTTACTGGGCATCCTAGTATCGTAACATCCTAACCCAAGGCACCCAAAATCCCAGTCTTAGTTAAGGAATACAGCTACCTTAAACCATATCAGTGCCCCTGCTACAATTTATGCTAAATTCCTTAGTTAAGGGGTTTGGGAGCATTACAGAAGACAGATTGGTTCTCGTCGTCGCAGCCGCAGGTCACCAAGGAGTGGATTTTGGCGCATGGCATCGCGAACCTGCAGGCAGAGCCGAAAGAGTCGCAAGGGATGGGATCTGTGGGTTTCTTGGCATTGTAAAGGGGCTTGGTACGGATTTGCTTGTGTTTGGGAGTTTGGGGTCGAGCTGAGATTAAGGATCCCCGAGAGGGTCTGCTGTTTAACCCTAAACCCTAAACCCTAAACCGATTTCACCGTCTGCCTTCGTGCCGGCTGCTGAGCCCCTGTCAGTCGAAAGTAGGGCCTTGCGCTTTTTGTGCCCAGGCCACTTAGGATCGTTTTCGGGGTAAGTAGGATTCCTGGTAGCGATGATCGCGATGATGATGATGATGATGATGATAAGGAAGATGGTGACAATGAGGGTGATGAGAATGATGATGCAGAAGATGATGACGATACCCTGGTTCCTTCAAGGTTTCACGGGTCCCCACTTGCAGGTTTGAGGCTTTAGTGTTGAATCCTTCTTTCGGGGGTCTTGTAATGGTTGCACAAAGCCACTCCGCGAGCGGGCATTTGTTCTCTTTCTTGGGATTGTCTTGTTAGAACTGCACGAATCATAGGAAAAGGGTACCCTCACTACGGCTGATGGTCAGAATCTTGCACGACCTTAAGGACCCTAAACTGTGGGAATTATGGTACGTTCCTTATTATGGGTACTGCAGGATTTTGACCATCAACAGTGTTAAGTTGATATTGAGGAACTCACTGCGGGTAATTGGAGGATCATGGGACTTAGTAAATCGAGTTATAAGTTCTTTTAACTGGGAATAGAAGTACTTATAAGTGTAGTTACCTTACATATCTGATCCTAAACCCTTATAGTACCCCTATAGATCCCTGGGACCCCTTAAGGGATCCTTTATGTACACCATCTCAGAAGAAGTTCTGCCCGCTAAGCCCCACGGAGCAGATCCAGGGCTTGGGGGTTTAAGGCTTTAGGGCTTTAGGGGTTTAGGGGTTTAGGGGCTTAGGGGTTTTGTGTTTTATAGGATTTTGAAGCCCCTGATCCTTTAAGTAGACCCTAAACCTTAAACCCTTATAGTACCCCTACAGATCCCTTAAAGGGACCCTAAGACCCAAAAGCCCTAAACTCCCTAGCCCGAAGCCCCTCCAGCGGACCGCGCAGGTGCCCTTTGACATGGGCTCTTTCCGACTCTTGGCTGCTACCATACCTGGAGGGTCGGGGGACTTAGTGAGTAGGTAGTACGTAGACTTATAAGTACCCTAAAAGGGACCCTAATTGGGGGTATGGTACTTATAACTCCGTAAAACAACAAGTTACTAAGTCCCCCGACCCTCCACGTAGGGGCCTCAATAATTAGAACCCAGAGACTCCAAAACCCCTTAATTAAGGAAGATTCCTCAAATTAAAGTAGGATCCCTAATATGATTTAAGGAATAATCCTTAATTAAGGGATATTGGAGTCTCTGGGTAGCGGCCTCAATAGTTTTTACATAGGGTTCCTTTAAAGGGGTCTATAAGGGCTACCACAAGGGTTCTAAGATATAGAGGCTTTTGTTATTGGAATAGGGTTCTCTTTAAAGGGGTTCCTTGAAAGGCTCTATAAGGGATCTATATATAGTAGGGTTCTAGAGTATAGGAGGCCTTAATAATCAGAACAGGGTTCCATTTAAAGGGTTCCTGTGAAAGGGGCTTATAACGGCTACTAAAAGGATTTAATATAAAGGCCTTAATCAGTAGACTCGGGTATTGAGGTATATTATACTAATACTTATACTAGGGACACCCCCAAAGAATAGTATAGGTAATCATTTGGGCCCCTGCATCACCAGTCTTGCATGTTCCGGGTTTGAGAGTAGGGCAGTGATACCGAGTTGGCAGAATCGTTGGTAACGGTCTCCATCTGTTTTTCTCTCCCTATGTATCTATCTATTTGCCTTTCTTTCTACCCGTCTATCTTTCTATCTACACAAGTATGCAGATTCAGTCGGCTCCCATATGGGCAGTTGTCAAAATTATGGCACCTTTTTGGGTACCCTAAATATCAGGTGCCGTAATATAATAAGGACCCAAAAGGGGACCATAATTTTGACAACCACCCATATAGCATCGGGTCCAATAAAGCCAGGTGTTACGCGCTGACGCTCGTAGTCTGCCTGGTGCTTACTTGGAGGATCATGGGACTTAGTAAGTAGGGTTATAAGTACCTTAATTGGGGCTATAAGTACTTGTAACTTATAAGTGTAGTTTCCTTACTTATATCCCCAATTACTAAGTCCCATGATCCTTTAAGTAGACCCTAAACCCTAAACCCTTATAGTACCCCTACAGACTCCTTAAAGGGACCCCTTAAGGACCCCAATTACTAAGTCCCATGATCCTTTAAGTAGTAGGGACTGGGGGAATGGGGATCCCTATGATCATCCCTTAAGGTCCCCTATAGTAGTCCCAATAGTCCATTCCCCCATTCCCTACGAAGAACCAGACAGGTTTAGGGTTTAGGGTTTAGGGTTTAGGGGTTCGTGATGGATCTGCAGATCGCCAAGAATTGTTGGCGATCGGTTTTCAAAGCGAAAGAACTAACCCTAAGCTCAATGGCGGCTCGCAGCGAAGCGGCTCCCCGACCAGTTGCTCCCTGGTGTTGCCACCGCAGGGGTTGTGAGTTTCCCCGAAGACCCCAGACAGTTGGGGGATGCCTTTGTCGAGGCAGCTTACAAGGACGATTCTCCAGAAGCACGAACATGCGATGGATTGGCGAGCTTGGTTGCAAACCACGCACCCATTGCCATTGGCCCCGCTGGCTTTCGGCACACTTCGAGCGCCAGGTGGGGGGGGGGGTGGGGGCTGATAAAGTGCATGCACAGAGACCTTTGACGGGCCTTGCAGATCGCTGATGGAGGATTAGGGCTGGTGTACTTCGAAGAAACTTCAGGAGTCATTTCGTTGTACTATTGCTAACGAAACCAACGATGTACTCTTTTAACAGGATCATGTCACACCGCCCTAGGTAAAATGGGAGTTTCCGAAAACAGGGGACCCGAATATAGTACCCTATTTAGGATCCTTATTATAAGGACCCCCAAATAAGGTACCCCTCTTTTTCGGAAACTCCCAAATGCTAGAATTGCAAGAGCTGATCGTTCAGTTCCCAGAAGCCTGGACGTCAGATGTTTCCGCCTAGCATCGAGAGCCTATGCCCGGACCATGCATGAACCCTACAAGCGACACCCTGAACCCACCCTAAACCCCAAACTCTGAAGCAAAACACATTATCCCTAAACCGCAAATCCGGAACCCTATCCCCAAACCCCAGGCGGCGAAATACATCGGTTCTCAAAATAATTAGCTGGAGCAACCCCTGCAAAGTAGTCATTGACGGCAAAGAAACCAAAGCGCACGTGGCTTATCTAAAGCTCCAGAACAGTGCGGCGCAGGATTTGAGTAGTCGGACTTCGTGTCGAAGCTTCCGGTTTGGAAATTTCGCCTTCGGATTCCACCTATACTATACTATAGTGTTAGGGTTCAGGCTTGTGCAAGCAGGATAACCTTCAGGATAGACCTTCGTTCTACATTGTCGGGACCCATCATCAGTCATCCGGCAGACGAGCCAAAAGCCGTAGCCCTAAAACTGGGTCTTAGTGGTTAGGGTTTAGGGTTAGGGCCCCAAATCCCCAAAACATGCAAACATCCAGCCTTAAACCCGAAGCCCTGCACCCTTCAAGCTCCAAGCCCCAAAAACTAAGAAGCCCAAGCCATCAGTTGAAGGCCCCGAACACCAGCCCAACAAAAACGAGGGCCAAAACACACCCTGCCAGGCCCTTCACCCTCAACCCCAAAACCCGAAAGGTAGAAAGCCTAATTCCGGGTTTAGGGTTTAGGGTTTAGGGTTTAGGGTTTAGGGTTTAGGGTTTAGGGTTTAGGGTTTAGGGTCAAACCCTAACCCCGAACCGTAAGCCCTAAACTTCAAGAAAGCCCTAAACAAAGCCTGCCATCGCCTGAGGAAAGGTGAAGGGCGAGCGCGCCGAGGGTGCGCGGCACACAACGTGGTGCATCGCCGCCTTGCCGGGAGTTGGGGTTTAGGGTTTAGCGGTTGAGGGTTTAGGTTTTAGGGGTTTAGGGTTTAGGGGTTTAGGGTTTAGGGGTTTAGAGGGGTTTAGGGTTTAGGGTTTAGGGGTTTCGGGTTTAGGGTTGAGGGTTTTACGGGTTCCTTGAGGTGTTTATGTTCCTTTACAGGGTTCATGTAAAGGATTCTTTTGAGGGTTCCCAGCGGCTTTGGTTCAGGGTTTAGGGTTCCTTTAAAGGGTCCCTTTAAGGGATTCAGTTAAGGGTTCCTATAACGCAAAAAACTAGACTTCAGACCCCAAGCCCTGACCCCCACAAGCCCTGCAACAACTAAAATTTATTTGTATTAGGGTTTTAGGAACCCTGCAACAACTCATAAGTTAATTGTACAAGTAGATAGGTGCCCAAAGGGGCACTGAAACAATTGCTCCTTGTTTCGGGGCTAGAAGGGGCCCAAAAGCTGTATTCCAAAGGCCCCTAACTGTAAGATCCTTGTATTTAGGGTTGAGGGTTTGTAGGGTATAGGGTTTAGGGTTTAGTATGTTTGAGGGCTCTTTCAGGGCCACAATCCTAAACCCTAATTAGCCTAAACCCTTAAACCAAACCCGAGCCAAGGATGTCGTCTTTAATCCTCTGATCGTGCAGCTCTTCATTGACGACGGCTTCTGCAACGCCATGGATCCTTGGCTTGCTGAAAGCATCATGGGACTTAGTAATTGGGGTTAGAAGCAAGGTAACTCTGAGGTACCTATAACCCTACTTACTCAGCCCGATGATCCTCCAAGTTTGGGTACGGTAGAAGCCCAAAAGTTGGAAACCCCGTAGCCTCAATCCCTAGAAGTAATGCATGCGAAATCCCGGCGCTATTTGGCCTTAATCAGGTTTCCGACTTTCTAGGGGTTTACTGTGTAGGGATTCAGAGTTCAGGGTAGAAGGTTCAGGGTACTCGGCCTAGAGTTTGAGGGTTTGGAGCTTTGACGTTTCCGGCTTACTCGGGAGTTTCCGAGAACTAGGGGTACCTTATTTCATGGGGTCCTTATAGTAAGGATCCTACTATTTAAAGTACTATATGAGGGTCCCTTATTTTCGGAAACTCCCACTCAGTGGGTTTTCGAGTCGGAAACCTCTTGAAATTGGTGAGTCTCCCCGGAGCCCCACGGAGATCTGCGACCCATCCAGCACACTCAATATCTTTGTCATACGGTTGATGATATAAATCCTGCATGACCCATAATAAGGAATATACCATAATTACCGTATATTCCTTATTATGGGTAATGCAGGATTTATATCATCAACCGTAGTTGGGTAACATGTTAGATTTTTATGGGTACTTGAACCCAATAAGGAATAAAAATGTACATGCTTGATCCTATCCCGACAATGACCTAGATATGATGCTATACTGAGGGGCTGACGGAGTAACCTTCCAGCCTATTGATTCTATATAACCGGTTGATGATATAAATCCTGCGTTACCCATAATAAGGAATGTGCCATAATTCCCATAGTTTAGGGTTCCTAAGGTAATGCAGGATTTATATCATCAACAGAACCCTACCCTGATGAAGCAAATTTAGAAGAGTCAGCCCCTCTAGTATGATCCTACTCATAGCATAATTCGTCGAGTTAAGGACATGAAGACATCCCTATCCTCAAAGGGGAAAAGGAAAAGGAGGGAATTCTTAAGGGGGACCCCTACCCTATAATGGGCTATATAATGGGCTATATAATGGGTATATAATGGTTATATCAAGGGTATATAACTAGGAGTCCTTGTTAAGGGTCCCTCCTTTGACCCTTGGATATCTGAAGTGGTTCAGAGTGAGGGTTTAGGGTGTGGGGCTACTGTCGGGATGATTCTCCGGTTAAGGTTTAGGGTTCAGGGTTTACTGCAACTTCCCAGTTGATCTGCCTTAAATGCTGCAAAAAGGACCTAAACCCCACTGGCCACTTAACCCAACCCTGAACCGAAAGCGGATGTGACTAGGACGCTAAAACCCCGCCTCCTTCGTCAGCATTCCCGAATCTCCAAAACGCGAAAAGGGTCCCTACACCCCAAAGGGGCCTGAAGACTTAGAATCTGAGTTTAACCCTAAGGAACCGAGTTCTAGTTCTTTACAGTCCAGCACCCAGAGACTCCAATATCTCTTAAGTAAGGAATATTCCTTAAATCATATTAGGGATCCTGCTATAATCTGAGGTCTATTCTATAGTTAAGGGATATTGGAGTCTCTGGGCACTACACCCATCGCACAAGGAGTCGTTTCGGCCCTTTGTCATCGGCCTCACCTTGAAGAGGATAGAGGCATCGGTTAGAAGGGGCACCCACCCTGTAATAGTGGTATAGTAGGAATATAATAGGGCCCTAATGTAATCCTTGTCGTCACTATTACAGGGTGGGGGCAGCCTCTAGTAAAGGATTTATTTGAGGTTGCCATAATCCGGACTTATGGTGAATAATATGGTTTCCTTCTTATGGTAATCTAAATCAAATGCCTTAACTTAGGATGTCCTTAAGGGGGGGTGGTCCAAGGGGGGTAGGTAACCTAGTAATCCCCATTATTCCCCAATACTCCCTAAGCTTCCCTAAGGTTCCCCAAAGCTCCCTAGTACCCTCCCCCCTTGAACCACCCCCCCTTAAGGATCCTATAATTAACAGCTGGGGGCTGTCAGAGGCTTGGGTTTAGGCTCGGCGCTTCGTGTTTAGGAGGTTAAGAGACTCCCTGAATCCTAGAAGCCCAGAACCCCGAGATTCCAATATCCTTTAGTTAAAGAATTTTCCTTCAAATTATAGTAGGATCCCTAATTGATTTGAGGAATATGAAACCCATATCCGCCAAGCATGAACCCGAAATCTCGCAACCCCAACCTTCCTTGAAGCCCTGATGTAGACTTTCTCTAAGGGCCCCAGAATCTGGATCCCTGAGCTTCATCCCTAGAAGGGGCAGGGGTCCACTAATCAGGAGTCTCCATCACTGTCGAAGCCTGAACAATTCGTAATACTTTTCCTTAAGCGTCCTGATTGTTTCAATCGTTTAAAAAACCAGAAAGCGCCATAGTAATCAGTTAAGCCCCTATAGTCTGCGTAGGGGCCGAATGTTTCGGAGTCTGATTCATGCACCGCCGCCCCTCCCCCCATGCAGGTGTTGCCTCAATGGGGCCGAACGACACACCATGCTATACGGTCAAAGGGTTGAGACGTTGAGGGCTAAGGGTTCAGGGCTTTAGGGTTTGGTATTCATGGTTTACTGGGACCAAGAGTAGGCCCTTATTCCCTTTTTTAGGGTTCAGGTTCCCTTATAAGCCCCTTTAAACCAAAAAGGGCATCCTTTTTATGCCGGGGTTACTCTTAGGTCTAGTTTAAGTGTTTGGGGGCTTTAAGTTGTCGGCTCTGCGGTTCAGAAATTTAGCCAATTTGCCCGCAGAGTCCTCGCGTGCTCCGGAGCGCAGGAAAGCCTTAATGTGAAGTTGGTGGCATCGTCCATCAAGTTGATCAAAGAGCCTCTTGAAGGATGAAAGTTTCATGTAAGGGCCGGAATTGTGAGGAATAGTTTCACTTCTAGCTCGTGTAAGCCGGTATAGTATCATACTACCAAAACCATACTGTTATTGCAGAGGCATTTGGTTTGGGGGGGTTGGAGGGTTCCCAGGTTTTTGAATCAAGGGTTCTTGTCAGTTCCTTCGTGCACCCTCATCGACCGTAGCGTTTATCAGGGATCGTAAACCCTAAACCCTAAACTCTAAACCCTAAACCCGGGCAGGAGACGGGAGTTTCATACACCAGGGACCCGAACAGGGACCCCAGTCTTAATTGCCGTAATTCAAGCCCTAATGTCATAGTGGAGGGGCCTATATAATTACCAATACTATTGTGGGAGGTTCCCGGTTATGAGTATAGTACAATGGGACCCAAAGCCGCTATTCTGATCTTTAAGGCCCCTGTACTAGATCCTTCTAGTTAGTAGCCCTTATAGCCGTCACCTTTTTTAAGGGAACCCTTTAAGGAACCCCAGGGTTTAGGTTTAAGGCCCCTAGATAAGGGGTCCTTGGGCCATGCGATTGGAGTTTTCGAGCCTGGCATGTCTTCGGAGGAGTCAGGGGACTGCTTCGGTTGATGATATAAATCCTGCATTACCCATAATAAGGAATATACCATAATTCCCATAGTTTAGGGCCCTTAAGGTCATGCAGGATTTATACCATCAACCGTTTCAACGGCACAAAACCGCAATGAACCCAAACCATAGGAGGCCAAAAGGGGTTGTAGCCTATGGGGGTTTAGTAGGGATTATTAGGGTTCCCATAATAGGGTTCATATTAAGGAATCCCTACGCCAAGAATCTTAACCCCCCCCTTTCGGCCTCCCATCACTAAACCCTAAACTTGGCCCTAAACCCTAAGTCCTATGTGCTAAAGCCCTGAAATGAGCCCCAACGGTTGGAGCCGACAGTTGCATTCCAATGAAGCAATGCAAGGGGTAGCTATAGGATGGTGCTTAGGGTGTAGGGTTAGGGTCTATTATGATTCCCCATAGGTGCTTCTGCTGTCCCCAATCCCAAACCCCAGAACAGCCGAAGGTTTAGATATAAAGATGGCGAAGAGGGCGGCAACAGCGTGCCACGGGAGTTCCGAGCTTTGGCAGGGTTCTTTTTCTACGTGGGCCGCGCAGGTTTGAAAAGCCACTTGGGTTCAGGGTTCAGGTAGGGTTGAGGGATGTGGGTGTCAAAGATCAGAGGGGGGGATTCCGTAATGTCGCTCTTGTGAAGCTAGTGCAATACCAGCTGAGGCTGGCATAATATATGTTTCGGGTTTGATTAGGTTTCTAGTTGTCGGGAATATCTCCGCAAGGGTTTTGGAAGATGTTTGGCTTAGGATTGCATTCAAGCTCCAAGTTTGTGACCTTAACCCCCGCTCTACCTTGACACCAGGGTGTAGTAGGGTTTAGGGTACGTGGGTTTCCGTTAAGAAGGCACCCACTAGCACGCAAGTAGGGCACTATCATCAACTTATGAGGAGGATGGTTCCACTCCCAAGTTTAACGACGACGTCCGCTGAGTGGGGCTGCTCCAAATCATCGTAAAGAGAACTCCAGAAAGTTGGAATATGGTTTCAGGGTAGGATACCCTATAATTTACCATAAAGGGTTTAGGATAATCATATTCCAACTTTCTGGCTTTTACTTTAATAGTACCGTTCAGAGGCTCAGATAAAAACAAGCTATCGTTTCAACGACAGCACTGTAGCAAGCAACAATTTGACCCCAAACCTCGAACCAACATTTCTGAACTTCTTACTGAAGACGGAAGGGTATCGGGCTTTCTGAGCTCGAAACTCTCCCTCCATTGGAGGATGTACTTCGGCTCATAAGGTAGAGCCTTGATGAGTAAGCCCCTACCTCACAACGGATTGTGATCGGGATCCCAATTAATAGGTCTTCAGGAAGAGCGGGCTTATTCGTCAGAAATCTACATTGTCATGTTCAGTAACCCAGTGTTATCTACGATATATCCCATTTCTTAACAAGCGCCCCAAACCCCTAGACCCTAAACCCTAAACCCCCAGACCCCTAAACCCCTAAGCCCTAAACCCCTACACCCCTAAACCCCTAAACCCCTAAACCTCAAATCTTAACTCCTTAAACCCTAAACCCCTTTAAACCCTAAGTCTTAAATCCCTAAACCCTGATACCCTAAAGCCCTAAGCCCTAAAATGCTGAACCCGGAGCCTGAACTCGAAACCTTAATCCCTACTTGGAAGGGCAGGGGACTTAGTAAGAAGGGTTATAAGTAGGGTTATAATTGGGGTAACTCCTTATAGGGTACTTATAACTCTACTTGTAACCTTCTTGCTAAGTCCCCTGCCCTTCCAAGTATAATCCCTGAACCTTGAACCCTTAAGTTGCTGTGGCAAAGGAGAGCTACCTGACGACCAGGATTGCTTCGACGAGGAGCTTCCAAAAGCTGAGCCTCCGTGCCTTTCTCAGAACCTAAGTTGGGGGCTAGGATTTACAGTGCAGCCCTACACCCTGAATTCTTCTTCAGCATGTTTTGGCGTGGATCTTGGGCAGCAGGAAATGGGGTTTCCCAATGTGTTCCAGGGATTGGGACGGTTTTTGTGAGCCTCCTGCCAGCTACATGAGCCATGTAGCCCTACACCCGTCTTCTGTTATTGGACGTATTTGAAGGTTCATGGGTGGGTATATGGCATGCTATGAAGTGGCCCCTCTTTCTAGTCCATGCAAAAGTTCATAGGTTCATAAACTAGAAACCTGGATATGATATAGTACCATTCCTCAGGGTTCCTGACTTATACTTATACTTACAGCGAAATCTACCCCAAAACCTTGTTTGAACTGTGACAGCCTTTTTGGAAGCTAATATTCTAAACGTGAAGGCTCCCAAAATCTTGAACCCCTAAACCCTGAACCTATGCCCTAGACCGTAAACTCTGAACCCTAAACCCTAAACGCTTAGACCCCTAAACCCGGCTTTCACTCCTTAAGGCTCCGACATAAAGCGACATAGCAGAGGTCAGAAGAGCCTCCAGCCGTTCTCATCGAGGACATCACGCCTGGATACAGTGTCTTGAAGCATTGGGGGATTCGGGTTTAGAGTTTAAGGTTTGGAGTTTAGGGTTTAGGGTTTGGGGTTTAGGGTTTAGAGTTTAGGGTTTGAGGTTTAGGGTTTGGGTAAGTTTTCGCGAAGAAACGGGTTTCCAAATTCAGGGTCAGATGCGGTTCTGTTTCTTGGAGCTAGGATCTCAGTGCCAGGAAGTATACTATTTGCCATAAGGGTTTAAAGAATCGTGCAATTGTTCTCTGTATTTCTTGTGGTACTTCCCACGTAACCGGACCAACCTTGAATCCTGACCTAAACCCCTCAGCTGTTAATTCCCAAATTCATAACCCTAAAGAATTAAAGCTCCAAACAACCCTAGACCCCAAAACCTTGAGCTTAGAGTCGTGCCGAGGAGGACAGGGTCGAGGGGGTAGAAGCTTTCAGAAAAAAGCAGCTCAAACCCTGAACCCCAACCCTGAATAAACCCTAAACCCTAAACCCTAAACCCTAAACCCCTAAACCCTAAACCCTAAAACCCTAAACCCTGAGGGTCTTTAGGGTCTCAGAACTCTCGAGAGCAGAGTTTTAGGGTTTAGGGTTCCTTTAAAGGGAACTTAGGGTTCCCTTTAAAGGGAACCTGATCCCTTAGAGGAGCCCTTTAGACCCCTTAAAGTTTAGGGTTTACAGTAGAAGCCAGAAAGTTGGAACATCATTGGCCTCATGCCCTTAAGGTAAAGTATAAGGGATCCTAGCACTAATCCTCCTAAAGCCATGTTCCAACTTTCTGGCTTCTACTATAGGTGTTTTACGCCCAGGCAAGCCGCCAGTGCTGAAGAAGGGCTTCCTTAAGAGCGGCAAGGCTGATCTCTACGGACCCGAAGGACTGCGGTAGAGGGGCATAGGGTAGTAACCCAGAGGGTCCATATCTTTACCGGGATTGGTACATAATGGTTTTTGGGGACCTACTTCCACAATGGTAGTGTATATGGACATTTCGGGTAATGTTTCTTCAGGGCTTGTTGCCTTTTTGTCTGAGTCTACGTGGTCCTTGGGTCATGTTTTATGGTTTAGGGCTAAAGATTTCAGTGTGCAGGCTTTGCGGTTTAGGGTTTGCGATCCGACTAAAGCCCCCAGCCTTAGGTACTCACAGACCTGCCAGCAGGGTTTGGGGTGTAGGTTTTATAAGGGCCTTAGGGTTTAGGCTTTTTGGGCTCAGGGTTTAGGTTTGGGGCTCAGGTTTGGAGAGCAAGCAAAGTCTGCCACAGTGCAGTTGGCTGGAATCACTACTCGAGCATCACAAGTGTGTGCAGAGACCATGGACTCGTGCTAAGACCGGTTGATGATATAAATCCTGCATGACCTTAATGACCCCGAACTGTGGAATTTATGGTATATTCCCTGTTATGGGTAATGCAGGATTTATATCATCAGCCGGACGCGGACAGATTGACACTGAAACTCAGCTGCTGGTGAGTGTTGAACCCGGTGAGCAGCGTCAGGGGCATTTGGCACCGTGGGACCGGGAAGAAGAGTACATGTGGCGATACTTCGGCAAACCACCTGACTGCCTCAGCTCTCGATGCAAGAATGTTTGTGTCTTTCCGTCGCCTTCAATCATTGCATGCCCGCAGAGACTTACCAGACCCACTTAAGCTTCGGGCAGTGTCGACCGTAAGGCAGGGCGTTGCTAGGGCTCGGGAGCTTCGCTCTTAGGGAGGATCATGGAACAGCATTAGTGCAAAGGTGTATTGTTGAGGGTTTTGGGTTTAGGTTTTTATGCCATTGCAAGCCCGGGTTGTTGAATGAAAGCTTAAAGCGAATGTGCAGCAGTCATTTCCTGCTCGATATCTTGTTTGCTGCTGCCCGAGACCCGAAACCCCACACCCTAACAAAAGTACTCTCCCCACCCCCGAGGTAAGGTAAAGGGCGACAACACGTATCTGACCATTGCAACATTCTGCAAAGGTGCTTTTGGTTTTGTGCATGCGAATTCTCATGAGGTGGGGTGGTGAGTTTTTGCCCAGCGGCTGAAGAAGCGCACAGAGCTGGGAGTAGTCTTGGACCTTTGCGGACTTAGTAAGTCGAGTATAGTTATAGTTCGAACTGGTGTTTTGCGTCCCATTTACTAGGACCCGGAGTAGGCCCTTATTCCCTTTTTTAGGGTTTAGGTTCCCTTATAACCCCCTTTAAACCAAAAAGGGCACCCTTTTTGTTCCTAGGTTACTCTTAGATCTAGTTTAGCTTTACTTGGGCAGAAACGGTTCAGGCTGCAGGGTGACAATCCACAGCTAGGGTGAAGTGGTGTAGGCATGGGTTTGCGGAGTTTAGGGTTTCAGGTTTAGAGCCGTACTTAAAGGATCATGGGACTTAGTAAGTGGGGTTATAAGTACCTTAATTGGGGTTATAAGTACCTTAATTGGGATTATAAGTAATTATAACTGTAGTTACCTTACTTATAACCCCAATTACTAAGTCCCATGATCCTTTAAGTAAGATCTTGAACTGCAAGCTTCGGATCTCAGAACTCTCCTGACTCCTAAATCCGAACTCCCAGGCCCCAAGGACACTTCCCAGGCTCTCACTCTTCAACTATTCATTCATACTGCTGATGGACAAAATCCTGCATTACCCATTATAAGGAATATACCATAGTTCCCATAGTTTAGAGTCCTTAGGGTCATGCAGGATTTTGTCCATCAGCAGTACTTGGAGGTTCATCACTCATAAGTGCAGATATAAGTCCCTTAATATGGGTTATAACTATAGTATCCCTACTTATAAGCCCACTTATAACTACCCATGAACGTCCAAGTAACCCCTATCGCATACACAAAGCAACACCTCATACTATAGGTGCCTCAAATAGTACCTATACTATTCTGGTGGTTCCTTCTTATAAGTATACAATAATATGCCCCAAATCCCTATTCTAATTTCAATTCCTTATAATAGCCCTTAGTAGCCTTTCTAGCCCCCTTTAAAAGGAACCCTTTAAAACGACCCCTATTCTAGTCATTAAAGCCCCTATACTTTGTCAACAAACCCTAAACCCTAAACACCCCTAAACCCTAAACCCCAAACCTTGAGTATCTCTATCTTTCATATATGATTTGTCCACACTTTCCCACGGCTGTAGTGGAGATGCTCTAGACTATGTGGAGCCTTGCCTGTCTTGTGCGAGTGTGAGCGTCGAAACCCCAAACCCGAAACCCTAAACCCCTAAATGCTGGCCACAAGGATCCAAAGAGGGCGTTCTGCCAGAGAATGCCGGCGACCCGCTCGGCTACATACCGAAAGGCCGGGATCGTGTAAGGGCTCGTTTAAAGGGAGCCTAGCGTTCCTTTGAAGGGAACCTAAGGTTCCTCTAAAGGGAACCTAGGGTTCCTTTAAAAGGAACCTAGGGCGCCTTTACAGGAAAATTCTGGGGCTCCTTTAAAGGGAACTCCTTTGAAGGGAACCTAGGGCTCCTTTAAAGGGAACTTAGGGTTCCCTTTAAAGGGAACCTGATCCCTTAGAGGAGCCCTTTAGACCCCTTAAAGTTTAGGGTTTAGGGTTTAGGGCATTATGGATTCCTTTAAGGATTCTTGTAAGGATTCTTTGAAGGGTTTAGGCCTACATATCGAGCGGCCTGTTCCTGGTGTCTTGAGTTTCAGGATTTAGGCTTCAGCGTGTAGATACCGAAAGGCTATTGTTTAAAACCGAGTTTAGGTGCTTGGGGGTATAGGGCTCAGGTAGGGGGTGGGAGGGTTGCAAAAAGTACCTTCCTGAGTCAGCGCTGCTAAAGCTTGTGCACAGACTCCTTGAAGAATCCAAGAATGGAATCTTCGAAGACGCCGTGTCTGACCCTAAACCCTAAACCTGTCTGGGGTTTCCACTTGGGAGTTTCTGAAAATCGGGGACGCTCATATAGTACCCTAAATAGTAGGATCCTTATTATAAGAACCCCCCAAACTAAGCAAGGCACCCCTTTCGGAAACTCTAAACCCTAAACCCTTTATAGAACCCTTATAGATCCCCTTAAGGTAACCCTTATAGATCCCTTTAAGGTACCCCTTTCGGAAACTCCCACTTGCTGGATCCTTTAACCCGAGGCCCGACTCCATGTTAAAGTGTCTGGGTACATCCGTTTGCTGCGCTGCCAAACGAGGTTTTAGCAAATTGGGAGCTTTAGGGTTTAGGGTTTAGGGTTTAGGGGTTTAGGGTTTAGGGTTTAGGGGTTTAGGGTTTAGGGGTTTAGGGTTTAGGGGTTTAGGGTTTAGGGGTTTAGGGTTTAGGGGTTTAGGGTTTAGGGTTTAGGGTTTAGGGGTTTAGGGTTTAGGGGTTTAGGGTTTAGGGGTTTAGGGGTTTAGGGTTTAGGGTTTAGGGGTTTAGGGTTTAGGGGTTTAGGGTTTAGGGGTTTAGGGTTTAGGGGTTTAGGGTTTAGGGTTTAGGGTTTAGGATCTAAGCCCCAAGCCCTAAACCCCAAACCCTGCAGGTCCCAAAGTCCAAACCCAACGCCCAGTTGCAAAAACAACCCTGAACTTTGAAGCCCTATTCACTTTCGGCTTCCTGATCAGTGCGCATTTAGGGACCCCATGACAAGGGTCATAGTGGGAAGCCCCAATCCTTGTGGGTTCTGCGTAACGAGTAAAAAAGTCAGCTAAAATTCCCTTTTAGTCCCTGTGTTATAATGAATAATGTCATAGCATGCCCCCCCAAAAACCCAATTCGCGATGCTAAGGCCTCTTTACTACAATCTTACTGGCCCTGTCTGGCTCCCAAAGAGCCCTTAAACCCCAAACACCCTAAACCCCAAGCTCTAAACCCTAAACCCCAAACCTCTAAAACCCTAAACCCTACAAACCCTTGCAGCCCTAAACAAAGCCTAAGCCCTGAACCACAAGCTTTCCAGGACTCCGGAAGCAGTGTAAGATCGTCGACACAGGGAGCCCTGAATATCAGGCAGACGGCCTACAGGGTTTTGGGTTTATGTTTAAGGGTTTAGGGTTCGGACTAGAGGCTTACTTTAAAGGTTTACACGGTTTTAACTGCTCTTTTTAGGGCTGCTGTAGCGGTTTACCCTACGGCTCGAAGGGCATATATGGTCAGGCGTCTGGCGTTTCCAGCCCCCCCCCCCCCTCCCCCCAATGGTATGGTCTGCTAGGGGTGGGGGGGGGGGGGGGGGCTGGCGTGCGCGGAAAGGGGCTGCCAATGGATGGTGGGATGGTGCTGGCTGTCAGGGCTCACACGCAAGCCGTTCGCAAGCAAGCCGTGAACCCTACAACGCAGCGCGTGCCCTTGTTTTGAGCAACCTTAACTTGTACTTCAAACCCTACACCCAACCCTATAGACCTAGCTGCAGGCTTTAAGCCTAATTCAAGCAGAACATACACCGCAAATCCTCCCTAAGCCCTTGTCGACTCGAAGCGTTATACCTTGCTTGTAACCGTAAGCCCAACACTCAAAAGCTTAAGCTAAATCCTAAACCCCAAAACCCCACAACCACCCCACAGAGGGAAGAGGGACCCCACACCCCACACCACAGAGAAGGGGGGCTCCTACCCTATATCCGGACCATTGACCTTTGGGCGGGAGGGGGGGGGGGGGCCGCGGAGCGCGTGACCATATATGCTATGTAAAGGCTTTCGGGCCCAAAGACCATACTCTATCAAGAAAAAAGACTTCCGGAGCCTAAGCCCCAAACCCAACCCATACTATCGTTGTTAACAGCGGGGCTTCGAGGTCAGGTTGGAGTTTGCTTTCCTTGGTCTGCACAAGCTTTGTTGAGCTTTGGGTTATCTACTTGGAAGACCATGGGACTTAGCATGTAAGGGTAATGTGCCCTGGTTGGGGTTACAGGGTTTGTAAGCATTATGATGACTATTTTCACCTCAAATCATAATTGAATACCCCCCCCCACCTGTAGTTATCCTGAAGGGATGGATTTTGATGCGGCGAGTCCTGTATCAAGCCAATGTGAACTCCGGGAGGGCTTTTTGGTCGATGAGACTCCGGGCGGGCGGAAGTGGGACGTGGACTTTTGGGCCCAAGACCTGGCAACTTACGGTGGCGTAGGCTGCATAAGCTACGCACGTTGCCGTTCCAACAAATTCAAGTTCTCGGATGGCTTGGAAGCGCAGCGGCGTTGCGCAGTTCTGGCGAAAGCAAGGCCACAATGTGCCTTTTGAAGAGGTGGCCGGAGTTTTTGATAACTGGCTCATGATGAATCAACGCCCACAGGCTGTCTGTAAGTATTTTGTAATGGCATAGGCTTCAAGAGTCCACCTATACATTCACAAGTTCAGCATAGAGCCCTAAACCCGTCGGCAAACGAAAAACACAACACACGATTTAGTCTACTTCTTCATTCCACTGTTCTGTCCTAGATTCAACCCTACACCCTTAAGCCTTCATAGCCGGCAAAAAAGGCTTTTGGCCCTAAGCCCGAAGCTTGAATTAGCCCCTAACCCGCCCACACCCTGAACTGCAAGGCTCACTCCCGAAACTCTAATGGCCAAACACTGAGCTTCACTGCCAAACCTCTGTAACCCTAGAAGCCGTAAGACCTTTGAATAGCGATCCTGCGATGTCGGGTGCTGCCATGTTCCGCATTCCGTCCCTTTTTTCATCTGGAACTCCCATGTTCGAAACTCCCATGGAGAACAAACCCTAAACCCTACAAGCCATAAAGTAGGCCCAATGGGTTGCCACGAATGCTAGGGCTTGAAGCGGGCTTTACAGATTGTAGGATCAATCGGGCTTCATCTCTGGAAGACCCTAAACCCGAAACCCTAGCTCCGACTCGGGTCCCTGCTGCGGTACTTCTCCTCCACCTAGTATCTACTTGACCCTCCAAGTAGCTTTTGGGGTGAATGCCTGAATCTTTACATTGAGGTTTAAGAAAGCAGGATTTGAGAGTTTGGCCTAGGAGTTTGGGCGTAGCAGTTTGGGGTTTTTGGTAGTGCTTCGTGGAAGCGCGGCTTTAGGTGTGGAGAGGCTGATTTTGAATCGATACCGGAATGCTCCCCCTTCCCCGCCAGCTGTGAAGGGTTATGCGGCAGGTTTTGGGTTGAGGGCTGCGGAGGTTGTGTGCAGGGGTGTGTGTGTGTGATCATGTGTGTATGTGTGTGCGTGTGTACGCACTTGTTGCTGTAGCCGTGCCGAGAGGACCTTACCTACCTCTGCCTAAGCCATACGCAGTATCACCGCCGTTGCCATTGCAAAATCACACAGACCCGTGTAGAACGATTATACAATGCTAAAACATGTCAAAAGATACCTATTTTCTCATGCCACTATGGACTTGCTACTAGTGGTGCTGCTGCGGGCTCGGCATCTGGGCCGAGTCGTTGGCCTGCTGCTTAAGGATCATTGGACTTAGTAACTGGGGTTATAAGTAAGGTAACTACACTTTTAATTACATATAACTTTACTCAAGGTACTTATAACCCTACTTACTAAGTCCCATGATCCTCCAATTGCAGGCGCAACAGAAGGAAAGAGAAGCGGCAGAGGAGAACAATCGAATGCAGCAGGAGCACCGGGCCGGGCTTTAGTGTCTACGGTTTAGGGTTTCCTCCATATGGGTGGTTGTCAAAATTATGGTCCCTTTTTGGGTCCTGAATAGAATACGGCACCTTTTATTTAGGGTACCCAAAAAGGGACCCCTCATTTGACAACTACCCATATTAACAACGGCTTGGCGCGGAGGGTCTTTGTCTTTGCTGGGTGAAGCCACACTACTTGCGCATGATGTGTCTGCAAACCCTGTGCTCAGACCAGACGCTAAACCTCAGCCGTTTTCGCCACCTTGCAAACTCTGGGTGTCCCAGAGCCCAGATAATAGGGTATGTATGATACCAACAGCCACTTAAACCCTAAACCCTAAACCCTGAACCCTAAACCCTAAACCCTAAACCCAAACCCTAAGCCCTAAACCCTAAACCCTTTACCCAAACCCTAAACCCTAAACCCTTTACCCAAACCCTAAACCCTAAACCCTTTACCCAAACCCCAAACCCCAAACCCTAAACCCTAAACCCAAACCCCAAACCCTAAACCCTAAACCCTTTACCCCTAGTTTTTCGGGATCCTCGACCTTAGAATTTGGCGACCTGAGCCCTCCTAGGAAAGCTCGGATTTGTTTCGGCACTACTTTAGAGGGCCTTTCCTCCCAAGCCCCAAAGCCTAAAGCACTAAGCTTAAGTGGTGGGTGATTTTCAAGCGCGTCCTTTCAATCTTTAATTTGGGGGTGTCCTTATTTAGCTAACCTGACAAGCAGGAGCAGGGTGCCCTTACTATTAAGCAATTGTGCGAACCCTAAACCCTTAGCCCATAACCTTAAACTGGTCCTAAACCCTAATGTATCCTTGCCGGCACAGCCTTGGTTTTACGGTTGTAGCTGGCACGGGAGCATTCCCGAGCATGGTCTCAGTACCCTAAACCCGAACCCTCCCTCATCGCCAGACGCTGAACCCAACCCCTGGATCCTAAACTCCTGAAGCCCTAACCCGGAGCTACAAACTGTAAACCCTAAGCTCCCTAAGTGTAAACCCCGAACCCCCAACTCTACACTTAAACCCAAAGCCCTAGGCACTCGACCCTAAACTCCAACCTCACTGAACTTTCGATGCGAACCCCGAGCCAAGCATTAAACGCTAGACCAGCCCAATATGGACATGGACCATATCTACTTGGAAGATCATGGGACTTAGCATGTAAGGGTATTGTGCCCTGATTGGGGTTACAGGGTGTATAAGCATTATGATGACTACATTCACCTCAAATCATAATTTAATGCCCCCCGACCCGTAATTATCCGAAGGAACGGAGCTCGATCCTAAGCCCTAAACCCTAAACCCCGGGAAACTTTTTGGTCACCTGACCCGATGAAACTCCGGGCGGGCGGAAGTGGGACGTGGACTTTTGGGCCCATCACCTGCCAACTTACGGTGGCGTAGGCTGCATAAGCTACGCACGTTGCCGTTCCAACAAATTCAAGTTCTCGGATGGTTTGGAAGCGCAGCGGCGCGGGGGGGGTCCTGGCGAAGGCAAGGCCACAACGTACCTTTTGAAGAGGTGGCCGCAGTTTTGCCAACGGGCGCATGATGAATCAACGCCCAAGGGCTGTCTGTGTGTATTTTGTAATGGCATCGGCTTCAAGAGTCCCGAAAACAATAACAAGTGCAGCATAGAGCCCTAAACCCCGTCGAACATGTTTTAGTCTACTTCTTCGTTCCACTGTTCTGTCCTAGACTCAACCCTACACCCTTAAGCCTTCATAGCCGGATAAAATTTGAGGGAGTCCGAACCCAAAACCCTGAACCCCAAACCCTAAATCCTAAACCCAAGCCCAAACCCGAGGACCCCATAAACTCCAAACCCTACTTAGAGGGGCAGGGGACTTAGTAAGTAGGTTATAGGTAGAGTTATAAGTGCCCTAAATGGAGTTACCCCAAGAATAACAGTACTAACCTACTTACTAAGGCCCCTGCCCCTCCAAGTAGACCCTAAACCCTAAACCCCATAGATCCCTCTCTGGAACCCTATAGATCCTTTAAAGGAACCCCTTTATATAGATCCCTTCAAGGAGCCCTTTAAGAGCCCTTGCTAAGTCCCCTGTAGGAGTTCCGCGACTCGATCCTCGGCGATCTGGACAAGTGGACGAAGAAAGCTGAGAAAGACCGACTCCCAGCAGCAACTTAGAATGAGTCTCGAAGCTTCGAGAGATGTGTTTTGAGGGTTTAGGTTTTTAGGGGTTTTAGGATATTTTTTTCTTGAGTTGGGGGGGGGCTTTTCGGAGTTTAGGAGTTTAACTTCAAGTTCTACCACTTTACTTGGCGTTCTTCTGTTTGGCTCTTTAGACTTTAACTTTTGGGGTTTCTATATGAACCGTAATAAGGATACAAGTTTAACTTTTAGGAGGGGTTCAGAAGTCAGCCAAGTTTAGAAAAGTGGGGAGCGATCGTTCCCAAATTTCACCCTTTAGGGCTCTGCAAATGAAGAAAAAGAAGACCCAGAAGAAAGGGCTGTGTGTTTTTTCCCGGCGGTTTCAGGATTTTTAGGATATCCCTAAACCCTAAACCCAACCGAATGGGGTAATTGCACCTTTAAAAAACCCAGCCGTTTTCAGTTCCAGGATTTTGAAGCTTATTCGGCGCTGCCTGTCTGCTAACGTTGCGATCTCGACTCAGTTGGCCATCGGCCATGTCATGGGGTTTAGGAGTTTAGGATGTGGGTTTAGGGTTTAGGGTTTAGGGGTTGATGATATAAACCCTGCATTACCCATAATAAGGAATATACCATTATTCCCATAGTTTAGGGTCCTTAAGGCCATGCAGGATTTATATCATCCACCGTTATATAAGGGATCCTTAATCCCACCTACCTTCATCCCACCTTGTGAGGTCTTCGGGAGCAGGAAACTAAGTCGCACATACTTTGTTCGTTAACCCTAACCCAAGGCCCCTGAACCCTCAAATACTGTAACCGTACATTGAGGTTAGTAACTAGAGAAGGGGTTTCGGGGTATCTCATAGAAAGTTACTCACTGCAAATCGAAGGTGTTTGGGGCGGAATATACAGTAGGACCGTTTGGGGGCTAGGGACAGAGGCTTTGGTATGATTAGCACTGCACCTTCGGAAACCGCAAACCTTAAAATCTACTGGCTCCGGGATTAGGGTTCAAGAGTGTGGGTCCTTCCTACAGGGCTCAGACCCCTATACCCTATACCCTTACATCTACTCGAACGGGTTTAGGGTTTAGGGGGTCTTGGGCTTAGGGCTACCTATAACGCCCCAAACATCCTAAGCTCTCACGTCTCACAGGGGGCTTATTCCCAGAGACTCCGATATCCCTTAATTAAGGAATATACCTTAAATTGTAGTAGGATCCCTAATCTGATTTAAGGAATATTCCCTAATTAAGGGATATTGGAGCCTCTGGGTAGTCGTTATGAGTCGGAATGGTATTCGTTATCGCTCCAATGCCCAAGAACCCCGTTCGAACTATCCCGGCCCCTAGGACTAAGCCCAAACCCCAAAACCGTAAACATCCAAAACTCTAAGCCGCCTTACAGTATCCCTCTGCTCGCCTGTAGACGGAACCCTTAGGATTTATGTTCAGGGAATATGATGTATTCGGTTTATTTTTATAGTAGCCCTGGTGGTAACCCTTATAGTAACCCTCAGAGGCGCTTTAACAGGATCCCTGTATAACTATTTACTAAGGCCCCAATGTGATGTGTTCGTTTTTGTGGGCTTTTGAACTGTGCATCGTCGCAGGTTGGGAAGCAGACCTTCCCGATGGCACGGAGCCAATGTCAACAGCGAAGTACAACAACGACTACTCAAGGCTCCCAGGGTACCCAGAGACCCCAATATCCCTTAACTAAGGAATATTCCTTAAATCCTCTTAGGGATCCTACTATAATTTAAGGTATATTCCTTAATTAAGGGATATTGGAGTCTCTGGGTACTTTTAAGCATTACTTGCTCCTTTAAAGGTTGCTTGAAGGTTGTTTCGAAGGTAGGGTTCCTTTAAGGGTTCCGCTGAGGTCTGTAGTGAAGCCACGGTTTAGGGTTTAGGGTTTAGGGTTTAGGGTTTAGGTGTAGTGGTTCTGGAAGGGGGTTCGGCTTTGGGGGTTTCTTGTGTAGGGCTTCTACAAAGGTTTAGGGCTTTAGTCTTTTGGCGGTTGCGGGTCTTAAGGGTTTTGGGTAGGATAGATCAGGTTTCTTGCGAAAGTCATAGGAAGATTTTTCTCGCCGTTTCGATACGGGGCCAGGGTTCTTGTCTGGAAGGTTTGGCGAGAGGCTGTCCTGAAAAGGCTTGGCTTAGGTTGTCCAATCTTAGAGCCCCTTTAGAGACAGCCCGCCAAGCCCTTGTGCGTTTTAGGAGGGCCTAGGATTTAGGTAGTTGTAGGGTTTCGGCTTTAGGGCCTGAGGTTTTGGGGTTTTGGGTTTTACGGCCCAGGCCTTTGGGGGTTTGGGGCTTAGGGTTTAGGACCTAGCTGCAATGGGCCGGGAGGTAAATCATTGTTGCTGTCAACAGCTCGAGCATCGACACCGCAGGATGTCTCTGCAAAGCTTTTTGATTAGGTGCTGTGTCCTGAAACCGCAAAGAATACGATTACATGAGCCCTAAACCCTGAACCCTAAACCCTAACATGCTCAGTATTGAAAGCTCGTAGGCTTCGAACGAGTTGCACAAGAACTTCCACATGCTTCGAGAGAAGGATCAGCACACGGGCGGTCGCGAGCGCAAAGAATGGATCAACAAATCCTTCCTCATTCGGTTTGATGCGAAGCTGAAGCACTGGAAATGGCACCAGAAGAGGCTTTGCTGACATGGCAGTGGTCATGGTCAACTCGAAGAGGCCACCCAGCCTTAATCGCGAAGACACCACGCCAAACCAACAGCAGAAAGACCGACGCCAAAGCACACGGGGTTTAGTGTTTAGGGTTTGGGGTTTCGGGAATGCTTCACCCCTGCTAGAGCTGTTTTTGAACCCTTATAGACACCTCTAAGCCTCTAAACCCTGTAAAAAACGAATTCTTATAGAAGTCCACACTCCCAAATCTTGCAAGATCCCTTAGTTAAGGAAGATACCTTAAGTTACAGTGGGCTCCCTGAGAAGATTGAACGGGTACTCCTTAAGTGCAGGTAGATTGGAAGATCTTGGTTGCTAACGAAACCCTGAGACTCCAATATCCCTGAATTCAGGATTATTCTTTAAACTATAGTAGGATCCCTACTTATGATTTGAGGAATATTCCTTAATTAGATGATGTTGGAGTCTCTGGGAACTCAAGCTCAACCTCAGACCAACGAAGTCAAAGTTGCTTGGTCATGCATGGGAATTTCCACCACAAGTGGAGAGGCATCAGTAGCGTGTGTGTGTGTGTGTGTGTGTGTGTGTGTGTGTGTGTGTGTGTGTGTGTGTGTGTGTGTGTGTGTGTGTGTGTGTGTGTGTGTGTGTGTGGCGTGCGTGCGTGCGTGCGTGCGTGCGTGCGTGCGTGCGTGCGTGCGTGCGTGCGTGCGTGCGTGCGTGCGTGCGCGTGCGTGCGTGCGTGCGTGCGTGCGTGCGTGCGTGCGTGCGTGCGTGCGTGCGTGCGTGCGTGCGTGCGTGCGTGCGTGCGTGCGCGTGCGTGCGTGCGTGCGTGCGTGCGTGCGTGCGTGCGTGCGTGCGTGCGTGCGTGCGTGCGTGCGTGCGTGCGTGCGTGCGTGCGTGCGTGCGTGCGTGCGTGCGTGCGTGCGTGTGCGTGTGTGCGTGTGTGTTTGTGTGTGTGTGTGTGTGTGTTTTGCCGTTTTCTTTCTGTGTTCCCTTATTAACACCAAATACTAGGAAAAAGGGCACCCTTGTTATTAAGGGGCTACTGGGGAACCTTGCTAGAGTAGTTTTGGGTTTTGGGGCTAGGGTGTAGGGTTCAGGGTTTATAGTGGTAGTTCAGGTTTAAGGGTTTAGTGGTTGTTTAGGGTTTACGATTCGGGGCTCAGTATAGCCTCTGAATAGTAGAACCCGCAACATGAGGTATTCTGAAGACAATTAGGGACCAAAGAAAGCACATAAGCATAAGCATTCCATGGGGATCTCCCGACCTTATTGGGCTTCATTATAAGGGGGTTTATATGAGATATACCTCTCCTGATTTTTGCTTATGTGTTTTTTCGGGGCCCTAGATAAGTACCCCTGCATGATTCGGGGATAGTTCCCTAAATTGGGGTCCCTTTTCCGGTCCTTTTCGTTGGTAAGAGTGCCGCCGCATTCTGGGCTCCTATAAAGAGACCTCAACATAGAGAACCGCCCTCAGGTTCGACAGCATTGTCGAGGAGCCCGAGAAGCAAGAGCTTGAAAAGAGAGACTACTACTTCGATCAGAAGGGCGCCTTGTTTTTTTGTTTTAGTTTTTTGGTTTTGGGTTTGGAGGTCTAGGGGTTCAGGGGTTTTGGGCTTTGGGTTTTGGGTTTTAGGTTTAGGGGTTTGGGTTTTTTGGGTTCAGGGTTTAGAGTTATCTGGTTGGCTTCTTGAGCTTCTCTGCTTGGGTTTCCTATCACGTTCAGGTAATGTGGAGGCTTAAAGTTGTACTCTTATCAGCGAGCACTGCTTTGATCAGAAAGGCCAGGGTGTAGCGTGTTGGGATTTAGAGTTTAGCGTTTGCGGCTTGGGGCTTTGTGGTTGTAGCTTGTACTACTTACTACTTCAATCAGCCAGGTTTTTTTGAAGGCCTATATACTATATAGGGGGTTGTGGTAGCGATTGGGATTATAGTAGAAGCCAGAAAGTTGGAACATCATTATCCTCATGCCCTTAAGGTGAAGTTCAAGGGATCCTAGCACTTATCCTCCTAAATCCATGGTCCAACTTTGCTTCTACTATAATTTTGTCGGTCTGCGCGTTTAGGGCTTGCTGCCACTTCCCGTTAGGACCTCTATTTTGGGACTTGAAGCTCGGTGTTTAGATTCAGGGTCTGCTGGGAGGATCATGGGACTTAGTAAGTAGGGTTATAGGAGGGGTCCCTTTAAAGGGATCTATAGGGGTACTATGAGGGTGTAGGGTTTAGGGTCTACTTGGAGGATCGTGGGACGTAGTAAGTAGGGGTATAAGTACCCTAATTGGGGTTATAAGTGATTAGAACTGTAGTAACCTCACTTATAACCCCACTTACTAAGTCGCATGATCCTTTAAGTAGACCCTAAACCCTAAACCCTTATTATAGTACCCCTAGAGACTCCTTAAAGGGACCCCTTAAGGACCCCAATTACTAAGTGGCAGGACCCTTTAAGTAGTGCATGGCATCAACCAGTTTGGGGTTCCTGGGAGGGTGCTGGGACTTCGTCAGTCGGGGTTTACAAGTATCGAAGTGTACCCTAAGCCCTAAACCCTAAAACCCTAAACCCCCTAAACCCCCTAAACCCCTAAAACCCTAAACCCCCTAAAACCCTAAACCCCTAAACCCCCTAAACCCCCAAAGCCCTAAACCCTAAAACCCTAAACCCTAAACCCCTAAAACCCTGAATCCTTATAGGCACAAAGTAGAAACTTTCGCTGCTGGTCCCACGAGCCTTAGAGTCGGATTTAGAATTCAGAGTTTCCACTGGTGCTTTAGGGTTTAGGGTTTAGGGTTTACTTAGGGAGTATGATGATTTAGGGATTGGAGAGATTTAAGGGTTTCGGGTTTTGGCTCAGGTGTGCCGCAGAAGTTCGACGCCAAGCCGCAGAAAAGTGGCACAGATGCGGATGTGGCACAGGCCCGCCTGTGTTAGTTCCTAAATTCGGATCCCCTCCGACTCCGCGGCAGAGATAATGTAACCCCAAGGTAGGGAACGACACTGAACTTCTTTCCGGGGTTCATTCCACTCGCAGAAGCAGTAGTGGCGGCAGTAGTTGCTGTAGCAGCAGGAGTAGAGGGAGCAGGGGTACCAGGAGGAGCAGCGGGAAGTAGTAGTCGTAGTCGTTAGCTGCTACTGATCAATGGGCTTGGCTACACCACCGCCAGATCACAGCGGACGTCTGGAAAGTGGTGACACCATGATAAGGTTTGCCATAAGTAGACGAGGACGTGACAGATTGAACTCCGGAACATGTGAAACCAACGAGAATTGAGTAGTCTGCTTCATTGCCAAGATTCCAGTGTCTGTTGCATTTCTCAGCAGTTTCTTGCTCTCGTAGTTGTCATGAACGGGTTGGTTTTTCTCAGGTGGCAAGGTTGGGTGAGAAGACACAACAACCTCAAGCATGCTCAAAGCCGCGCCCCCCAAAATCCAAAAAACCTTGAGAAAAGGGCGTGTCTCGAAAGAAAAGAGTCCACAAACATCTCGGTAGCAGTAATGTAGGGGCCTTGATTATTAGAATAGGGTTTGGGGGGATATTAGACCCAAATTTTAACCACCCAAATCCTATTTTAAGTATTAAGGCCCTGCGGTACGGGGTTCCAGGGTGCGTCCCTGCCCCGCTGTGGTGTGGTGTGCATTTTCGAAAGATTCCGAATTCTTTTCACAGTCCCACTCCAAGTTCGTCAGACAATCCAATGCTTTCGCGCTGCCCAACTTGATGCAGCGCACTCCTGCCTTTTCGGGGGTGCTGTCGTATGAAAATCGTGCCACCGTGGATTTTGAATCGCTCGAAGTCACTGACTTTGGAACTTGTGCGGATTTTAGCTGCTCCTGATCTTTGCGCCTTCAAACACAATGCTCCTGGGGGGTCGATCGTGCTCCTGCCGCATTGTGGTGCGCATTTTGGACTCAATGTGTGGTCTTGGGAGTTAGAGGAGCGCTCTTGGAGTGGTGCCTGGGAATGTAGAACTCTCAGTGTTTGCGGGCAGGGTCTATTCCTAAATTACGCGCTTTGGGCTCCATGGGGATCCTTCAGCTGAATTTCACCCGTAGGCTCTGAAACGCTGAGCCCTGGACGGAGCACAATGCGTCCCGCCGAAGGTTCTGCAGAAGGGCTTCCTCGAGAACGCTGCTTTGCTTCAGTAAAGCACAAGCCGCAGGGGTTTAGGGTTCGCTATCTATGGGTTTAGTTGGCCAGCCTCTTACCTTTGGTTGTAGGGAATGGAAGAATGGTAGTAATAGTAGTTATAATAATTGTACCCCATCCCTCCATTCCCTACTAAACAAAGGAAAGGCTTTCCACGCATGACCTCCCACAATTCCAAGCCTCCTTCCGAAAAGCCGGAGTTCGACGCCGCTTGAATGATTCCATCACGCAAAGTCCTCAAACCCAGAGACTCCAATATCCGATACTTACGGAGTTTACCTGAAACTAGAGTAGGATCCCTAGGATGATCTGAGGAATATATACTCTTGAATTAAGGGATGTTGGAGTCTCTGGGAACCGAGGACCCCAGGGTCAACGTTTTCAGCCAAGCCACACCCACATGGGTCGAGTCGAATCACACTTTTCCCGCCTTGTCCGGAGGTTCGACGACGGATTCAGCGCGAATTAAGAAATCGGGGTTTCCGAAAATAGGGGACCCTAAATAGTAGGATCCTTATTATCAGGACCCCGTCCCAAATCTTTAGCAGCAGTCTTTAGCCTTGCTATGAATGCCTCTTCTCCTAATAATTAGACTCATGATGATGAAAGCAGTGCGACAACTACGCTCGCATGGCAAGAACGACAACTGTCAACCTGGATGAAGAATGCAATGCAAAGTCCAGATTTGCAGGGATTATGACTCTGGCATTCGGCTGGATGGGCTTGAAAGTCCTTTGTTGGGGTGGAGGACTTTCACCTAGATCCTAAACCCTGAGCCCGAAGCCCTTCAAGCTGAAACAGAAACCTGAAGCTCTAAATTAGAACTCTAAGGATTAAAACTTACCTTAACTTACCAAACCCTACTTTTTTGTAGGGCCCCTATACATTCCATATCAGGGTTTCTAATACGAGCCCACAAAAAGTAGGGTTTTGTAGGTTCAGGTACGATATTCACAAGATAGGTGAGTTTCCTCTGCCAGCCGAGGCAAAGAAAGCCCTGTATCCGAAAGGATCCGAGCAGGCCATGAGGGTTCTATATGGGTGGTTGTCAAAATTATGGCCCCTTTTTGGATACCCTGAACATTAGGTGCCGTATTATAATAAGGACCCAAAAAGGGACCATAATTTTCACAACCACCACCTATATGGTTCCCTTTGAAAGGGGTCTACAAAATAGGGTTACTATAAGAGCTCTATAAGGGTAGTATGAACCCTAAACCCTAAATTAATTGGCTCTGATCCGGTGGACTCAAGATCCCCTGCGAGGAATCACTCATCTCATACCGCGTATTCCTTAAGTTGGGGTTAGGGTTTAGGGTTTAGGGTTTCCTTGAGTTATACGTGGATCCAAACTATGATGCGAGGCACCTCGCTGAATCAAGGTGCTTTGGTTTCGGGCTCAATATAGGGGCCTTTATAGTTAGAATATGCTTTGGCGGTACATTATGCTATAACTGTAAGGAGGACCCCCCCAAAATATAGTAGATGTAATTATTAAGGCCTACATTACGGACTTCTAGGGCTGGGTGATTCCGGAGTCGGTTGTGCGTTCATAGACAGCCCGAACACGGTACATCCGTTTCGACATGTAGCCGCGATGCTAAGCCCGAAAACTCCGGGACCCCGAGTACTAAGCACCCCTACGTAGGGCCCTAAACCCTAAACCATATACCCTAAGCCCCAAACCCTAAACCTTAAACCTTAAACCCTGCACCGTAAACCTTAAACCCTAGATTTAAGTTTCCACCCATCCTATGCTGGCCATCAGCTGATCAAACATCCCCATCCGGAGCTCAATGAAGGACCAAGCACGGGCTTCTCGGTTTTTTTGGTTTTAGGGTTCCTTTAGGTTTTTTATAGGGCTTATATATGGTGTATTTGGGGTTTGGGGGCTTAGGGTTTTAGGGTTCGGGGAAAAGGGTTTGTTTGAGGATTACCGCGCAGTTGAGCTTCGAGCTACGGTTGATGATATGAATCCTGCATGACCTTAAGGACCCTGAGCTATAGGAAGTATGGTATATTCCTTATTACGGGTACTGCAGGATTTATATCATCAACCGTATAATACCCTAAACCCTAAACCCTAAACCCTAAACCCCTAAACCCTAAACCCTAAACCCCTAAACCCTAAACCCCTAAACCCATAAGTCAGCCCCAGCTTAGAGCAGCCCTCGCACAGCACGCTCTCTGCACCCAAGAGACTCCCAAAATCCCTTAATTAATATTCCCTAAGGGCTCCGGAAAGGGTTCCCTAAAGGGATCTATAAGGGTTCCGTAAGGGAATTAAAGCACATATTCAATGAATCATATTAGGGATCCTTAATCAAGGGATTTTTGCGTCTCTGTGCACAGTCAGAGGCGATAACAAAGGCAGCGTAGTCATCTACTTTGACTGTCACGTCTATGGAGAAAGCATACCCAGAGCCCCGGGAGGATCTAGAAAGTAGATCCCCTTTTGGGGCCCTATACTACTAAGGGCACTTCATAGGAACCCCCATTAAGGGATCTACCTTTTTGGATCCTCCCGGGGTCTGGGTGACAGCACCCCACATCCGCTCTCGCACTACGGGGAGTCGACGATCGGCAAAGTGTGGAAAGCCGTGCAGGGCTTGCGGAAGCACCCCGCCGAGCAAGGCATGTTGCCTCGTGGCGACATTCCCAGAGACTCCAATATCCTTTAAATAAGGAGTATTCTTTGAACTAGTCAGATTTAAGGTTTCTTCCTAGTCTCTTGGTTCTTGTCATCCTCGATGGCGGCAGGAGGCGTTCGAGCTCCCTGCTGGGCCTGTTGGGTGAGAACGCATAAGACTGGATAATGGGCCCTGCCCACTTGGAGGACTTAGTAAATAAGACTATAAGTACCTTAATTGGGGCTACAAGCAATTCAAACTGCAGTTACTTTACTTAGAGCCCCACTTACTGGTCGTGAATAGGGCTGTAAGCGCCTCAATCGGGGCTGTAAGTAATTGCTGGCTGTAGTTGCCTTAGTAACTTATAACCCCAAGTACTAAGTCCCATCATCCTTTATGAACCCTCCTAAACCCGCATAGTACCCCTTATAGATCCCTTAAAGAGGCCTTACAACCCCAATTACTAAGAGAGCCCGAGACCCCTCGCATGCACGCTTCTCCACCGGGTCCAATCTTTAATTGGAGGGGCAGGGGACTTAGTAAGTAGGTTATAAGTAGAGTCATAAGTACCCTAAGTGGAGTTACCCCAATTATAACCTTACTTCTAACCCCACTTACTAAGTCCCCTGCCCCTCCAAGTAGCGTCCTGTAGCAATATCCAGACCCCCCGGAGGATCTACGGTTTAGGGTTTAGGGTTCAGGGTTTAGGGTTTAGGGTTTAGGGTTCAGGGTTTAGGGTGCAGGGTTCAGGGTTTAGGGTTCAGGGTTTAGGGTTGGGGTCTTATACTACTAAGGGCACTTTATAGGAACCCCCATTAAGGGATCTACTTTTTGGATCCTCCCGGGGGTCTGGGTAATGCAAGTTTCTTTCTTTGAGGAGTCTATGAACTTAGAAATAGTTCTCAGGCTCTCCTATAATCTCTAAGAAACAGCAGCTGAGAGGGTTGATTACGGTTCATCCATGTGGTAGAGGGCGTTCTTGCGTCCCTGAACTCTAAACCTTATACATAAGCTTAAACTCCAATCACTAAACATCCGAATTATGCTAAGAAGCATTGTGAAAGAGTATTGCCACTGGCTCAGACCTTGATCTTGAATCCCAAAGCCCTTTAAAACATCTTGAAAGCTTATTGAGTCCTCCGGCATTCCCGGGTTTTGGGCTGCGATTGGCAGCAGGCGCCCACAGCGCCGAATGCAAGCAAACTCGAGGACTGATAGGGCGTATGGTGAGGGCGTAAAGATAAGGGTGTAGGGTTAGGGTTTAGGGTTTACAGCTTGGGGCTTAGGCTTTAAAAGGGGTTTGGGGTGTTGGGGTTTATGGTATGCTTTTGAGTTTAAGGTGTTAGGGCTTAGGATCTTAGTGCGAGGGTTTCTCTCATGATTCACGGTTTAAGATTTAGGGTTATGTGGGTTACCATAACAGAAACTCTGCTGTTGCCCATCTAGTAACCCCTGCATCAAGCATTCACTTTTAAGGACCTCTTACCCTCAACCATGCATAAGCAAGTCAAGTCTTTGATGATACGATGATATGGTTTCTGTTGGTATGTCAATGCGTTTGAGGGTGTAGGGTTGAGATGGGCATCTAACGCGCAGATGATATAACATAGGGGCCTAAATCATTGCCAATACCTTTTTTTTGAGGGGGGGGGCCGTCGTTATTAGAAGTATAATATAATGGCCCCCCAAAACCCTATTCTAATTATTAAGGCTCCTATGTTATAGAACCCTACTATAGATCCCTTATAGACCCGTTAAAAGGAACCCCCTAGTCTAATCATTAATGCCCTACATTAGGGTTGTCGTATCCTGCCTTTCGGGAATATGGAATTGCCAGATTTGAAAGGCTATCCAAGACTTCGGAGTCTTCCAAGCGATAGGAAGTTCAGGGTTTAGGGTTTTGGGGGGTTTAGGGTTTTAGGGTTTAGGGTTTAGGGTCTTGGGTGTACTTGGAGGTTCATGGGTAGTTATAAGTGGAGTTATATGTCCCTGAATATGGATTATACCTATAGTTACCCTACTTATAAGCCCGCTTGTAACTATCCATGAACCTCTAAGTAGGGTTTGAGATCGCCGGTTTATTATCCACAGGCTCGTGGCACGGTGGTGAGAGCGTGATGTACGGGGTGCGAGAGCATTTGCTCGGGAGTCCTGCTGTTACGCGCACGGTTTGGTGCAAAGCGTGATCTGCATTGATCTGCCCAACAGCAGGAGCCGCGGGACCAACCTGGCCCGACAACAGTAACCACATCTTGATTACAGTGCGCATAAGAGCCTCATGTTTTTTTTCCATGGTCTTACCCCGGAATTCTGTCGAGTACAGATTCCTTCTCTCCGTGTCTCCCTGCTAAAGAGCATTCCGACGAAACGTCGGGCTTATGTGGTTTTGAGGAGCTCATGGTGAGTGTTTACGAAGTCTTGCTGTGTCATAGGGCAGGGAGGGTCTCACAGTTTAAGCCTCAAGCTCCACACCCCAACGCGTCAAACTGTACTCTGAGCAAGAACCATGAATTCTAATTCCTACACGCTGAGCCCTAAACTGAAACCTCTACTAAATCCCGACACGTCAACTCAACCCGAAGCATAAGCGCCGGAAAAAGTCCATGCTCCACGTATAGTGGTTGAGCAGGACATTGAGCAGCTGGCGAAGCTCAGTGAAGGGGAGCTGATGGAGAGGTGCGCAATCCCCTGTTGATCCTTAACCTTAACCCCTACCTATATATCGCTCCGCTGAACTAAAACCCGTAACCCTAGGCCCTAAACCCTCAAGCCATAAACCTGACACCACCAAACCTTCAAGCCTGAAACCTGCAACCCAAAATGGAGTTATACCATCAGGACAGACTGTGTAACCTCATTCGATCAACCCCAGGCAAGACACGTACTCCAGGAATGTTCCACTAAACCCTTGCATAGCCCTGTATGGTTGTGAGGGAAGTTCACCAAACTAGGAGACTGAGTGCCCCTTCAAAATGATGCTCTGTTCAAAACTGAAGTGGTAGGATCCCTAGTGCAATCCTACGCCAGGGCAGGAATCTATCACCAAACATGCTCTCCATCGAAACCATTCGGTTGCAACCTTTGTTGCTCTTTGATTAGCGGGCCAACTACTGCCGGACAACTCATAGTTCCGCTCATGGTTTCATAGAGAAGCCTAGTCTGATTCACAGCGGCAGCTCTCAAGCACCGCAACCCTAAGTAGCATACGCCCCAAGACTGAACTCTGGCCGCAGGTTGTTTGGTTATAGGATTCATGAAAGATTTGAAAACAGTTATGGGTGTGTCAACCATCAAGATCTTGACAACTGTACGAATGACAATCATTGCAACAAGGGCTTTCCGGAGAAGCCTATGCCGCCTCAGCATGTTCTTCTTTTTCAAGGGTGACTGCTTCTGCAACAACGACTCCTTCGGGAAGGCATTCCTGGATAAGAACAGCAAGGCCGCAAGGCCCTGGCCAAGAACAAAGAGCTGAATATAGGGGCCTGAATAATTAGAATGGGGCTTAGGGGGCCCATGATACCATATTTAAATTTAGAATATATACTTAATTACAAAGGCCCCTGTATCATCTACCTCTCGCTGGACGAGCAAAGACGACGTTTGCGAGATGAGTATTCAGAGAACCTAGGGACTCCCATATCCCTTAGTTAAGGAATATTCCTCAAATCATATCAGGGATCCTATACTGATATTTTAAGGAGTATTCCTTAAATCATATTAGGGATCCTACTATAATTTAAGGAATATTCCTTAATAAAGGGATATTGGAGTCTCTGGGAAGCTCCGGGTCATTACGTGGATCATGTGGGCCAGGACTCGCTGGACAACAGGTGGCACTCACCAGTCATGGCAACGCTGAGCCCTCGCATACTATGAAAAATCGACTACAGCAGTTTTCTGAATCATAGCAGACTATAACGGACGATGATAGACTATAATGAAATGCAATCTCTGCAGGACCCAGCGCGCGCAACGCTCAGCTAGAAAGCAATCTTCGCAGGAAATCGCTCGGCGACCCATCTCGGGGCGGGCTTGCCGGACTCGTGGACGCTAAGAATTCAGTATGCGACGACGACCATGTTGTCAGTGCAGCATACATACATTGAGCATGTGTGGTGTTCTACGTTCCCCGCCTCAACCCCCATCCCTGTGTAATTCTGCTGTAAGCTTGGACGACAGACAAAAGCTTTTTGTAAAAGCATCGCAACTGCTGTTCGATGACTCCAGCAGGTCATCGTATCTTTCGGTTTGGGTTTAGGCTTCAGTTTTTTTTTAAATAAGGGCTGCTCCCACAAATGCGAGCCGCGAGTCCCGAACCCCAAACTATTCTTCGGGTTTGCAGGGTTTAGGGTTGAGTTCAGAGCTGGTTTTAAGTTAAAACCACCAGCCGCTCCAGAACCCTTGCAGCCGCAGCAGGATAGCAGACATGTCGCCGGACGAAAAGTCCATGAAGCTTGGGAGCACTTCGAGTCTCGTTTAGGTCTTGGGGTGTGGGGTTTAGTCTGGCGTCTAGGGCCTTGGGTTTTTGGATTCTCAATGTTGGCTTTAGAGTGATCGGTTTAGGGCTCTGGAATGGTTTTAGCTTGGTTTGAGGGTTTGGAGTTTTGGAGTTAACAGGCTCCTTCCTAGAGGCGGCTCCCGAGCACGCAGGAAGGGAACGACAGTCGACAACACATAATACTACAGAGGCCTAAATAAAAACCAATATGTACTATTTGGGGGGCTCATTGTGATTATAGTATACTAATGGCCACCAAAACCCTAACTACTCTGATTGTTAAGGACCCTACCCAGCAGCATTGTGTCCGGGTCGTCATAGAAGTCCGGACTCGCGCCGTCCATGTTTGTCAAGATTTTCAAGCGCTCCTCTCGTACTTGGAGGGGCAGGGGAATTAGTAAGTAGGTTATAAGTAGAGTTATAAGTACCCTAACGGGAGTTACCCCAATTATGACCCAACTTATAACCTACTTACTGAGTCCCCTTCCGCTCCAAGCAGGGCGTCCCAGAGTCGCAGGATCTGCGGGGAGAGGCGCAGCCTAGACTTGAGCAAGGCATATAAGCAATTGGCAATTTATCTAGAAAATATAGGCAGCTTTCGGTTACTATAGTCGCCTTAGGATTCGTGTTTTGTTTGTGTTCATACAAAACCCAAGAGAATATTAAACATATTATTTTTAATATGGTTCTAACGGGGGTATAGGTTATGGCAGTAAGGGAAGCTGACGGGCGAGACGCCTTGTACTTGCCAAATTCTCTTATGCTTGGAAGCACGGCTGCAGTGGAATTACTCGTTTACCCGAGTATCGGGGGCGCTTTGGTACTTGAGTCATCGCCTGCTCTGAGAAGACTTCCCACTGCTGAGTCCTTCAGCCAGCGCGGAGAATGCGGATGCAGCTGTCAGTGACTTTCTCGATGCATTGGGATGGCAACATGCTAACCCAGAGACTCCAATATCCCTTAATTAACGAATATACCTTAAATTATAGTAGGATCCCTAATATGATTTAAGGCATATATTCCTTAATTAAGGGATATTGGAGTCTCTGGGAAGACTGGAGCCAAGGAACTATCGCTCCTGAGTTTGATGAGCTGGGCATGTGCCTCAATCTTGAAGCGATGGCGCAAGGCCACGGTTTAGGGTTTAGGGGTCGAACAAGCAAGGTCGAGTTGAACGCATCATCGACAGGTTGCAGGAGGTGTCCAAGGAGGAGATTCCCTCGCAAAGCACATCGCAAATGCACAGCTTCAGCTTGCGCTCCGAATGAAGGGGCAGCTCTCAGGGTTTAGGGCAATGAGGGTTTTGGGATTAGGGTATGGGGCTAGGGTGTTAGGGTTGTGTACGGTTTAGGGTGTTTAATGGTTTAGGGGTTGTCATGGGTTGTTTTGGGGTTAGGACAAGAACCCGCGATCGGAAGGGTATCGAGTTCTGAGGCACCTGACAACAATCAGAGCCATCAGCAGCACTGTATGACAATCAACGGCAGTAGCTGCTAGAAGGGAAAGCCCACCAGCCAGTCAGCGGTCCTATAATAGTTTTCTTTGTACTTCCGTTTTGGTTTAGCTTTTAATTAGGATCCTAGCTATAAAACTGGTCAAACCAAAAGAGGAGCTGCAGTGGAGACGAAAGGTACTCCCCCGAACCCTGAGCCTGAACACGTGAGCCGCAAACCCTGAACAACCCCAAACCCCGAACCCTGAACCTTATCCTAAAGTCTAAACTCTAAACCCTAAGCCTCAAACCCCTAAACCCTAAATCCTAAACCCTTCACCCCAACCCTAAGCCCTAAACTCTAAACTGTTAAACCTAAACCTTAAACATCAAACCCTATACTACTTCCACTTTTAGAGAACTGTAAGTCTGCTCTTTGGCCGAGGATGGATGACCTGCGATCCTTGATCGAGAACAAGGTGGAGCCAGAGCTTTGTTACTTTTACTACCTTTGGAACCCTACGGGGTCCATGTATCCAAATAGTATACGGGAGTTTCCGAAAACTAGGGGGTACGTTAATTTGGGGTCCTTACAATCAGGATCCTATTATTTCGGATACTACATTCGGGTCCCCTATTTTCGGGAACTCCCACAAACTTTGGCCCGAAGTACCGGTATAGTGACTGCTTGAAGGCCAAGGTGTATACTAGTTGGGCACACGGAGACCCCCCCGAAAAGTCCATCCAAGAACCAAGAACCCGACATCCTCCCGAAACCCCCAAACCCTAAACCCTCCTAGAATCCTCAAGCCTAAACCCGAACCGCCCGGCGGCTTTGGGCGTTCTTAAGGTGGGTTTCGAACCCTGCAGCCACAAATCTACGACTCGAGGGCTTCAAGTTCAGAGTCTACCTTAATCTACCAAACCCTAGTATTTTGTAGGTTCTTAGTCTTTACCCTAATACGGAATTTAGGTACCCTACGAAAAAGCGGGTTTTGGTAGGTTAAGGTACAGTTCCTAGAGTCTACAGTTCCTTTACAATTTTGGCTTAAGGCAGGGTGATTCAAGGGGTACAAAGGATTTAGGGAACCTTAAGGGAGCACTGCAGAGAACTAGGGATCAGTAGTTCCTTTCTTAGTTTTCCCTATACCAAACTTTTGACACTTTTGGTTTTTATAGTTTAGTAGTAACCGGAAAGTTTAACCTGTGTTCTTTTGTAGTTTATTGGGGAAGCAAGCTTTACAAGGGTGGTTTAGAGTTTAGTGCTTAGGCTCAGGAGTTTAGGATTTAAGGCAAAGGGAGCAGGGTTTGGGGTGTCTCAGCGTTTTAGGAGTTTTAGCTTGTGTGTAGTGTCCGAAGGCTTACGGGCGTGGGGGGTTTCGGATTTCAGGCTTAAGGGTGTTCAGTGCAGGCTGTACTTGGAAGAGCGAGTGGTGAGGGAAATCCAAGATGCAAGCTCACATGCATAGCTGCGCCTACTTCCCTAAGCCCAAACCCTTTTCCCAAAAATCCTAAACCCTAAACCCTAAAGCTCTAAACCCTATGAGACCTGAGCCTGCATATCGGGGGGTTTTGAGGTCAGAATACTTGGAGGGTCGGGGGACTTAGTAACTGGTTATTTTGGGGACTTATAATCCCTTGTAGGGTACTTATAAGTCTACTTACTACCTACTTACTAAGTCCCCCGACCCTCCGAATAGAAGGGCGCTTTTTTGAAAGAGGATCCTGTAACCCCTGAACCCTTTGAGGCCTCAGCCCTAGACGGCCTGGTACCGATACCTTCTACACCCCAAGCCTGAATTGAATCCCCACCTACAGTAAACCCTAAAAACCCTGAAAGACCTATATAACTCCGTTTGTAGAACCCTGATATTTTGTCACTTCGCTAAACACCCTGTTCCTGGAGCTTTGGTACTTTTGTGTTGTGGGGTGCAGGGTGTAGGAGTGGCCCGTAGCGCCGAACCCGACGAGCCCATAACAATAGCAGAGTTAACCCTTCAAACGTACTTTAAGCTTCCGGACCCACGAGTTGGTATGAGGTTCAGGCTTCAGGGCTTCGGGTCAGGAGGCTCACCCATCCCGACGGCCTCGCGACGTCGTCGCAGCGCGACCGCCTGCAGTTCTACATGTTTGAAGACCATTCCGCAGCGGCCGGGTTCCTGAACGCCTTCCCGGCGAAGTTCGGTGCGTAGGTCCGGTTGGTGCGGCCGACCTTGCCCCGGCGTGGAGGGGAACCAGTGTGTCGGCGGAGGAGGCCGTTGCCTGCGGCCGGTGCTCATCCGGCAGGGCGGCAATGTAGACCCCACGGAGTTCGTGAAGCTTCAGCTGCGTCTATCACATCGGCCCGTCGCCGAAGACCCAGCTCTGACATGCATCCGTGGAGGAGAATCGTTTAGGGTTTAGAGTTTCGTGTTCCGCATCTAAGAGTTCAATGGCGAGCCGAAGCAGAACTTCCCAAAACCCACTTCCAAACCCTTATGTTAAGCCCAGAATGCCAAACCTTAAACAAGCTCAAACCCACATGGGTGGTTGTCAAAATTATGGTCCCATTTTGGGTCCCTAGTATAATACGGCACCTACTATTTAGGGTACCCCAAAAGGGACCTTAACTTTGACAACTACCCACATGTCAGATGTCAAACCGTAAGCATGAAACCCCAAATCCCTTATCTCAAACTCTGCATCCTCAAACCCGTATAAAGTAAAAGCCAGAAAGTTGGAATATTATTATCCTAAACCCTTTATGGTAAATTATAATCAGGTATCCTACCCTGAAACCATATTCCAACTTTCTGGAGTTCCCTTTAGAAGCTCCATAGCAGCCTCAAAGGAACTCTAAATTTAAAAGCGGGGGGGCTTCTGCCTGGGCAGGTGACAGCAGCTACAGCGTCTCCGAGTGAGCCGTCCAGGCTTGCTGCTGGAAGCTTCCCGCTCCCAAATTCCTGTATTACTTTGATCCCCAATACCCAACCTTTAAACTTTTGGTTTCTTGCAGTTTCGTAGGAATCGGAAAGTTTAGCCTTTCATTTCTGTGGCTTCTTGGGGTAGTAAGATTAAGTTATCTATTTATTGCTGGACCCTCAGTAAAATAACCTTCAGCTTGCCCGGGGTCGCCACCACCCTCCCCCCAAAGGCGGGCATGAGAAAAACAAAAGGGCAAAAGGAGCCAGGGAAGCTTGTGGACGTACCCCCCCCCCCCCCCCCCGACGTCACCAGGGCTCCGTTCTTCACGGGTTCGTTGTTCGAGTTGTCTTAGCTTGCATCATTGTGTCTCGAAGCAGTCTGCTTTGCTGCAGCTCCGCTGGTGGTGGGGGTGCCTTCAAGGGCAGGTGAGGGTGGGTTGGTGGTGGTTGGCGGGGGGCCCTTCTACTCTTGTGGGATACTTATGGCCCGAGACGCCCTACACCGTAACCGCCTGATGCCCGAAGTTTTCAACGACAACCTGCGCCTGAACCCCGATGTGGGAGTTTCCGAAAATAGGGGACCCTAATATAGTACCCTAAGCAGTAGGATCCTTATTATGAAGGCCCCCAAAATAAGGTACCCCTAATTTTCGGAAACTCTAAACCCTAAACCCTTTATAGAACCCATATAGATCCCTTTAAGGAACCCTCAAAGGAACCCTTTAAAGGAACCCTAAGGTACCCCTAATTTTCGGAAACCTCCATGTGATGGCAGGCCAAAGGAGCCCGAGCGACAGGCAGCAGAGCACTCTCTCACCGAGGCCTTTCGGATTCTTGGGTTTGGGGTTTAGGGTTTGGGGTTTAGGGTTTAGCGTTTTGGAGCTTAAAGTTGAGGGTTTTCGGGAGAGGGGCATGAAGTTGGGGGGGGGTTAGGATGACTGCCTTGGGGTCTCTTGAGGTTTGAAGAAGGACGGTTCAGCGTTTGGGCTTCGGAAGCTGAGTCTTAAAGCTGCTAGTGTTTGGTAACCAGGTAGGCGAACATGTTTCAAAGGCTTTACAGGGCCGACTTATGCAGTCGGCCAAGCTTGGACCTCGGCGTCAAGATCCTGGCCACGGTATACGGGGTAGAGACAGACTTCATTGATTAGGGTCAGATGGCATGGTCCCGCCGCCTGAGGCTGTTCCCAAAGCAGCAGCTTTCGACCGCAGCTCACGAGGTAGAGTGTCTTTGACACTGGCTGTCTCCATGGCGGCCGTTTCTGGCTAATTATGCACCCTTCATTTCCTTAGTAGGGCGAGGCAATCTAAGCATAACTGAAAAGAGTAACCTGGTTTGGGCTAATTGGGGTACACAGACCCTAAGTGTCAAGAACTAGGATACCAGAGCCTTTCGCACGGCAGACTGTGATCAATGACGTGCAGGACATGCAGCAAGACCTTTTATTAGGGTCTTCCTACCAGCCGAGACTCATCACTTCTGCTGCACTCTAAACCTGCACGGGGCCTGCACAAGCTTGCCTTTGTCTCCCAGTGCCCTTGCTGACGCCCAGAGACTCCAATATCCACTAATTAAGAAATTTCCTTAAACCAGTTTTTGGATCCAAGTATCCCTTATTTACGGGATATTGGAGTCTCTGGGTTCTTACGCGTCTACGATCCCGACTTACCGGCACTTCGCATCTTCAGCCAGAGACTGCCTCCATTTGGATGCACGGGTTCTCTCTGGTTTCCCCTGCCGTGGAATATCGTTCTTTTGCTGAACCCTAAACCCCCACACCCTAAACCCCTACACCCTAAACCCTAAACCCCTAAACCCCTACACCCTGAACCGTAAAACCCTGAACCCTGAACCCTATAGGCTCTGAACCCTAAACCCTATGTCGGTGTACTTCGACGCGATTCTATCGGAGCTTGAGTCGAAGTTGCGGCTAAGATCTGCGATGCGTCGGTGAACCAGTTCGTCTTTCTCGGGCGGAAGGTTTCTGCGCGGTTTACGGGTTTAGGGTCGGGTGGAGGGTTTCTGGTATATGACTTGGCTGTTCTGGCGGATTCTGGCGTTCCTCGCAACTTGCTCTTGTAGTTGTTCTTGTATTTGCACTGCTTGCATTCCGGGTGTATCTATTCGGTGTGTTTTCTCGTGTTTAGGTTTGGCTGCGCCCCAGTCGTTCCGGGACGCGCCCTTCACAAGCCTATCCTAATGCATGCTCATCCTTTGAAGGAGGAAGACAGGAGCCGGAACAATCGGTTCAAGTGTTGCTGAAAGCTCCAAACTCTAAACTCGAATCCAAAAACCCAAAATAGCCATAAACCTCTTCACAAGTAAACCTTAAGCCCTAAACCCTAAAGACCGCTGATGTAGCTCGAAGCCTCTAAACCTGGACCATGTGGAGATTTGGGACTTTATGGGTTGAGCGTTTGGAGTTTAGTTTTTTTGGGGGGTTTAGGGTTTCGGGCTTGGGGTTTAGGGTTTCAGGTTTAGGGTTTAGGGCTTAGGGTTTAGGGTTTACGTAGGGTGGGGTTTAGGCTGCCCCACAGCCCTACCTGTAGCCGAAAAGACCTACCTTTTTAAGGAACTATATATAGAAACCATAACAAGGAACCCTAAAAAGGTAGGCCCTTTCGGCTACAGGTACATAGTGATGTACGGCCTTGCCGCACTAAAAATCCGGCGCACCCTGAGCTCCAAGGCCCCTGTCTCTTTGAAGCAAGCCGTTTAGGGTTTAGGGGGTTTAGGGTTTATAGGGTTTGGGGTTTATAGGGTTTAGGGTTTATAGGGTTTGGGGTTTATAGGGTTTAGGGTTTATAGGGTTTAGGGGTTTAGGGTTTATAGGGTTTAGGGTTTATAGGGTTTAGGGCTTTATAGGGGTTTGGGGTTTAGGCTTTAGCACCCGAGCCGCGCGAAACATCAAAGCTTCCGAAAGCCCCAAAGCCTCACTCCAAGCCCCAAGGCTCACGAAGCATCCTAAAGCTCTTTTCACTCTATAGAACTTCAACACACAACCCCCGAAAACCCGAAACCTTAAGCCCTACAGGATCCCTTATAGGATCCCTTTAAAGGATCCCTTATAGGATCCCTTTAAAGGAGCCCCTAAACCCCTAAAGCCCTAAAGCCCTAAAAGCTTGAAGGCCTAAAACTCGGACTCCTCAGGGGGAGGGATCGTTTCTGCTGGCCATCTCCGTGCCGGAGTTAGAGTCGATGAAGGGCGTGGCCACTTGGAGAAGGATTTCATGGTTAGAGGGTCCATGGAATTAGATCCCAAAAGACCGTTCCTACTATGGCTTTGGGGGCCTAATTCCATAATGGTAGTGTATATGGACCCTCTAGGATAGTTAGTGGATACATAAGGGTTTAGGGTTTAGGGTTTACATAAGGGGCTTCTTGGAGAAGATTGCAGGGGTTGAGGGTTGAGAGGTTAATGGTTACATAAGGGTTTCATAGTTACCGTAAACTGCAATAACCTACTCTTTTTGTAGGTTCCTATTATGCAGCCGAATAAAGAAATTTACAGGGAGCCAACAAAAAGGCAGATTTTGTAGTTTAAGGCAGTGGGTACATAAGGGCTTTCACACGCCACAAGCGTTTCATGAGGCTGCGGTGAGTGGGCATCAGACGGGATTTGAAAGGGGTCTAAAGGGAGACAGCACATCGGGGGGGGGGGGGGGGGGGGAGAATTCGGCGGGTTTTCTGGGTAATTTGATGCTGCTCAAGAAGTATCATAGTGTTTGCAATCCCTGAACCCTAATCCAACCCTAAACCCTAAACACTGAACCCTATAATTTTCCAGCGTGTCACGTGTCGGAAGGCTTCTCCGAGGTAGGGCCTTTTACCTTGTGGTTGTGGATCGAGGGTTTAGGGCTTTGGGTTTAGGATTCAGGGTTTATAACAGGGTCTAGTGTTCAGGGTTTAGGGTTTAGGATCTAGAGCGCAGGGTTTGCCTGGAAGCTCATGGTCTAGGAAATGCCTTACTTGGGAGTGCACTGCTTATGATGCTGGTCCTATTTACCAAGTCCTCTGATCCTTCTAGCTGGATTGCAGCGATTCTGGGCTTTTTGGAGGTTCTACTGTTGATGATATAAATCCTGCATGACCTTAAGGACCCGAAACTATGGGAATTATGGTATATTCCTTATAATGGGTCATGCAGGATTTATATCATCAACCGTATGGCTAAACCCTAAACCCTAAATCCTAAGCCCAAAGGCCTCGAGGCCCTTAGCAAAGCCTTTGCCCAAGAAGGCCAATGTGAGGGTCCGCATAAGCATAGCAGTTTACAGAAGCCTGACGCAAGCGGTCCAAAACCCTGAACAAGACTGTACAAAACCCATATAGAGCTCTAAAGTAGAAGCTTTAATAATTAGTAATACTATTCTATAGTTTTAGGGTATAACCCACCCCCGAACCGCTCTTCTGCTATATTAGTTTGGGCTCCAAAGAAGCACATAAGCAAGAATATGGCTAGGGATATCACATTTAAGCTCCTTATAATGAAGCCCAAAAAGGTAGGGAGACCCCTATAAATGCTTATGCTGATGTGCTTTTGTTTGTGTCCCTACTGCTTGAAGGATCATGGGACTTAGTAAGTAGAGTTATAAGTACCTTAAGTTGGGTTATAAGCAATGATAACTATAGTTACCTTCCTTATAGCCCCAGTTACTAAGTCCCATGATCCTAGTAGTAGGAGTAGTAGTAGTAGTAGTAGTAGTAGTAGTAGTAGTAGTAGTAGTAGTAGTAGTAGTAGTAGTAGTAGTAGTAGTAGAGTAGTAGCAGTAGCAGTAGCAGTAGCAGTAGCAGTAGCAGTAGCAGTAGCAGTAGCGCAGCAGTAGCAGTAGCAGTAGCAGTAGCAGTAGCAGTAGCAGTAGCAGTAGCAGTAGCAGTAGCAGTAGTAGTAGTAGTAGTAGTAGTAGTAGTAGTAGTAGTAGTAGTAGTAGTAGTAGTAGTAGTAGTAGTAGTAGTTTCCAAGGACCTGGACGTGACAAAGGAGGCCGCGACGGTGGTCTTCCCAGCCTCGGCAAATCTGCGACCTCTGCAGGCAGCATCTCCTTCAGTTTAGGGTGTCGGTACGGTTTAGGGTTTAGGGTTGAGGGTTTAAGGTTTAGGGTTTAGGGTTTAGGGTTTAGGGTACCTTAAGGACGAAATGAACCCTAAAAGGGTTTAAGGTTCATATACCTTTTTTCGGATTCATAGTATATGGGTGTAAGGCCCCTACTTTTCAGGGTCATCTGGTCCTTCAGGTAGGGTTCTCTGCTTCCTTTGGTTTAGGGTGTTTAGGTTTAGGGTTTTGGATTTTTAGGGGTTTTAGGGTGTTTAGGGTCTAGGGTGTGGTAACTCAAGGACGAAATGAACCTTAACAGGGTTTAAGGTTCATATACCATATAGGGATTCATAGCTTTTGGGTATGAGGCCCCTACTTTTGAGGGTCATTACCTGCTTCAGGTAGGGTTCTCTGCTTCCTTTGGTTTAGGGTGTTTAGGGTTTTGGGTGTTTAGGGTGTCTAGGGCTTCGGGTGTTTAGGGTGTAGGGTTCAAGGGGTTCTCTGCTTCTTTTGATTTAGGGTCAAGGGCTTTTCACATTATCTCACCGGGTCCGATCATAAATCTTATGGGAAGACTAAGCGGTTTACGGTCTTGGGCACAGAGCCATCGATGCTCTTAAAACCCTTCCAAAGAACAAAAAAACATCGGACCGCTGCTAACGCCCTTCTCGTCCTCGGATAGTTTGTAGGGTTTCAAATTTCGGTTGTTCCCTAAGCTGCGTGTTGGGCCACTCTCTGTGGGCCGTCACATGGGTTGGCCGCATGTGACAGCTGGTGCGCCAGGAGCAGACCAACCCACACAACCCGCCTTCCCCCCCTCCCCCTTTTTGTACTGGGTCCCCCCCACTTCTTGTTCGCTGTCTCCTCTCCTTTCCTTCCGTGTGCGTGCACTTGCTTTTGCGTTGCCTGATTGCTGCTCTTGGCATTAGCTGTGTGGCTTTAGCCCCAACACCTGTTTCTCCGATGCATGGGCCATGGCCAGAACCTGCTACCGTTGCCACACCCAGAGATCCCAATACCCCTTAATTAAGTAATATACCTTAAATCATAATATTAAGGCCCCTTGGATTTAAGTTATATTCCTTATTTAAGGGGTATTGGGATCTCTGGGAACCGATGGCGTGGTCCACCCTGGTGCAGCAGCTGGAGTCGCAAAAGGGCAACTTGGAGAAGTACATCTTCAAGCTACAAATGGGAGTCTCCGAAAATTGGGGTACCTCATTTGGGGTATTTAGGGTACTATATTAGGGTCCCCTACTTTCGGAAACTCCCAAATGCTCCGATTGGAGCAGCCGTATCCCCGCGCCCCTTCAAGTTTAACAGTTAAAGTAAAGGGAGACCCAGCATGAATCATCCTAAGTCCATGTTCCGAATTTCTGGGGTTCATTATACAGACCTTGCATTACACCCGTAACCGTTCTATAACCAGGGTACCTATCGATTCATCAACGTATTAAGTGCGTTCCGTGTTGATGCGGTGTCGGGATGTCTGAACCCATACACGAGACCCGAGACACCGGAAGGAAGCCCCAAACCGATAACTCGATTGCGAACTCAAAAAAAAGAAACCTACAACGACCGAACCATAAAACCTCAGCCTCAAGCCTAAACCCTAAGCCCCAAACCCCTTCGCCCGAAACCCTAAACCCCTAAACCCCTCAGCCCCTTAACCCCCAAACCCCTTAACTCCTAAACCCTAACCCTAAAAAAAAAACCCTTAACCCCCAAACCCTACAACTCTTGGCATCCCCCAAAACCCCGTCCGGGCAGCTGACTGGGCCAGGTGAAGCTCCCGAAAGCAGTACTGCGGCTGCAGCTAGAAGGGAGTTTCGGGTTTAGGGTTTAGGGTTTCCTTAAATAGTAGGATCCTTATTATAAGGACACCCCAAAGAAGGTACCTTCTAATTTTTGAAAATTTCCATAAGGGTACTATTAGGGTAGCTGTCAAAATTAAGGTCCCTTTTTGGGTACCCCAAATAATAGGCGCCGTATTATAATAGGGACCCGAAAAGGGACCATTATTTTGACAACCACCCATTAGGGTTCTGTAGGGTTTGATGGGTTTCCGAAGTTTTCATTACGGTCTTGTTGAATGTTTTGTGACGAGGTGCTTGAAGGGTCTGTGATGGGTTTGCAAGGGTCGTTAAATATCTAATATAGGTATTCTGTTGCCACAACAAGTGAGATTTGAGTTCGACTGGTCTGTTATCTTCATGAATGTTTTCCAGGTGCTGACAGCTCTTGAGCGCATGAACGTCACTGCGTGGCGCGGCCCACCAGCGTCAACATTGTATGGTGGTACTGTGTCTGTCAGTCTTGTTATCATCTTGCGAATGATCGCCCTTCAGCGGCCTGGGAATCCCTAACGACTACGCGCTGATGCTTGGCCCTGTGAACATGAATGCAGGCGCTTGCACTCGACATTGCTAGTTCTAACACGCTACGGTATACTGTATTGTAACCTGGTTTTGGAGTACCATACTTGAATACTTTTTTGGGGTACCTGTTCCTTAAAGGAACCATTATGAAACAAAAGTCTATACTTTTTTCCGTGGTTACTTCAAGGTCCAGGTAATGTAGTCGTAGCAAAACACAATATAGCATAGAATCACAACTCTGTGTGGTGGCCCTAGCGCTCGCCTTGGTAGCCAAAAGTCTTGTCCCCAAACCTCCGTAGCCCTAAACAGTAATAAGCCCTCAACCTCGAACCCTAACCTTGATTTCTACCCTAAGTCTCCATAGTAGTTCCTTTTTGGGGTTCATGTTTAGAATCCTATAAGGTAATCCCAAAAAGGAACTACTGTGGAGCCTCTGAGTATACCCGGAAATCCTGAACCCTGAAACCCTAGATCTGACGCCCTAGAAAGCAAGCTTCAGAGCTCCCATCCTAGCCGTGATTCCTTGTGGTGTTGTTTTCCGTTCGTTCAGGGTTCGGGTTTGGGATGGTATCCAACATCGAAGCCCTAGACTCTTGTTAGACCCGCGGTGCTTAGAGATATGTTGGGTCTCGGCTCACCGTGGCTTAGGGATTGGGGTTTAGGGTTTAGGGTTTACCTGCACTCCTGGACCCTAGAAAACATACCTCCTTAAGAAGTTTTACAAGGAAATCACAATCGGGCAGGTTTTATGAGGTGCAGGCAGGGTGTACTTAAACGATCATGGGACTTAGTAATTGGGGTTATAAGCAAGTTGGCTACAGACATAACTACTTATAACCCCAATTAAGGTACTTATAACCCTACTTACTAAGTCCCATGATCCTCCATGTAGGATTCTATTTTTTTTGGGGGGGGGTCCTTCCCAAAACCCTACTCTGATTATTAAGGCCCCTGTCTTAGGATTTAGAGCTTCGGGCCTCTCCTCTAAGACATTTACAGGTGGGTAGTTATAAGGTGGGTAGTTTCCCATAAGCCTCCCATACCACTCCTATAAGGTAAAGGGGGTCTTATGGGAGTACTATGGAAGAGGAATTACCTACCTGTAAGGGGCTTCTATCTCCCGGCCGAGGTCTTGCCGTCGCAGGTGCGGGCCAAGTTCTCTCGGAAGACGCACCAGATCAATGTGACGATGCCAACCGAGTGAGCTGCTTTAGGGTCGGTACCCCAGGCTTACCTCGAACCCTACCGAAAACCTAAATTCCAAGCAGACCCCTAAGCCCAAAACCCTAAACCCCAAACCCGAAACCCTAAACCCTAAAACCTGGACCCTGAAACCTATGCCCAGAACCCTCAACCCTCAAAGCTAAACACTAAACCTTAAAACCCTAAACCCTGAACCCTAAACCCCTAAACCCTAACCCCCCGAAACCCTAAACCCTAAACCCCTAAACACTAAACCCCTCAACCCTAAGCCCCTAAACCCTAAACCTCTAAACCCTAAGCCCGAAACCCTAAACCCATAAAGTTAAACCCTAAAATCACCAACCCTCATGGCCCTAGCGCGGCCCTGATGGTGTGAAGAATTTGTGCGAATTCGAGACAGCATCGCGTAGTTCGTGGCCTTCCCAAACCGGGATGGTGGAAGCCGGCCAGTACGTAGTACCCATATCGCTGGTTTACGACGACAGAAACTCGGGTGTGTTGGGGTTTGGGTTTAAAAGTTCATGCAGGTTTTCCGAGTCAGGGTTGATTCAGTCGTTTGGGCTCAGGTCCGGATTAGGGTCGTTCTGGGTCGAAGAGATGACACCAAGCACTGACGCCCCAAACCAAGGATCCCTAAAATCCTGAACCATGATTTCCGTAGTTGTACTTTCACAGATCAACCCTCGACCCCGAATGCTCTCTGCAAGCCCCAAATCCTAGAGTCTGGACATTACGCAGACCAGAGAATTCCTTGTCGGAGCTACGTTGAACTCAAAAAACCTGGTTTTTGGATTGGGGGTTTGGTTTAGGCTGTCGGTTTGGTGCTTACATGTATTTAAATGTTAGGCGTGGAGGTGTAGGGTTTAGCTTAGTGTTTCCTACCAGAACCTCCCGAGGAGATTCCCGTCATGGAGACTTATACGTAGTAGCGGCATAGGTAACCTTTAACCTTTTGGAGTTTATGCAGTCTTAATTATCGTATATAATTGAATGGGTTAACATTTGTTTGAGCTAGGGTACTCAGACCCTAAACGTAGCTTCTGACATCGGGTATTTACGGCCGAATTATTGGCCAATTTCCCGGGTAGAAAAAGGGGGTTTAACAGGACGGCATAGTTAGTGATACACGGCCGGTAAGGGGATAATGCTGCTAATTGTTGGGCCTTGCATCGTTCTCGCGCCGGGCTTCTACCACTAGCCAACGTGCACAGACAGAGACAGAGCACGCTTTCTGCAGGAAAGTGGCAGAAATAGCTTGTGAGGTATGGGATGCTGGGGGCTTCTGTTTTCATGTTGGGCTGTCGGATGATTGACACAAGCTGCCTTTAAGCTACACCGCGAGCTCGCACGACAAAGGAACACCTGAACCAACCCTAAACCCTAAACCCTAAACCCTAAACCCTAAACCCTAAACCCTAAACCCTAAACCCCTAAACCCCTAAACCCTAAACCCCTTTTTGGACCCAGAGCCTTCAGCCCCAAAACCCTGAACCCCCCAAATGCTCCATGCCGTAAGATGCCAGAGGGTCCATATATAGCGCCATTATGGAATCAGGTCTCAGAAGACCATCTCCATTATGGTTTTGGGGTCTTAATTCCATAATAGTAGTATATATATATATATATATATATATGGACCCTCTTGGGAGCACATGGACGGATGCTCCGTCCAATCTCATCCCGGTGCCATCAGCTCAGAAGAAGCCTTGCATAGCTCTGATGCTTTAGGGTTTAGGGACAATCATGTAGTCATTGACAGAGGGCAGACTTGCTCAGCGCATTGATGTTGAACTGTGGTTTTGGGAAGCTTCCTTGCTCATAGGGTTCATACGGGATTTCGGGCTGTACAGTAGGATTTAGGGTTAGGGGTTTCGTGTTTAGTTCGTGTATAACATTCCCCATCCGGTTTTGGGGTTTCAGGTTGTTTCGGATGAGCAGAACAGGATGTGTACTATGGGGGCCTAAATAATTGCCACTACTATTCTGGGGCTTCCGTAACATGATGAGATTGTTTTCCCCCCAAACCCTATTCTAACTATTAAGGCCCCTATAGTAGGGTTATTTATTCATGGAGCCGTTAGTTGCAATTTCCGGACCGAGTTCAATTGGTTAGTGCCCCTGAAGTACATCACGTACTATACCCTAGACCCCAAACCCTTAAGGCCCCGTATCGCTCATTCTGCATGTCGGATTTTGCTTTCCGCCTGCAGTTTTGGGCTTTGGCAGCAGCATCCGTTTCTCAAGAACTCTAGGACATTTGGATTACCCAGGATGGAAACTTGTATCCTTTCACTTTGGCAAACGAGGTTGCAACTATGTATATCAAAAGGCTTCCATTGCAGAGGATCCTCGAAGAGAAGCCTTTAGCCGAAGGCGCAAACTTCGAAACCGGAGTGGTTCGGAGCTCGCACCACTCCACAGCCTCCGCAGCGGGCTGTGACCTTCCTAGCAACCATGGATTGGGCCCGGGGCCTCAGCTTGTGTTTTGGGGGCTTGAGCCTGGGTGTTTATTCTGGGGCAAGTAAGGTCAAAAGCACAAGTACCTTAAGTGGGGCTATACATGAGCATAACTGCTACAGTCACCTTAAGCCGTTACTATGACCACCGTATGGAGTGGGGTTATAAATAGGTATAACTGTAAGTGCTCTACTTAGAACAAGTACCCTGGTTCCTAAGTCCCATGATCCCTTAAGAAAGACGCAGCCATCGCGTGAGCCTTGCTAGCACCGGGAGGGTCTGCAATTTGGCTTCTTCATCGGTTTTAGGGTTTAGGGTTTGCTACCCATTCAAACATTGACAAACGATGTGTAAGCTTGGCGTACTTGGAAGGGCAGGGGACTTAGTAAGTGGGGTTATAAGTACGGTTTTAATTGGGGTAACTCCATCTAGGGTGATTATAACTCTACTTATAACCTACTTACTAAGTCCCCTGCCCCTCCAAGTAGGCAGATGAAGCCTAAACGCCCTAAGCCCTGATCGCTGTCCTTCTGTTGGACCCCGGCAAAGAAGTCTTGTACCGGATCCAACAACACCTGAAGGACCAAATGACCCTTGAAAGTAGGGGCCTTATACCCATATACTATGAATACCTACATGGTATATGAACCTTAAACCCTTTTAGGGTTCATTTCGTCCTTAAGGCAGGAAGGGTTTGGGATTTCAAGCGCCATGCTCTGAATGCTGCTGTTTGTTATGTAAATTCTTTGGGCACTTGATCCCATAGGCTCAGAAACTCTTCCCATGCACCTCAAACCCTACACCGTGCTGAACCCTAAACCTAAAGGGACCCGCACCTTATCTTTAGCAGCCGCGAATTCTGATCGCCAAGGCCTCCAGCCGTGCGAAGACAAGCAGGACGGGGCATCAGGGTTTTATCGAGGGCTTAGGGTTTAGGGGGTACCCTCTTTAGAGGTCCTGATTTCCTGCCTGAAGGTCTATATCAAGGTCCCTTGTTTTCAGAACTGCATCTGACAAGCAGGATGCAAAAGCCGAGACATCATACTGCCTCAGTTAAATAACACACCCTCAATTCTTGTTCAGAGCACAAAAGAAGCAATGCTCAGACTTCCTTGACATCTACGCATATTGCTTACTTGCATCAGGGGCAAATCGCGCTTTTGGGCGATCTCAGTATGAAACATTTGTCCTTTGTGTTGCTTGTGATATCACATCTCTACAATCAAAAATCTGCATTTGCCTGTCGAACATGGGGTACTTTCTAGATAGGAGTTTCCGAAAATTCGGTATACTTGTTTTGGGGTCCTGAAAACAAGGATCCGACTATTTAGGCTACTATGTTAGGGTCCCCTATTTTGGGAAACTCCCATTCTGCTGATTTGGGGACTCCAGAGGAGGTGACTAGATCCCAAATCCCTAAAGCCTTACTATAGGGCCCGTAATAATTCGGTGGTTGTCAAAGTTATGGTCCTTTTTTGGGTCCCTATTCTAATACTGCGCCTATTATTTAGGGTACTCCAAACGGGACCATAATTTTGACAACCACCCAATTACCTATACTATCTTGGGGGTTCCTTATTAATATAACTATAGTATAATGTGCCCCAGAATCCTCTTCTAAGTATTAAGGCCCCTACCTTAGGCCCTAAACCCGACATCCGAACCTGAAACTTTGAACCCTATATAAGTCATAGGCCGAGACCCAAAACCCAAGCAGAACCACATACTCGAAATTGGATTTCACTGGAGACGTGGCACTGGAGTCTCATCTTCTTGCTACAAGATGAACAGTTGGAGTTCTACGCATCGATGCACCAAGTCATGTGGGCCTTCCCTTGTGAGGGTAGGGGAGGACTGCGATCTAAGCCGTAAACAGGTTCTGAGAGCAGAGCTTGCCCGGTACCCAGAGAACCCAAAACCCCTTAATTTAGGAATATACCTTAATTTATAGGGAACCTTCATATTATGATTTAAGCTTCATATTATGATTTAAGGTATATTCCTTAATTAAGAGGTATTGGGATCTCTGGGTACACTCAACTGCACCACCCTTATCGCCCCGCACTCGTACGCTTTCGACGGTCTTTCAGATGTGCCGTGCTGTGGCTCGGTGCCAACGTCTCACACGTGAGCTGCATAACAATAGTCGTCAGCGCAGGCACTTATCACGACAAATCTCGTCTAGGCCTGATCTGAGGGAGCTGGACATATTGAGACTGCCGTCTCTACTAATGCCTTAAGTCGCAGTCTTCAGCAGATCATCGCGTGTTTCTCATCTCGGCCTGAGAAACTGTTAACCCTCAAGCCCCAAACCGCTACCCTCAAATCTTGAAGCATAGACTGTGGACCATGAACCCCTTATCACCTCACAAAGTGCAAGGTGCCTACCTGGACCACCAGACTGCCTTTTTGTAGGTAACGTTTGGATTGTTGAGGGTGTTAGGAATGAGGGCTATGCCCTAAACCTGAAACCCCATAATCTAAACCCTTCACCCTAAACCCCAAGTTTTAAACCCTAAGCTTTAAAGGAACCCTTCAAGCGAACCCTTAAGGGGTAGGTCCTGACACCGGGAGGTATGACACGGAAGCAGAAAGAAGGCCAGTAAAGCCGCACCTGGCGCCACAGAAGGCAGGGTCAATCGGTGGGTTCGACGACGACTGCTTCTGCTGCTGCTTTACTACTATGGCGACGACGACGACTACTAGCATCACTTCTACGGAGACGACTAATGCGGCCTGCTGTTGCTGCTGCTGGCAAGTTGCAATACTAAGAGCGCAGACGATGTCAACGTGAGACATGCAAGAGCAAGAAGACGTGCAATCGTTTCGAATCGTAAGTCCCCTGCGCCCTAAACCCTAACCCTGAACCTTACTCCCCAATCGTAAGTCCTGAGGTCTTGAGGCTTCGGGTGGTTTGGTTTCTAGGAGGATTTTAGCTTCGGGGCTTAAGGTCGTCATGGAGTTGCTTGGGTTCGTACGTGGGTAGTCCTCTAAATTAGGGTCCCTTTCTGTACTCAAAATGGTACGGCACCCTTGTAAAAAAGGACCGTAAAAACATCCAGAGAAACTACCCACATGTTTGCGATCGGCTCCTTTGGAGGTTTTCTGCAAAGACGGGTCTAGGGTGGCACACTTATATGTCCCCCCTTGTTTTGTCTAAGAGGATCTTATTTACCGAAAGCTGAACACGTAACCTCTGTCTAGTTGCCCTAGACCCTAAACCGTAAACCCTAAATTCCCTAAATCCTAAATGCTACATGCCCGGAATCCTAAACCCACACGCACGGGGGACCAATGTTGAGCATTTCTGGCTCAAAAAGAGGCAGGCAACTGGATTACAAATGCCACAGGAAGCCCACCCTAAACAGCTACAGTAGAGGGCCAAAAGTTGGAAACCCAATAGCTTCGATCCTTACGAGCAGTTTATAGGGAATCCCCGCACTATTTGACCTTAATCCGGTTTCCAACTTTATGGGGTTTACTATATAGCCCGGTCACTTAAGGTCCAGGGTTAAGGGGTACAGGGTTTTCTGCTGTAGGGGTTTAGGCTTCAGGGGTTGAGGGTGTAGGTACACGCGGAGGGCCGTGGGCTTGGAGTTTGCCTTTGCGCCGGGCCCTTCCGCTGCCAGCTCCCAGGCCAGTCCCGTGTGCGCAAGAAGCCGGCTTCCCGCTACAAGAAGCGGAGCAATTACTCCCGCGAGCTCGGCCACGGTTTTGCTTCGTTATCATCTGACAGTGGTGACAAGAAGGCTAAGCGCAAGGCGAAGCGCAAGGCGAAGCGCAAGGCGAAGGCCGATGGCAAGACCTGATTCTTCTCACAGAGTTGATAAGGGTCCCCTGTGGACGGGACCCCTGTGGTTGCATTTGCCCAATGGGGCCCAATAGGGCCCAATGGGGCCTAATGGGGGCAAATGGGAAAGCCATTGGGCCCCATTAGGCCCCATTTGGCCCCATTAGGCCCCAGTGGACAAATCCAACCCACAGGGGTCCCGTCCACAGGGGACCCTTATCAACCTGTGATCTTCGGCTGCGGGCTCGGCATTTTGGTTCTCTTTGACCTGTTGCCGGGACCTCGCAGCCCTGTCCTGCGTCTCCCAGGTCCTGTGACAAGTGAGACCTGAAGCAGTGAGACCTCCGAGCCCGGCGCCAAAATGAAGGGCGCGAGTGCTTGTGTCGGTTGGGCAGCCCGTCGCACGGGTACCCCAATCGGGTACGCCGATTTTGTCGCGCGCCAAAATGAACCTCAAACTGAAAGAGCCTCGGGAATTCAGGGGTTTAGAGGTTTATTTGGGTTTAGACTGGGGCTTGCAGGGTTTAGAGTTTAGGGTTCAGGATTTGGGGTTGTGGTCTAGGGTCAAGAGCATACTAAACCCTAAACCCTAAACCCTAAAGTAAGTTGTCCCGCAAGCCAGGTATACTCTGGGTTGCTCACTAAACCGTTTTAGGGCATAAGGGGGAACTAATCCCAAAGCCTCAACCCGAACCGCGCTGAGCCCCTAAACCCCGGGCTGAGCCCTTAAACCCTGAACCCTTAAGGCCGAAAAACCCCTAAACCTTAAACCCCCTAAAACCTAAACCCTAAACCCTAAGCCCTAAACCCTGAGCCCCTAAACCCTGAACCTTTATATAACCCTAAACCCTAGACCCTAAACCCCTAAACCCTAGACCCTAAACCCTAAGCCCTACATAACCCTAAATCCTAAACCCTAAACCCCTAAACTCCTAAACCCTAAACCCCTAGACCCCTAAACCCCTAAACCCTAAACCCTGAACCCTTACATGACCCTAAGCCCTTACACCCTAGAACCTCAACCCCTAAACTCCTAAACCCTAAACCCCTAAACCCTAAACCCCTAAACCCTAAACCCTGAACCCTTACATAACCCTAAGCCCTTAAACCCTAGACCCTCAACCCCTAAACTCCTAAACCCTCAACCCCTAAACCCTAAACCCCTAAACCCTAAACCCTGAACCCTTACATAACCCTAAGCCCTTAAACCCTAGACCCTCAACCCCTAAACTCCTAAACCCTCAACCCCTAAACCCTAAACCCCTAAACCCTAAACCCTGAACCCTTACATAACCCTAAGCCCTTAAACCCTAGACCCTCAACCCCTAAACTCCTAAACCCTCAACCCCTAAACCCTAAACCCCTAAACCCTAAACCCTGAACCCTTACATAACCCTAAGCCCTTAAACCCTAGACCCTCAACCCCTAAACTCCTAAACCCTCAACCCCTAAACCCTAAACCCCTAAACCCTAAACCCTGAACCCTTACATAACCCTAAGCCCTTAAACCCTAGACCCTCAACCCCTAAACTCCTAAACCCTAAACCCCTAAACCCTAAATCCTAAACCCTAAATCCTAAACCCTACTTCCGGGCCTGGCCTTACCAGGCCTCGGAGCACAGCACTGGCTTCACCTCGCAGATTGCTGGGATGATGGCAGACAGCAGCTCTGACTGCAGCAGAATATCCGTGCCTTCAGAGGGTTCCTCTTAGGGTTCCTTGAAGGATTCTTGGGTTTAGGGTGTAGGCTTTAGGGTTTAGGATTTAGGGTTTAGGGTGTTTAGGGCTGCGCCATAGTGTCTCGGGGGTTTAAGGTTAGAGAGAGGATCTCTAGATACCTGTGTTGGCCAACTCCGGGCCTGAACTTATGTTACGGTTTCGGGGCAGAAGTTAGGGTGATATGGGCCACGGTTTAGGGTTTAGGGTTTAGGGTTTAGGGTTTAGGGTTTAGGGTTTAGGGTTTAGGGTTTAGGGATATGGGCATACTTAGCATGAGCTTCCAAACCCCAAGCGCAAATTCTCAATCCCTGGTTTCTGCGTGTTCATTCCTGAAACCCACATTCCCAAAGCTCTACAAACCCATTCTACCACAGGCCTAAACAGTCAAACCTCAAAAGCCTAACATCTCCAAAACCTACACCCCGAAAGCTGAACCTCGTAAGTTCGGCAGGCATCGTCGAGAAGGCCATCAATGATCGGACAGCTCAGCTTGAGAAAGAAGGCCACCTACGCTGTGGGCCACTGGGGTTGATAGGGCTTTGGTCGGGCTTTACATCCTGAGTTAACAGGGTTTAATATTGGATTTCAGGATTTTCTGCGGTTTTGTAAGGTTCAGGGGTTTAGGGGATACGGTTGATGATATAAATCCTGCATTACCCATAATAGGGAATATACCATAATTCCCATACTTCAGGGTCCTTAAGGTAATGCAGGATTTATATCATCAACCGTAGGTTAGGCTTCTGTACCAGAGTTGTTGGCTTGATGGGGGCTTCAGGGCTTGAGCGTTTTTGGTCGCATCCCTTCAGGCAAATTCAACGCCCATCCGCAATCGTAAAGACGGTTCCAGAAAGGCTGTAGGGCGTCGGGTTTAGGCTTTAGAGTCTCGGGTTTAGGCTTTGGGGTTTAGGGTTTTTTGCTGTCGCAGAGATTTAGGGTTTGGGGTTTTGAGGGCTGGATTCCCCAATCTCTTGACTCTTAACTTATTGTTCCAAACCCCAACTTTTCAGCTTCTGGGCTCTTATGAGGTAGTCTTATTCTGAAAGTTTGAACTCTTAAGCCCTGGGTTTTTGGGAAGTAGGGCAAGGAATCTGATGCCAACCATTGCGCCTTACTTGATGTTCAGATCATGGATACTCCAGGGAATGAACTCCCTGGAAGCTTTTCAAGCCTTTGGCTAAACCTTGTTGATGAGTTTAGGGTTTAGGGTTAAGGGCTGAGTGGCTTCTGGGGTCTGGGTTTGGGGTCTAGGTTGTCGGAGTCGGAAAAAAGACATGCCTGGGTCGAAATCACCAAGCGCGGGGCCTGAAAAAAAGATATTTCGGGGTCGAAAAAAAGAGCAGCCCCAGTGCACTTGGCTTTGCAATTACGTCGTCTGGTGGTGACGGACCCCCAAAGGTTGGTCGGGTCGCCTCTAACGACTCCTTCAAAGCGCCTGCAGTGTCTGGTTCAGGCGCTTGGCACGGGGGTGGCTACGGCGGCCAGAATGCCGAAAGCTCGGATCCAGTGGGGCTGTACTGTAGGGGCCTTAATATTTTCAATAGGGTTTTGGGGCCCATTAGACTGTACTCACAATAAGGATCACTCCCCCTCCCCCCCCCACAAAAAATGTAGGAAATTAGTAAGGCCCCTATATTACCCTGAACGCCAACAGCTAAGTCAAGCGCTTCGTTGCAAAATGTTGGACTTTCCGGGGTGGCCGAGGCTCAGTAAGAATGGGAAGAAGCAATCGGACAAACTGAAGGTACTTGTCACTGGGCTTCGGAGTACCATACCTTAATACTTTTTATGGGGCCTGTTGCTTAAGGGGAGCCATTATGAAATACTTATTGGCTCTAAACTTAACTTTTCAAGTTTTGGGGTTCTTATAAGGTAGTCAATTCTGAAAGTTTCAACTTTTATTTCCTTGGGTTCTGGGCCAGTGAGAATAAAAGTCTATACCTTTGTCCGTTTGTCCCCTGGTTACTTCAAAGCCTAGGTCGTGATGCTGGTGATGCCGATAATCCGGATGAGCCGGTGCTCCTTTGTCTTCTTGTTCTTCTTGTTGTTGAGGGTTTAGGGTTTTAGGGTTTTAGGGCTTTTAGGGTTTGTAGGGTTTTTAGGGTGTCAGGGTTTAGGTTCAGGGTTTTACGGTTTAGGCCCTAAACCCTAAAGCCTAAACCTTGTTGTTGTTGTTGTTGGCGGTGGTGGCGTTCATGATGAATCTGGTGTTCATGGTCCGCATGGAGGAGATGCTGTTAACATAAAATAACGATGTTCGCAACGAAGAGGACCGAGAATGAGGACGGCACAGACGCAGGTTTGACGATGACGTGTGGATGGGGAGTATGGCGACGATAACGACGCAGCTCACGACACTGAACATGAGGGGGGCGGGGTATTGCAGCTGCTGTCGCGGATGGAGCTAAGGTGTGGGTGACGAAGATGATATTGCTGGTCGTGGTCGTTGTGTCAGGATGTCATGTGATCATGTTTTTGCTGATGACTGCAAATTACAGAAGCGGCCTTAATATTTATTTGCCTATACTAATTCGGGTGTCGCTTATTGTAATTATAGTAGAATATACCTCAAAACCCTATTCTACCTATGAAGGCCCCTTTATTAAATGACATCCCCAGACCTCCTGCTCCTTTGCCTCCTCCTCGTCATCTTCATCCCCTCCTCCTCCTCCTCCTCCTCCTCCTCCTCCTCATCGCTCTTACCTCTGTTGTCGTTTCTGTCTTCCGCCACGCCGCCCTAAATGTTCGAGAGCTGAACTACTACACCCTGAACGGCAAAATCTCCGCAAGATTCCACGATCTGAGGGGGCGCAAAGGAAGGAAGATGAAGAGACCGCCCAGGTTCTTCGGCTTAGGCTTTAGGATTTAGGGCTTGGGGTTTAGCTAACCTTTGATATTGGAGGAGCTAAGGAGCCAGGGATGATGAGAACCCCTATTAAATAAGGAGCTAAAGCGCCAAGGGAGCCCCAAAAGCACTGGTTAGTTAGTGTTTATAATTTCGGAGTCAGGGCAGGGATTGATCAAATTTCAGTGTTGGATCGGGCTTCGGGGCTGAATTCGGGTACAGTGTCTATAGGGTTTGTTTAATACCTATAGTCTCCATTGTAGTTCCTTTTTTTGGTTAACCAAAATCTCCATTATAGGATCCTAACCGAATTATTGCGGGCCCTATAGTAAGGCTTTGCGGATTTGGGATCTAGTCACCTCCTCTGGAGTCCCCAAATCAGCAGAATGGGAGTTTCCGAAAATAGGGGACCCAAATATAGTACCCTAAATAGTAAGGTCCCTATTATAAGGAGCCCCAAATAAGGTACCCCCATTTTCGGAAACTCCCATATCATTAAAGGGGTCTGAAGTGCTCACTAGCAATATCCCCTTACATAGTTGACTCTTCTCATTGCACAAGCTGGGCCATTGCCGGCCGATGCTGCTAGGCCTACTGTAGGAGCCTAAATCTTAGGGGTACTTAAAAACATTTTTCAATTTTTGGTTATTATAACCCCTAAGAAACAGCTAAAATTAGACATTTTGCTAGGGTTCTAAGTTCAGTATAGAATACTATTTTAGGGGTTCCTCAGAGTTGTAATATAATGTACCCCAAAACCCTATTCGCATTGTTAAGGCCCCTAGAGTATAGCACTATAGATCCCTTATAGTAGACCTTATATAGAGCCCTGTAAAGGGAACTTGACAGGCCTAGATGAAGGGTTGACTCCAAACAGACGCGAGGGGCCGCATTTTGCTCGCGATTGTGCACGGTTGCATGGAGGATCAGGGACTTAGTAAGTAGGGTTAGAAGTACCTTAATTGGGGTTAGTTACCTTACTTGTAACCCGAATTACTAAGTCCCATGATCCTTTAAGTTATAGCACCCTAAATAGTGGGATCCTTATTAAAAGGATCCCAAAATAAGGTACCCCTAATTTCCCCTACTTTAAGTGCAGTCAACTCGTGAGATCTGTCTAAGATCGAAGGTTGAATTACCCAGCCGAGGACAACATGGCATATGTACGCGATCTGTTTTGTATCTGTATACTCAGAGAACCCAATACCCCTGAATTAAGGAAAATACCTTAAATCATAATATTAAGGCCCCTATAATTTAAGGTATATTCCTTAATTAAGGGGTATTGGGTTCTCTGGGTACTCAGTATACCTGCAGTGGAAAGCGTATCCCCGTGCACCCCGACATTCTACTGCAAGATGCAGTTGCAAGCACCTCGTGCAGGCCTCACCCCCGATACCCCAGGCCCTAGACAGCATTGATGCGGTTGTGGATGGGCTGCAGGGTGTGGTGTACGCCATTATGCAAGTGTCAAAGACTCAGAACTTGGATGATGAGTGTGGTAACTTTTCAACTGCGTGTCAAGCTACTAGAGTCTAGGAGTCTAGTTGTGGAATTACATCCAAGCCCTTGCAACGCGACGCGCAATTGCCCTGAACCCAAAACCCAAAAGCCCTAGATCCTAAAGCCTAAACCCTAAATCCCACACCCTAAATCACTGAATCCTAAACCCTAAACCCTAAATCCTAAACCCTAGATCCTAAACCCTACGCTCATGACCCTTGACATTGAACCAAAAATTTCAGTGCGCAGGAAAAGGATGGTGCCGGTGCAGATGAAGAGGCCGCCGTCCTAAGCTGCATGTAGATTGCCTGTCCCTTAGGGGTTTAGGGTTTAGGTTTTGGTAGTGTCGGGTTTCGGGTGTAGGGTTTAGCATTTAGGGTTTAGGTTTTAGGGGTTCAATGTTTAGGTTTGGTAGTGTGGAACCCTCTGAACAGAAGCATGATTCTTGTACGGACCTCTTAGCAAGGTAACTCTAATCTTAAGAAATCTCCGTATAGCTAACTGAACACCAAAAGCCCGTACGAGGGAATTCAGTTTTCCGCGAACGTACCCAGTGTTTACCACCTACAGTTGTTATGAGCTTCAAAGCTGAGGTTCCCTGGTTCAGGGTTCGGGGTGTAATTAGTCTTGGACCTTGAGCCATGGTGGAAGGCAGTCCAAACGCCGCCTGAGCCAGTACGGACACGAAACCTTGTGATGCAATGCATGTAATTCCCCACAAAAGCACTTGTAGAGAGGTCATAGCTGAGATCCATATGGGTAGTTGTCAACATTCAGGTCCCTTTTAGGGTACCCTAAATACTAGGTGCCGTATTACAATAGGGACCCAAAAAGGGACCCTAATATTGACAACCAGCCATATTAAGCCCAAAAGGTCGAACCGAAGGTCCCAAATCCCTCAAGACCCAGCCCCAGAACTAACCCTAGTACCTAATAATCGTAGACTCTCCCAACTAGTAACCTACATAGCTACTATCCGAAACAACAGTACCTGGTTGTTGGGCCCTGTGGACCATACTTGGAGGATCATGGTACGGTTATAAGTACCTTATTTGGGGTTACAAGTAACCATGACTATAAGTGTAGTTACCCTAGTTATAACCCCACTTACACATAAGTCCCATGAACCTTGAAGTAGACCCTAAACCCTAAACCCTTATAGTACCCCTAGAGACTCCTTAAAGGGACCCCTTAAGGACCCCAATTACTAAGTCCCATGAACCTTGAAGTAAGGCTAACACCTAGGAACCCAAAGGCCCTCAACCCCAAAACTGGGATTCAGCTGTTTGGGGTTTAGGGTTTAGGGTTTAGGGTTTAGGGTTTAGGGTTTAGGGTTTAGGGTTTAGGGTTTAGGGTTTAGGGTTTAGGGTTTAGGGTTTAGGGTTTAGGGTTTAGGGTTTTGGGTTCAGGGTTTAGTACAAGGGTGTAAACCCTAGATTCCCGGCCCGAGAAGTTCTCTTGCTGAAGAGAAAAGGTATGCAACAACTCCTTAAACCTAAGCACTAAGTCCTCAACCCTACACCCCCACTCAAAAACCCTAAACCCCGAACCCCCAGCCCTATAAACCCTAAACCCTACATCCTCACCCGAAGCCCTGTTATAACCCCTAAACCCTACATCATAACCCTAAACCCCGAACCCTTACATCCTCACCCTAAACCCTATAAGCCCTAAACTCCAAACCCTGACCCATAAACCTTAAGGACGGCATGAACCCTAAAAGGATTTAAGGCTCATATACCACATAGGGATTCATAGTATATGGGTATAGGGCCCCTACTTTTAAGGGTCATTTGGTCCTTCAGGAACCCCGAACCCCGAAGTCCTTCGCGGACGAAGGATGACTTGGAAGCCCTCAGGGCCCGGCGTCGGAAGCAGATGAAGGTGGCATCAGCTGCAGGGTTTCTTTAAGGGCCCCTCTTGGGTTTAGGGTTTAGGGTTTAGGGTTTAGGGTTTAGGGCCTAGGGATACCCTTTAAGGACTTCTTAAAGGGTTTTCTTGAAGGTGGCATCAGCTTTAGGGCTTCATGGGTTCCCTGTTAGGGCTTACTTAGGGATACCCTTTAAGGGTTTAGGGCTTTGGAGGTCTTTCTGTTAGGGATGCCCTCCTTTCAGGGTTCTTTAAACTTTAGGGTGATGAGGGTTCCCTCTTAGGGATACCCTTTGAGGGTTTTGTCAAGGGTTCCTTAAATAGGGTTTAGGGTTTAGGGTTTAGGGTTCCTTAAAGTTTTGGGGCTTTGGAGGTTCTCTGTTAGGGATATCCTTTAAGGGTTTCTTTAAGGGTTCCTTCAACTTCGAGGTTTCGAAGAATCCCGCTTCGGGATCCCTTTAAGGGTTTTCTCTAAGGGCTCCTCAAGCTTCAGGTTTTGAGGGTTCCTTCTTGGGGATACCCTGTAAGGTTTAGGGTTTAGGGTTTAGGGTTTAGGGTTTAGGGTTTAGGGTTTTGTCAGGGGTTCCTTAAACTTTAGGGCTTTGGAGGTTCTCTGTTAGGCATGCCCTTGAAGGTCTTAGGGATCCCGCTAAGGGTTGGCTCCCTTTAAGGGTGCTATGATTCCAGGAGAGGGCTCCAACGGTTGGAGGGTTCTAGAATCTAGAAATGGCTCCCTTTAAGATCTTTAAGAGTGCCTTTATGTTTTTTTCTTAGGTTCCTTTATTACGGGCTGCTTTAGGAGTAAGGTTCAGGGCTTTAGGATTCGAAGGTCAGCTCTAGTTCGCAAAAGTCCTTAGAGGAACCGTCTGTGCATTGCGACTCCCACATGCTTGTCAGTACTTATGCAGAGTCTGTTGCCTGATCCTTGAGACTTGTAGATATCTAAGACTAGGAGTTCTACTTCACATCGGAGTTTTTGAGCTCAGGTCACCCCGAAAATTGGAGTAGGATTTTGGTCACAAGACTCGACAATAACCCCAGTCTGTATACACGAAGCCCTAAACCCTGAGACCCCAAACCCTACATGCACCATGGAACTCTATGCCGCCAGACCCTCAACCCCAAAAGCACTAAAGCTGCAAGCCACCTGTTCGGAGGACCCCCTCCCCGAAGAGTGATTACGTGACTTTCGGGTTCAGGGAAAAGGCTTAAGGAGTTTGGGTTGCAGAGTTTAGGGCTGGGGAGCCTGCGTGTGCTGTGGGAGCCTGCGAAACATAGAGAGTGCCCCAAGAAACCCGATCTTTGGGACGGATTTTGGGCTTCGGTTGGGATCTAGACTCCTAGACGTAAACAACCGGGTGGTTCTCTCCAGGCGCAAGTACCTTCTATGAAGCTTTAAACAGAATCTGTAGCGAACTTTCTTGGAAACTCTCGGGAAGCTTCGTGACCCTAAACCTGAAACTCCCCTGAACCCCCGAAGCCCCTTGTTACCAAACCCGTTATACCCTTATTTATGAAGCTCTCATAAATCCCTTCAAAACTCTTGTAGAGCCACGCCATAAAGTATAGCTCTGATGGAGACTCGCAACAGCCTACACCCTAAACATCCCTAAACCCTGAACCCTGAACCCTAAACCCTGAAGCCTAAACCGTAAACTCTGAACCCTAAACCCTAAACTCTGAACCCTAAGCCCTGAACCCTAAAGCTTAAGCCCTGAACCCTAAACCCTCGCAACAAAAAGCTAACGACCAGGAAGCTCAGGTCGTCTCCCCAGTCTCTGCTCTGTGTTGCTTTGTTCTTCTTGCGGCTTTGGGCTCAGAGTTTCGGGCCGAGGGTTTACTTAGTAGCTGAATGGATACACTTTACACATTTTGGGATTATGCTACCCACTATAACACGAAAAGTGTACACTTTTGGGGGCTTATGAACTCAGCAGCTAAGTTTAGGGTTCAGGTTTTCTACAAGGGTTACGAGAAGAGGACGAAGGTCGGGTTTAGGGTCTGGGGTTCATGCTTTGAATGAAGTTTAGGGTTTAAGGGTTTGGGGTATACAGTCGTTTGAAGACTTTGAGGTTCGGGGTGTTGGCTTTAGAATTCTTGAGCCTGTATATGCCTTTATCATGTCTGATTTGTGCATAATATAGGTTGTCACAGGGGGCTTCGAGAATTTATGGTTGCCGCTTAAACAAGAGATGTTCCCTGAACTACTGAGAGATCCCCAAGATGACTTTTCCTATGCCCTAGGCCCGAAACCTTAAACACTAAAGCGATTCTCTACCTGCCTCATTAAGTCCCATGATCCTCCGTGGCAGGCCCCTCAGGTCTAGCGCTAGGTGCCCCATTATGGTTGAGGGTTTAGGGTGTGGGGGTTTTGGTGTTTAGGGTTTAGGGGTATTGGGTTTAGGGCTTTAGAGTTACGCTGAGGGTTTAGGGTGAGTTGGGGTTTAGACTGGAACAACCTGGGTGCAGAGCTACAGTTGAGCAAGCGGTGTTTCTTGCGTAAGGAGAAACGCCAGAAGAATGCGGCTTTGGGCGGTTGCCCCAGTGTTTTCAGCGGTTTGGGCTTAGGCTTAGGCTACCCGAAACCCTGAACCATACACTTAGACCATGGATCAATCTCGGTCTTCCGAATCCTAAACGCTTGACTGTCCCACGCAAGACTTGGCAGAAGGGCCTGAATTAGAGACCTGAATACTTAGCGATACCATTCCGGAGGGTTGCCTCAACCCTAAACCCTGAACCCTAAACCCTAAATCCTGCTGTGTTTACATGTTTGTTAGTTGCACCCTGAACCCCAGCAGGGTTCCCACCAGAAGCCCGCTGCTTCTTTGCATTCCAGTAGGCTGTGAAGACTATGCAGTATGAGGCGTCAGATTACTTAGGGCTTACGAGCACAGCCAGTGTTTCAGGGTTGTGTTGTGTCACTAATTTCCTTGGTTTCCTCGCTTGAGCGTGTGGGAAACTCGTGAACTCCAGCACTAAACTGCCAAGCGCTGCCTTTCTCTTGCAGGACCTAGTGAAGCCTTGTTCGGCATCGCGGTAATGTTATGCTGTCCCGCGAATCTCAGCGCCACGTTGCACCTCCTTCCATAAAGCCTGTATGATTATCGCAGCGCCCCAGGAGGGTCTGACTTTGGTCTTGCAAGGTTTGACTGAATTTGCGAGCTAATTTTGGGTTGAGGGCTCAGGCTCTTGCAGAACGGTTCTGGTTTTTGTTTGGGTTTCGGGCTGATGGCTTAGGTTTTGGGGCTTAGGGTCTTGGGGTAGGGTTGACAGCATACAGGCTGCACGGCTTGGGTTTGGTGCCCCGGGCTCAGTGCTTGGGGCTCAATTACATAGTAGGGATTGGACCTTGACCTACGAGGTTTGGACTACAGTTCAGGCTTCAACCCACAAAAAGCCGCTAACCCTCGATCTTGCTTGGGTGTGGGTTCAGGGCTTGAGAAACACATAAGACATAAGCCGCGCGGCAAACAGTCAACCCTGGACCCTGTGCTGTGCGCCACTAGCATCATCATCACATCATCATCACCATCTTCTTCGTCCTACCGTAATGACCACTCATGGCCATCAGGAGGAATTGACAACCCTAAACCCCAAACCGTATACCCCACTGCTTAACTGCTTAATCACCGTGACTCGAGGCCACGGGTCGTATGACGAAATCGCAGAAGACGAGTTTCTGAAGGCCTCGATAAGTCAGCCTGTGGGGATGTACAAAAGGGCTTACGGCTTACGGTTGTCTAAACGCATGCTTCGGGTTTGGGGGTGTCGGCTTTCGGGTTTCGGGTTTAGTGGGGTTTCGGGGTGGTAGGGTCTAGAGTTTAGGCTTGCGAGTCTCAAGGGCAGCGGTTGTACTGGTAGTACTTGTAGTATTGGTAGTGGTACTGGTAGTAATACTGGTAGTAGTAGTAGTAGTAGTAGTAGTAGTAGTAGTAGTAGTAGTAGTAGTAGTAGTAGTCGTAGTCGTAGTCGTAGTCGTAGTCGTAGTCGTAGTCGTAGTAGTAGTAGTAGTAGTAGTAGTAGTAGTAGTAGTAGTACTAGTAGTCGTAGTACTAGTAGTCGTAGTAGTAGTAGTAGTAGTAGCAGTGGTAGTAGGAGTAGCAGTAGTAGCAGTAGTAGCAGTAGTAGTAGCAGTAGTAGCAGTAGTAGCAGTAGCAGTAGCAGTAGTAGCAGTAGCAGTAGCAGTAGCAGTAGCAGTAGCAGTAGCAGTAGCAGTAGCAGTAGCAGTAGTAGTAGCAGCAGCAGCAGCAGTAGAAGTAGCAGAAGGAGTAGTAGTAGTAGTAGTAGTAGTAGTAGTAGTAGTAGTAGTAGTAGTAGTAGTAGTAGTAGTAGTAGTAGTAGTAGTAGTAGTAGTAGTAGTAGTCTGATTCAACCGGATCTGCACCGAAGATAAAAGCAGCGGCGTCCGATCACATGACACTAGTCACAAAAGTAACAATAACACGAATAGCAAGAATACTACTAGAAATCGTGATAGCATTTTTGCGTGAGAGCGTCAAATTCAGAGGCTTTACATCCTATACCCTGAACCCTACGTGTCAAACCCCTTAACCCAAATCCCCTAATCCCTGCACCCCAAAACTCTGTGCAGACGGTGACGTCTTCCAATCTCAGCGTCGTCCACTTCTACCACCGGCACTTCGAGTCGATCCCTCTGCTTTCGTGGGTTTCAATATGGGCTTTCCATTTGGATTTTGAGGGTGCTACGTGGTGTTACGGAATTTCAGATTTTTTCCAGGGATTTGGGTGCTGTACTGCAAGGTTGTTTGTATGCGCTCAATGATGTTTAGAGGGTGCTGAAGGTCTTCCATAGGGTTTCTTCGAGGGTACGGGTTGTAGGATTTGTTGGTCTGTGGCGTTATTGGGGATCCAGACCTCTGTTACCCTAAACCCTAAACCCTGAACCCCGAACCCTGAACCCTATAAGCCCTGAACCCTGAACCCTAAACTTTAAACCCTAGGGTTGATGCCTCTGGGTTTAGGGTCGGTGAGTTGGTTTTACGGGGTTTCTGTGGGTGTTTATGGCAAGTGTTGGGGGTTAATAGTTATTTCCCATTTTTCATGGCCAGTGTAGAGTTTTTGTCGCTCGTTCTGTAGCTTTGGACTTGAAGTTCTGATAGGGCTAAACTTCAAAATGACCAGTAAAGCCGGAAAGACAATCCCGAAGCTTAATTTGAACCGGAAGCCTAAACCAGGTTTTTCTTGAGATTTCCGAACCCTCAACCCTAAATCCTGAAAGCTTCGCAGCCTCTCCTTTCGAATGGTTGCATTTACCTCCTTCGAGTTTCCGAAGATCAGGGACTATAATCTAGCCCCAACTAGTTGGGGGTTAGGGTTTAGGGTGTGGGTAGGGCCCAATTTCAACCAGCCCAATGTTCCGTCAGGGTTGCAAGCCTCTGAAGTCTTTCCTGCCATCAGAAGGCTTGAGGCAGCCTACACTTATCAAGGATCCTAGGAGTATGGGTTGGACTGTATCCAGTCAGCTTGACGTTTAGGGTTCAGGGTGTAGGGTTGCATCGTGTTTAACACTCTTGACTGGTGGGTTTGGGGCTTGGGCCTTAGGGGTTATTGTGGAAGCCCTAAGCCTTAAACCCTAACATCTGGTTATTAAAGGCCTGCAGAGGTTTCTTGGCGTGCTTGGTTTGAAAACCTCGGGCCAGCTTGGTTTCGCCCCTCCAGAATCCTCAAACCCCCGTGATTAGCGCTCAGGCTCTCTATGGTGGAGGGTTTTGGGCGTTGGCTTTAGGGTTTTGGGTTAAATCCCCTAAACCCTAAACCATTAAACCTAAACCCTAAACCGTAACCCTTAACCCTAAACCGCCTTAAATCCCAAACCCTAAACCCTGGCCTCTTCGACGCGTAAGGAAGTGCAAAGTCATGGACATGCACCTGGGCCCGATCCCCGGCCTGCTGGATTGGGTGGGCGGTTGAAAAACGTTTTTAGCTTTACAGTAGAAGCCAGAAAGTTGGAACATGGCTTTAGGAGGATTGGTGCTAGGATGCCTTATACTTTACCTCAAGGGCGTGAGGACAATGATGTTCCAACTTTCTGGCTTCTACTGTAGGTAGTCAGAGTACAGTATTCCTCAGAAGGAACAAGATTTTGGTAAAGGGCCTCCAAGCAGAGCTTTCACCTTTGGTGCAGAGTAGGCATAAGAAGGAACCGGAACTTTGCTTAGTACGGGCCTCCAAGAAGAGTCCAGGATTGAGGTGTGGGGATTGCGAATTTGGGATTCACGGCTTGATCCCACAGACTCCAATATCCCTCAATTAAGGAATATTCCTTAAATCATATTAGGGATCCTCTATAATTGAAGGTATATTCCTTAATTAAGAGATATTGGAGCCTCTGGGCACGGTTTGATTCGAGGTTTTTGAACTCTGTCGGTTTTGTGTTCGAGCTTGATCTTCTTCCAGCCATGAACACTGACCATGGCTTATGATTTGTCAACCCTACTCCTATACTTAGGGGTACTTAGAAATAATTTCTATTTTTTGGTTACTATAATCCCTAAGAAGCAGCTAAAATCATTTTTTTGCTAGGGTTCTAGGTTCAGTATAGTATAACTTTGTATGATGCTGGCACATCCTGAATTTTCAACCTCTTAGTTTCTTTGGGCCAGGGAGGCAATCAAGGCCCATGGGTTTGCCGGGGTAAGGTTTAGGCTGAAGTCTAGGGCTCAGTTTAGGCCTTTTGTTAGGCAAACCACAGCCCCTTCACAGTACGGTTGATGATATAAACCCTTCATTACCCATAATAGGGAGTAAGCCATAATTCCGAAAGTTTAGGGCCCTTAAGGTAATGCAGGATTTATTGCATCATCCGTTATTGTTTTGGTTCAGTTTAGGGATGCCGCGGGGTTCCGCTACAGAGTTCAGCGTCGAGGGCTTGGGCTTCAGGGTCTAGGAGGTGTAGAGCAATGCTTTGGGCATTTTGGGTGTAGGACAAACCCTAAGGTTTCATGTGCCGCAAAAGTATGTACTTTTGGCCTCAAAGGAGTCCTTATATAGGTACTTGGGAGTTTCCGAAAATTAGGGCTACCTTATTCTGGCTGCCTTTCAATAAGGATCCTATTATTTAGGGTACTATATTAGGGTCCCCAATTATCGGAAACCCCCATGTAGGTGCTTTAGGGCCACAGAAACCTTTTTGGGCACACGAGCCGAGTCTGAAGCGAGAGCGAAAGGTCCCATAGCACGTTAACATAGTTGGAGGATCATGGGACTTAGTAAGTAGGGTTATCAGTACCTTAATTAATTTTATATATACTTACAAGTGTAGTTACCTTACTTATAACCCCAATTACTAAGTCCCATGATCGATTAAGTGAAGCTAAGCACTATCGGGAACTGCTAAAGGGTACCCTAGGCCGAATGTACCTTTGCCTGTGGGTATATTAGGTTAAGCCTTTAGGGTTTGTAATAGGGTATATGGTTACTTATATGAGGGTTTAGGGTTTAGGGTCCTACTAGCCAGCTCTGATATTATTACTAGCTATTCCTTGGGAGGGGTTTCGATTTTTGCCGGTGTTTCTGCCCGAGCTTCAGACTGAAGAGTCCGTGTTTTGGGTTCAGATTGCAGTAAACCATAGTCGACATAGGACAGCTAGTTTCAAGATTTATGGTTAGGCGGTTGAACCAACTTTGAGCCCCAAACCCTCTGACGAGACCCTATAATTCCGAGACCCTAGAAACCCTATGATTCCGAAACTCCAGTATCCTGAAATTCTAAACCCTTCACCCCTCTTTCCACAACTCCAACCCTCAACCCCTGCACCTAAACCCTGAACCATACGCCCTACACCCTAAACCCTAAACCCTAACCCTTCAAGCGCCATGGCCCTCTAGTCCTAAAAGCCCCTGGCCATCACCATGGACCACATCATCGAGTCGCGCTTTTGCCCCAGCTCAGATCTGCAGTGCGGGGTTTTGGATTTTCGGGTTGAGGCGTTCTGAATTTTGGATTAAGATTTAAGGTTAAGCTTCAGAAGTCGTCCGTGTTGTCGCCCGACCGTTAGGTCGGACTCGTCCGTTAGGACGAGATCGTCCGTTAGGACGATAGAGTCCGGAGTCCGTTAGGACTCACCGTCCGCTAGGACGGAAGGACTCGGCGACTTAGGACGACAGTAGGACCAGGGTTGGGGTTGCGGGATGTTCGTTTGGTTCCGGGTTGAGTCTGGGGCTTGACTCATCAGTAATCGTAGTCGTAGTGCAGGGTTTGTAGCACAAGTTGTGATGAGGGAGGCTTTGGGATTTAAGGTGGCCGAGGAGGATGTTTTTGGGTTTTGGGCGGGGTGCTGGCTTTAATCGGGGTCTTCCCCATCCTGGTAGGTCCTCCCTGGGTTTCCAGGTTTAGCTACTAACCATTAACTACTAACCACAAATTTCCAACCACTAACTACTGCCTTTAACTACTATCCACTAACTACTCTAAACCCCAGCACCCAAACCCTAAACCCTCGGCCCCGAAACCCTAAACCCAAGACCCCGAAACCTTAAACCCAAGGCCCCAAACCTTCAACCCTAGGGCCCTAATAAACCTTAAACCCAAGGCCCCAAACCTTCAACCCTAGGGGCCTAAACCCTAAACCCTAGCACCCTAAATCCTAAACCCTCGGCCCCGAAACCCTAAACCCAAGGCCCCAAACCCTCAACCCTAGGGCCTTAAACCCTAAACCCTAGCGCCCTAAACCCTAAACCCCAGCACCCAAACCCTAAACCCTCGGCCCCGAAACTTTAAACCCAAGGCACCGAAACCCTAAACCCAAGGCCCCAAACCCTCAACCCTAGGGCCCTAAACCTTAAACCCTAGGGCCCTAAACCCTAAACCCTAGCACCCAAACCCTAAACCCTCGGCCCCGAAACCCTAAACCCAAGGCCCCGAAACCCTAAACCCAAGGCCCCGAAACCCTCAACCCTAGGGCCTTAAAGCCTAACTTCACGAGGCTCGGCGGATCCATCTTCTGGCCCTCCTGGAGGAGAGACGGGAGGGCGATTCAGAGTTTAGGCCGAAGGTTTAGGGAGCTTTGGCCGGGGTTTTCATTATTTCATTAACCCAAACAAAAAGTATTGCTAACAGCACTGCGTGTAACCCAAAGCATGGCCCCTGGAAGCTTCAGCGTGGAGGGGTTTTGTTGTGGGGTGGGTTCCGTATTTCCCACATGATACAGATATTAGTTTCATATTCGTTTTCGGTGCAATAATTGGATAACATGACATAATGCATGGATGGCCCAAGGAGCCTGTTAATGGAGGGCTGTGTAGGTGTCCCGGGGTGCTTCTGTATTCTTCCACTTCAGTGTCATAAAGCACGGCCCCAGGAACCCATAGTGTGGAGGGGTGTGTATGGTGTGGGTTCTTTGTTTTTTTGCCGTACATAGTCTTATGAAGCATGATTTAGACGTGAAGTGGGGTGATCCTCAACACGTGTCAACAGCATTTACTCAATAGCCTTAGAATCTAGCTGTTGAGGCTAGTGGTTCGGCAATTGCCAGTCTTAGGGCAAGAACGGATCAAACCCTAAACCGAAATAGCCTAAACCCTTTGAGGCCTAAGCCTTCAACCAACACCTTCACCCGCGAACCTAAGCACCTAAGTCCACAATCCTGGGACTCAATGGACAACGACCCGAAACTCTCTGAATCTTGCATCTAGCACTCAATCAATGAGCCGGAAATCCTTACACCCTCAGACTCAGACGAGACCCCTTAATTCAGCCAGGTTATGTTTCCGTTGTGTTTTTTGTGTTCTCGGTATGTTTGTATGCCACTGCCGCTACCTCGGCTTGCAGTCAGCGATTCCTGCGAACTTCCTGCGAACCTTCGAAAACTTATCCCGGTAGCCTGAGGGGCATCCGGCCTGTTCAATTAACACACATTAGGAGTGAGTCTCCTGTAGTCATCCATAGCCTGAATTGGTTTAGAGGCAACTAGCTTGTGAGCTGTTGCCAACTGACATCCAGGTACAAGTCTAGTTTTGTGCTGGTAGAAGTTGTTCAGAGGCAACTAGCTCCTGAGCTGTTGCCTCAACTGACATCCAGGTCAAGTCTTCGCATAGCAGAAGTTGTTGAGAGGCAACTAGCATTTGAGCTGTTGCCAACTGACATCCAGGTAGCTATAAGTAGTTCCATAAGCCATCTACACTCAATTGAAGATCTAAGCCCAGTGGGCTAGGCACTTTAATCCAGGTTTTTCGATAGGTCCTCCGACTCCGTCGGCGCCTTTGCCATGGTCAAGAAAGGCAAGGTGTCCGACTACTGGCGGAACGCCGCCAGAGAGTCGGTCTCTCGGTCCTCACGGAATCACTTTTATTCATAGGTTTTAGTATGCTTATTAGGGGTTTAGGGTTTTAGGGGGATAGGGGGTAGGAGCTGAATTAATCATTTCTAGGCCCACCAGGAGTATCCCCCAACCATTACTTCCTTCCCTAAGTTTTTAGCTAGCTTGCTTAACTCGTTTTACCCAGAGCCTTAAACTAAGGAGGCGAAGGCGGCAGCGAGGTGGAAGGCCACTCAGGGGGGCAGGCCTCTCCCAGATCCCACAACCCGCCCTCCGGGTTGGCCGAATTGCTATAATTTTAGCAAGGCCAACCCGGAGGGCGGGGCTGGTCCTCCGAAGGCGAACCCACCGATTGCCGCTGGTCCTCCGAAGGCGAACCCACCGATTGCCGCCAAGTCAGGCCCTCCTCAGCCTCTCTTTGGCAAGGCCAATCCCAAGCCTTCTCCAGTTTCCAATCCCAAGCCGGCCCTCCCGAAGGGAATCCCAGCGGCAGCTCCGAAGGGCACTCCCTCTCCGAGCCCTTTTATCCGCCCAGGCTTGGGCGTCGTCTTAGTGTTAGATTAGACTAACATGATTTAGGTTAGCTGCAGTACTACGAAGTAGCAAAGTTAGTAGTCTAAGTTTATTTAATACTAGCCTAGCCGGTTTGCGCAGCAATTAATTGGAATATGTGCGGAAGCATTGCAGGCCCTCTACAGCCATTCCGTGCTCCTCCTCCTGCTTTGCATTCTCAGCCGAATCCTGGCCATGCTGTGACTGTGAACACCGGCCCTCAGCAGGAGGTGGTGGCTCGGATGGCGGAGCAGGTGATGTGTCTTGGCTGACTGACAAAGCACTTACAACCTAAACCCTAAACCCTAAATCCTGAACCTTATTGTTATAATTCCCTTCAAAGCTCCAAGGGCGAGCTCCATTGAGCGGTTGGACACGGCGGAGAAGGTGAAGAGGGAGAATGAGGTCCTCCGACTGGACATGTGGCGGCGATCCCAGAATCTGAAGCATGCAGAGGCCCTCCACAAGGCGGTGGATTCAAACCTTAAGCCTAAGCCTCCTAACCATTCGCATCTTTACAGCCCTACACCTGAAATGAAAAAAACTTTAGAGTTCCGCCTTAAACTAATCCCAAGGGTAAATGAGCTGAAGCACATCAATCGTTAATCACAAACTCTGCTGTCCAGGAGGAGAGGGCTCGCTTCAAGGAGGAGCTCGCCAAGTCCGGGAGGACGACTGTTTCTCCGACTCCTTTGCTGCCGTCGCCGAAGGCCTCTCCTAGTCCTGCGAGGTCTTCAGGGCGGCGTGGGAGGACTCGTGCGAGGTCTTCTGGTCGTGCGAGGTCCTCCGGTCGACGTCGTGGGTCCTCCTCCTCCTCGATGGCCAGTCCCATGTCATCGGAGACGGCCCGCTGCTTCAACGCCCTGATGAAGCAGGTCTCTCACGTGAGTAAGAAGGAGAAAAAGGGGAAGAAGGAGAAAAAGGAGAAAAAGGACAAAAAGGAGAAGACCAACAAGAAGCAGAAAGAGGGTACAAAGGAGAAGAAGGCGAAGAAGGACAAGAAGGTCCTCCTGGAGAGTCGGTTCTCCAAAGAGACTGTGGAGAAGGCCAAGAAGCGAGCTCGCATAGCTGAGCAGAACTTGCGTGAAGAAGAACAAAAGCTGGCGAAGAAGGAGGAAGAGGAAGAGGAAGAGGAAGAAGAAGAGGCTGAGGACGATCCACCAGTTCTGCCAGCGCCGGCGAAGGCTAAGTCTTCGAGCAAAAAGCGTGGATGATTGGTCTTCCTGGGTCCTTAGGTCAGTCCTCTAAAATAATAAAGAACTTAAGCACATCAATCACAAGACGAGTCATCCATCGGCCTTTCTTTTGGACGCTCCTGGCCCCGGCCTTCACAAGTCTTCCATCGGCCTTTCCTTTGGCAGTTCTTGGCCCTCGACTCGGCCTTTCTGCGGGACCTTCCTGCCGTCGCGGAGCGGGGAAAAGATTGCCAGTTCTTTAACATCATACTTTAATACTTATGTTTGCAGGGCTTCACACTGACAGGATTGGCAGTCTTTGGGTCAGGTTGTCCGGTGTGGTTTCAGCAATCATTGAAATAAGCCAACGTCAACGGACCCCGACAGTGCCACCTGATCCTTTGACTGAGACAAGCCTAAGCGCATTTGACCTTCAATGAATAATGGCAATCCTGAACTTCATAGACAACATTCCAAACATCATCTCACAAACTTTGATCTCAAATGTCTTGTCACCGTGGGCCCAGACCCCTTAGCCGAGCCTGGACCTAACCCTTGTCTCTGCAGGACTGGCGGCCTCGTCAAAAGTCATCGGGCGGCCGGGCTCCTGGAAAGCATCGGGTTTGCCATGAGGCTGCTGTGGACGTGGCATAAGCAAACAGTTGAACTAGTGCAGTCGTGTAGGGTCGTGCGGTTGGCTTTCAGAAGTCATCCGCTGAGTGCCATCCTTCATCCTTTTTGGTGAGAAGAATCTTCTGAACTGAGATGGTCCTCGCCTTGCGCAAGCACTCTGCGGATGGTGCTCTGTCTGTCCTCAATTTCGGGCAAAAGCTCGTGCGTGCTTTGGTGGCAAGTTCAGACTACAGCACTGTGAGCACTTGATCGTTATTGGGTAGAGAAACCACATCTAATGAAAAATAAAAAACCATAGCACCCTCCGGAACTTCAACATGCCACCATCCTCGGACTTCGCCAGGAACGGCCTTCACGATCTGTCTTCCCCGTTGTCTTGGTTGATGGAGAGGCCGTCGTGGGTGTGGGTATGGACAGCCTCCTCTAAATAATAGACTATTATCCAACCATCTGGATCCAGACCCTCCTTCATTTAATTGCTTTAGTAAAGATACTTCCCAGTATCCTTGGGCCTGGGTTGCCGGGCTATGGTATCCTTAACAGGTGATTAGAGGTTACCTACTCCACTATGCATTCTAAGCCGAATAGGATGAATTTGTAGGAGTCAGACATACAACTAGCGGCACCTGTTTTTTCGGGGTTCGTGGAATGCAGGAAACCCAGCCTTCTGCTGCGTGATTTTGGCACCTATCGCCACAGATCTGCGAGATGCATGCAGGTATCGCCATCGATTGCAGAACAGGCCAGGTCCTCATGTTCCGGAGCGAATTAGAACCCGAGCCATAGGCCATAGGCCACATTCAGGGGTAGGTTAGGCTTGAAATAAGCTTCAGAACTCGTCTTTTAGGTCGCCTCCGACCGTTAGGTCGGACTCGTCCGTTAGGACGAGTGAGTCCGGAGTCCGTTAGGACTCTCGTCCGCTAGGACGATAGGACTCGCGACCGTGACGACGAGAGTAGGACGAGGGTTCTGGGATGTTCATGTTGGTGGGGCTTGAGACCTGAAGTCCATCCCGATACCCTGATCATCCTTGCAGCAAAACCGATTTCCCTCAGGAGACGGCCTCCAGCACCACCCGATGGCCTATCAGGCAGCCGGACACTGAGTCTGAGTGGTTGCACTTCACAAGGCTTTCGGCTCGTGTACATTGGGTTTGGGGCTACAGACTTTTGCGGTATCCAGGCGATAGATACAGTCCTTAGTCGGCATTCAACTTCTGTTTCAGGATTGTCTGTGTCAGGGATTCAGCAGTTGGTCCCTGGGCACATCATTTCTTGCACTGCTGTCCGCTGTGATTATGTTGCCTCACCAAACACGACTTGCTCGTGCGGCCTGGGTTCAAGAGGCAGATTATAGCTTCGACATGCTCTCATGCTAGCCACAAGATGCCACATGTATCTCAGCTCTTGACACGGCTTAACCGAAAGGATTTCTATTGGACAGTGAGTTTCTGATCCTCGCTTCATGACTACTTGGAGGTTCGAGGGACTTAGTAACTTGTTGTTTTAGGGACTTATAAGTACCATAACCCCAATGAGGGTCCCTTTTAGGCCACTTATAAGTCTACTTACTACCTACTTACTAAGTCCCCGACCCTCCAAGTAGGAGTCTCTGGGCCTCGCTTCAGACTCTGGGCTCATCACCCTCCAAGTAGGAGTCTCTGGGCCTCGCTTCAGACTATGGGCTCATCTACGGTCGGTGCTTAGGTCCCGAATCTAGGGTCCGTTTTAGGCCACTTCTAAGTCTACTTACTACCTACTTACTAAGTCCCCGACCCTCCAAGTAGGAGTCTCTGGGCCTCACTTCAGACTATGGGCTCATCTGGGGTCGGTGCTTAGGTCCCGAATCTAGGCTAGATACCGACTCCTGGATTCTCGCAATGACGTCGGCTGGTGCGGATTTCCTGGGGACAGAGAAAGAGGCTGAGGGTTCACGGTCTCTTGCATTGGGTGCCAGACATGCCATGCAGTACTTGCCTACTTTATTCCAATTGAGACTGTTCGCTTGATTGCATCAGGGCGAGTCCTCTGGAAACATGGGCGGCAAGGTCCTCGTGGAAGACAAGGACTCTTCAGCATCCTTTCGACTATTCCTGTCACATTCGGGGTCTCATCATACACTCCGTGGTAGGCCTGCCAGACGAATTGGATCGGGCCTCTTATTCCGTCTGGACGGCCAAGCACACGAAGTGTTGGCATCCAGACGGATCGGTCGGTCTTCCAAGGCAGGAGTTGGGGATGTAGTAGTCTCTCGAGTTTCTGTCTGGAGTCGTTCTACTGAACCATTCAACGAGCCTCATCCGTGCTTGCAGATGCGCGATTCGTGAAGCAGCACCGACTGATGCTCTGTGAGAAGGCCCTCCGCGAGGCCGGGACAGGACATGGAGTTAAGATTGTAGGTGCGTGTCCGAGCAGTAATATGCAATGTTGAAGGCTCTCGGATGCAGTGATTATGTGAGTGTGCTGAAGACAGACAGTGGATGCAAACTGGTGCCAGACCATCAAGAAGTCGCCCGAGTTCTCCTTTGCCCTCACGACATTGGACCTCCCCCCCGAATGCACCGTCGTGGTCAGGCAGCAAACAGTTGAACTAGTGCAGTCGTGTAGGGTCGTGCGGTTGGCTTTCAGAAGTCATCCGCTGAGTGCCATCCTTCATCCTTTTTGGTGAGAAGAATCTTCTGAACTGAGATGGTCCTCGCCTTGCGCAAGCACTCTCCGGATGGTGCTATGTCGGTCCTCAATTTCGGGCAAAAGCTCGTGCGTGCTTTGGTGGCAAGTTCAGACTACAGCACTGTGTCAGCAGATCAGAGTTCATCAGCAATGTGAGTCCGGTCGCTGAGGCGAGGCCCTCCTTACGGACCCCACCAAGGCCTCTCGCATGGGGGAGGCCATCTCGTGGAGTCACGTGGACGGGGTGCTCTGGAAGCACGTCCGTCGTGACCTTTTTAGGTTTCACGAGGAGCTCGGGTTCAAGAACCACATGGAGGACATGCCTGGGTCAGCACAAGGTCATCCCTGATCTTGTGCTGAGGCCCTCTAGTTGAATTGCAAGTAAGATACCAGGGCCCTCAAATTTAATACATAAGGCCATCATAAGGCCATCCGGCATGTCCTCCTGCGGTTCTCCCGAGCTCATGAGGCGGTGAGGTCCTTTAGTAACATAGCAAGGCCCTTCTAGGAAAGTGGCCTCTTCCTGGAGCTCAGATGCACATCCTCAGGCAGTGAGGTCCTTTAGTAAGACAGCACAGGCCCTTCCTAGAAAGTGGCCTCTTCCTGGACAGTGCTGCGAGCCGTGGAGCTTCCCGGCCCTCTCGCGAGGGGAGAACAAAAAAGGACCATACTGCCGTGAGATTGGCCTGTGCGTCGTCTTATCCACGAGGGTATAGAGTATAGACAGAGACTCCCCTATGAACTTGAGGCTCGACGTGGATTCCTGGACCTGGGCTTCCTCTTCGGACCTCCGACAAGGCGGCGGCTTGTTTCGCTGGTGACCTCTTGAGCCGGAGACTGTTGGACATGTTCGTGACACAATTCTGATGTGTCTCAGCCTGGCCTCTCAGCTCTCAGCTCAAGTCAGTGCCGGTGACAGAGTCATGAAATCCATGATGGACAGTCCTAGCAGCACAGCACCTTAGGCACTCAGCCAGCTTCAACACGGCAGCATTGGAGCCGAGCAGCTCAGCACCTTAGGCACTCAGCCAGCTTCAACACGGCAGCATTGGAGCCGAGCAGCACAGCACCTTAGGCACTCAGCCACCTTCAACACAGCAGCATTGGAGCCGAGCAGCACAGCACCTTAGGCACTCAGCCACCTTCAACACAGCAGCATTGCAGCCGAGCAGGCACAGCACCTTAGGCACTCAGCCACCTTCAACACAGCAGCATTGCAGCCGAGCAGGCACAGCACCTTAGGCACTCAGCCACCTTCAAGACGGCAGCATTGCAGCCGAGCAGCTCAGCACCTTAGACACTCACAGCTTCAACAGCACAGCCGAGCAGCACACTAGGCCACAGCAACTAGGCAGAGTAGTGTCAGCCTCCTCACGGTCCTCCTCGCGGTCCTCATCATGGAGACGGCGGAGAGCTCCGTGATGACGGAGATGCTCCCGCCCTCCGATTCCATCGAGAATCGGGGGATCACGGTCCTCCGAAGTCGGGAGGAGCTTCGGAGGATCGTGATGGCGGAGGCACCGGAGGCGGCCTACTGCTTGGCCAGACTCGATGTCGACGTCGAGTGCTGGGCCGTGCCTCGCTTGCATTGTGTCACGTGCTTTGTCTTAAGGGATGCTTCAAGTCAGACTTTTCCACTGCCAAGGCCTATTTCTTGCTGGTCGTCAGTAGGGAATGAGGGAATGAGTCATCTGCTTCCGCTGATGCCGGAAACCGGATCACACCAAAACAAAATTGCTGCTCAATTGGCCCTTCGGCTCGACGCCCCGGGAGCAAAAACAGAAAAGCAGAAAGAGAGCGAGAACCAAAGAGAGAGCGAGAGAGAGAGAGAGAGAGAGAGAGAGAGAGAGAGAGAGAGAGAGAGAGAGAGAGAGAGAGAGAGAGAGAGAGAGAGAGAGAGAGAGAGAGAGAGAGAGAGGGAGAGAGAGAGAGAGCGAGTCCCAGTCCATGCTTGTAGTGTGGTAGACAGATCCGGAGCGACATTTGTTTCGTATTGTGTGTTTAATCAATACTTGAATTATCATGTGGCACAAAACAGCACGTGTAACAATTCGGCACTTGTTTGATACACAGTCATGACATGGAACTTTGACCTCCTTGAAACTGTTGTTTTCAAGTCGATTATTAGACTTCTACTGTTTCATCATAGACCAAAACTGAATTACCATGCGGCAACAGCATTCCAATCAGACATGTTTGTCGATGCTGTGTACCAATTCCAGCACATCAAAAGCTCATGCTTGGCAAAATCTAATCTCGCAGACAAATCAAATCATTTGCCACTTGTTTGTTGTTGTTTATGTATGCGTTTCTGCAGCTGCAACATGCACAAGCATGCCCTTTAGACTTTAGCAGCCGGAAACCGACAAAAATAATCCCAGCATCCTGCAGTGACAGACTTTTGCACCATATAGGTCCCTATCATGCATTAAAAACATATCACAACACATACTTCGCAGCTAGAAAGCCCTTACTAGCCCGAGCACCCTATAGTCCTAGACTCTAAACACCTGTAAAGTGCATGTATGATCTTCTAGCCCTAGGTCCCGAACCCCGCGTCTTTTCAGGGCCCTGCAGGCAAGCCCGGGGAGAAGGTGAACGAGCTAATGTGCCGTGCCGGCGCAGACGACGACGCATGTGCCGTGATGGCGCAGACGACAGCACGAGCGACGAATGTGCCGTGATGGCGCAAGGATGAATTGGGAGAAGATTGAGTAAGAGCATCGTGTTAGAACCCGAAAAGAGGTGAACTATGCCTGCCAGCAACCCGGGCCGTATACCAGCAGCCAGCAACCCCGGCCGTACCAGCGGTACGCCGGCGAAAACGGCGCAGCAGAGCGTGCGTGCCACGAACCCGGGTCGTGCCAGCGGTACGCTGCCCAAAACGAAGGTTTGGTCCTGCCTGGGCATTGGCCTGCCCGTTTTGGGGCCGTACCGCTGGTACGGCCCGGGTTCGCGGAACGCCACCAGGCAGCTGGTACGGCTGGGTTTTTGGCCTTTTCGTTCCTTCGCCGAACCGTCTCTTGGGAGGGTCTCGGGGAATCCCCGGCGAAAGCCGGTGTAGGCCTGCCTGCATGGCGACAGCAAGCAAGCCACAGCAACGCGCCAGAGCGTGCGTACCAGCAACCCAGGCCGCACCAGCGGTACGCCGGCGAAAACGGCGCAGCAGAGCGTGCGTACCACGAACCCGGGTCGTGCCAGCGGTACGCTGCCCAAAACGAAGGTTTGGTCGTGCCTGGGCATTGGCCTCCCCGTTTTGGGGCCGTACCGCTGGTACGTCCCGGGTTCGCGGAACGCCAGCAGGCAGCTGGTACGGCTGGGTTTTTGGCCTTTTCGTTCCTTCGCCGAGCCGTCTCTCGGGAGGGTCCCGGGGAATCCCCGGAGAAAGCCCTTAATCATTCCCTCTTGGCAACCAGCCTTCTCTCAGCAGCCTGCTGCGGAGCAGCCCCGCGAGAGCAAGCTCATTCCTTGTGCTCCCGTTTATCAGCGGCCGGCGGGCCCGCGAGCCATTAGGGTACGGGTACCCTAATGGCTCGCGGGCCTGCGGGCCAGCAGCCCGGCGAGCCATCAAGGGTTCAGGCGGCGAGCCATTAGGGTACACGGTACCCTAATGGCTCGCCGCCCTGAACCCTTAATGGCTCGCCGGGCTGCTGGCCCGCAGGCCCGCGAGCCATTAGGGTACCCGTACCCTAATGGCTCGCGGGTCCGGTGACTACGTGGGAAGTTTCAGTTGTGCTTCGTATCGTGTCGAGTAACATGACTGTGCATGTCATGTCGCTGATAAACGGGAGCACAAGGAATGAGCTTGCTCTCGCGGGGCTGCTCCGCAGCAGGCTGCTGAGAGAAGGCTGGTTGCCAAGAGGGAATGATTAAGGGCTGTCTCCGGGGATTCCCCGGGACCCTCTCCCGAAAAGGACCTGCCGTTCCGCGAGCCGGCTCGGCGAAGGAACGAAAAAGCCAAAAACCCAGCCGTACCAGCTGCCTGCTGGCGTTCCGCGAACCCGGGCCGTACCAGCGGTACGGCCCCAAAACGGGGAGGGCCAATGCCCAGGCTTTTGGGCAGCGTACCGCTGGCACGACCTGGGTTGGTGGTACGCACGCTCTGCTGCGCCGTTTTCGCCGGCGTACCGCTGGTACGGCCGGGGTTGCTGGTACGCACACTCTGGCGCGTTGCTGTGGCTTGCTTGCTGTCGCCACGCAGGCCTACACCGGCTTTCGCCGGGGATTCCCCGAGACCCTCCCAAGAGACGGTTCGGCGAAGGAACGAAAAGGCCAAAAACCCAGCCGTACCAGCTGCCTGCTGGCGTTCCGCGAACCCGGGCCGTACCAGCGGTACGGCCCCAAAACGGGGAGGCCAATGCCCAGGCACGACCAAACCTTCGTTTTGGGCAGCGTACCGCTGGCACGACCCGGGTGCGTGGTACGCACGCTCTGCTGCGCCGTTTTCGCCGGCGTACCGCTGGTACGGCCGGGGTTGCTGGTACGCACGCTCTGGCGCGTTGCTGTGGCTTGCTTGCTGTCGCCACGCAGGCCTACACCGGCTTTCGCCGGGGATTCCCCGAGACCCTCCCAAGAGACGGTTCGGCGAAGGAACGAAAAGGCCAAAAACCCAGCCGTACCAGCTGCCTGGTGGCGTTCCGCGAACCCGGGTCGTACCAGCGGTACGGCCCCAAAACGGGCAGGCCAATGCCCAGGCAGGACCAAACCTTCGTTTTGGGCAGCGTACCGCTGGCACGACCCGGGTTCGTGGTACGCACGCTCTGCTGCGCCGTTTTCGCCGGCGTACCGCTGGTACGGCCGGGGTTGCTGGTACGGCCCGGGTTGCTGGTAGGCATAGTTCACCTCTTTTCGGGTTCTAACACGATGCTCTTACTCAATCTTCTCCCAATTCATCCTTGCGCCATCACGGCACATTCGTCGCTCGTGCTGTCGTCTGCGCCATCACGGCACATGCGTCGTCGTCTGCGCCGTCACGGCACATTAGCTCGTTCACCTTCTCCCCGGGCTTGCCTGCAGGGCCCTGAAAAGACGCGGGGTTCGGGACCTAGGGCTAGAAGATCATACATGCACTTTACAGGTGTTTAGAGTCTAGGACTATAGGATGCTCGGGCTAGTAAGGGCTTTCTAGCTGCGAAGTATGTGTTGTGATATGTTTTTAATGCATGATAGGGACCTATATGGTGCAAAAGTCTGTCACTGCAGGATGCTGGGATTATTTTTGTCGGTTTCCGGCTGCTAAAGTCTAAAGGGCATGCTTGTGCATGTTGCAGCTGCAGAAACGCATACATAAACAACAACAAACAAGTGGCAAATGATTTGATTTGTCTGCGAGATTAGATTTTGCCAAGCATGAGCTTTTGATGTGCTGGAATTGGTACACAGCATCGACAAACATGTCTGATTGGAATGCTGTTGCCGCATGGTAATTCAGTTTTGGTCTATGATGAAACAGTAGAAGTCTAATAATCGACTTGAAAACAACAGTTTCAAGGAGGTCAAAGTTCCATGTCATGACTGTGTATCAAACAAGTGCCGAATTGTTACACGTGCTGTTTTGTGCCACATGATAATTCAAGTATTGATTAAACACACAATACGAAACAAATGTCGCTCCGGATCTGTCTACCACACTACAAGCATGGACTGGGACTCGCTCTCTCTCTCTCTCTCTCTCTCTCTCTCTCTCTCTCTCTCTCTCTCTCTCTCTCTCTCTCTCTCTCTCTCTCTCTCGCTCTCTCTTTGGTTCTCGCTCTCTTTCTGCTTTTCTGTTTTTGCTCCCGGGGCGTCGAGCCGAAGGGCCAATTGAGCAGCAATTTTGTTTTGGTGTGATCCGGTTTCCGGCATCAGCGGAAGCAGATGACTCATTCCCTCATTCCCTACTGACGACCAGCAAGATTTGGGTCTCTCCAAGCAGGGACTGGAGGGAAGGTCACAGGCCTGGCAATCCGTAGGCCGGTCTGTGTCTTGCACTTTGCAATTTGCAGGCGGCCCTCCTGGTCATCTTGATGATGGAACAGATCCTCCTGAAGGATGATTCCGCGGGGGGCCATCTCACGAAATCCCTGCAGGACATCCGCATTCCCAGATAATTTATCGTCAAGTTAAGTCCTGGCACCTGGCAGGACGTGACACCCTGGCCCCATCCCGAGAACGTCATCATAAAATATTGTCGGGCGGCTTCCGATACCATCTGCTCCCTGGTCAGCATTGTGAGGGCATTTCAGTGCTAGTGAGACTCATTTCATTCCCATGCAGTGTTACAGATCTTGCAACCAAGACTTCAAAGACAATCCGGATCTCGAAGAGGAGATAAAGAGGAGCTCAGAGAGTTTGGTGTCCGCTTTTGCTGCTTTAGGTGTTGTCATTCATTGTCCAGGAAGGGCCATCAGGGTTACGCCAAGCAGCAGGGCCAGCAGTGCCTTCGGTGGCAGATGGCTGCTGCAAGGTGTTTTCTTTGGTGTCCACTTAGGTCCTATTTGACTAGGAGAGTCAGTCAGTTGTCAGAAGTTTTCACGGTTTTCGAGGCAAAGCACACCTCGAGGCATCTAGACTCACGTGACACATGTGTCATTCAAGGCAGCGGCAGCCACCACAGAAGCTTGGCTTGGTTCTGCGAGTCCAGAGTGTGCTTAATAGATTGAACTCGAGCTTAGGCCCTCCAATCGCCCGTCATCAAGCTCCAACTCGGCGTCTGCCTCCTTGAACCTTCTGCTGGGCCAGGGCCAGCCGCTGTGCTCGGTCCAATCTTCGCTGTTGTTTGCAGCTGCGTCTAAGCCGACTTTGGTGTGTTCTAAGGTCCAATGCCAACCCGGCCTCTCAGGCCCAGCAGCAGCTTGGCGGAGCAGTGACAGAAGTTCTAAAGGCGCTCACTGAGTGCCTCTTCCCAAGCTGAGGCCCTCTGCGTCCAGCCATGCGGCCGGATCGCAGCTTGGCCCGTTCATATCAGAGTGCGAACATTTGGTCGACAAACTGTCTGTGTCCGTAATGAGCTAAGGCAGAGCCAGCCGACCCCGGCGCAGCGTCAGTGACTTGGTTGGCATTGAGACAGAAGTCGAGGTCCGGTGGCTTTGGCAGTGCCAGACTTCTGCTTCACATCATGGCTATCCCAGGGCATGGGCAGCTCGTGGCTGGGTCGAGTATCCGTGAGGTCCAAAGACCAAGAGCCGGGCCGGGGTAGCACCATAAGGATAAGGGCTTCCCTACTCGTGTCCATCACAGTACTTTGTAAAATATGAAAAAGGTTAGTTATATAAAGTTTAACCTAGGCAATCTGAAGTAAGGGAAGCGGAAATCCCGGAATCTTCCAAAGAAGGCCATTTTGGAATCAGGCCTCGATTGAGGGGTGAAGTCCTCTTGCCGAGAAGTCGGCCATCTGATGGAAAAAATCTTCTGCTCCGCTGCTTTGTCAGGATCGTAGTGATCAGAACCACTCTTCGCCCTAAGTTACCCCACTGCAAGCAGGCCGTTGATTGTCATCGTGGACGAGAAGCCGGATCCCCGGAATTAAATCTTCTGCTCCGCTGCATTGTCAGGATCGTAGTGATCAGAACCACTCTTCACCCTAAGTTACCCCACTGCAAGCAGGCCGTTGATTGTCATCGTGGACGAGAAGCCGGATCCCCGGAATTCCAAAGGCCATGGATCTGTGCGTTCTGCATATGTCTTCTAAGGGAACTACACCTCGGACCTTTATTTAAAAAGCTTCCGTGAGGTCCACCATCATTGCTGTGCATCTTCCTTGTCCAAAACCGCGAGCACCGGAACCCTAACGACAACAGATCAGGAAAGCTCGAAGACCCTGTATCACTGTCGCAAGCAGTTTGGAAGCTTGTAAATTAAATCCCCAACCCGTATTGGTGGTTACCACTGTTTGGAGAATTGCGATGACGATTCTTTGACTGGGGAGGGTATCCTGCTAAATATGCGCAAGGTTCGACGGTAAGACAGTGATGCATCATTGATTACTCGAGGTGAAGAGATTGAAGATCATGATTTGAGGTTCGGGGTGGAGCTGGCAAATGAAGATTCTCCAGGTCCGGCTGGACGACAGCAGCTCTGTGCGATGCCCGCTATGGAAAAGAATCCGGGGAGCCTGCGGTGCAGTGCAGGCACACTCATCATGAGCACTCATGCAGCTCGCCGCAGCCACGATGGATCCGTTAAATAGCTTGCTGTCGCTGCCTCGAGAAGAGAGGCTGCGGCTCTTTGGATCCCTGCGGTGCGTTGAGCTGGCGGCTCCCTCAGCAAACTTCGATTTGTCGAGTCGCTTGCTCTAGCTTTGCGCCCAGGCTGCTCTGATCTACGATCTCAGCAAACTTCTCGCGGAGAAGGAGGTCCTCCGTATCATTCACGCTGAGCTTCAACGCCAGGCACGGTGTTTTTGCTTCCGTCCTTGCCGCCCCCCGCTGCTTGCCCAGGAAGAGTACGTAGACGTCGTCGTGGAGGACGGGGAGACTCGGGCCTGCGGCCTTCGCGTCAGAGCTCAACCACTTCGCTGCAGGAAGAGTACGAAGAAGTCGTGGTGGAAGAGGTGGGGCACGCCGTGTTGTTCAGCCTGTACTTGTTGCCTTGACAGGAGCCGGCCCCGGCTTACCGCGAACGGAGCCGTAGCCGGAGCAGGAGTCCTCGGCGTTGAATGGTCCGGCTCTTAGTCCGGTCCCTAAGCCCTAATCCCATTTCCCTAAAGCTTCTTGAGGGGTTTGGGTCTAGGCTCCAGGGTTTAGGTAGTTGTTCAGAAGCACTTGCGTCGGCAGGGAATCACACTTAACCCTAAACCCGCGGACTTCGCGTAGGTTAGGCTTGAAATAAGCTTCAGAACTCGTCTTTTAGGTCGCCTCCGACCGTTAGGTCGGACTCGTCCGTTAGGACGAGTGAGTCCGGAGTCCGTTAGGACTCTCGTCCGCTAGGACGATAGGACTCGCGACCGTGAGGACGAGAGTAGGACGAGGGTTCTGGGATGTTCATGTTGGTGGGGCTTGAGACCTGAAGTCCATCCCGATACCCTGATCATCCTTGCAGCAAAACCGATTTCCCTCAGGAGACGGCCTCCAGCACCACCCCATGGCCTATCAGCCAGCCGGACACTGAGTCTGAGTGGTTGCACTTCACAAGGCTTTCGGCTCGTGTACATTGGGTTTGGGGCTACAGACTTTTGCGGTATCTGCAAAAGTCATGCTCACACAGGGAAACTCGAGGAAGGGTCGAGGTCGATGCGTGCATCATGTCCAAGAAGGTAAATCCTAACCCTAAGCCTAGACACTCTCACAAGTCCGTGCAGGACCCAAAACCCTAGAGCTTTGCACTGCCAGAGATTGGGGTTTTGGGTTCAGCTTTAGGGTTTGGGTTTCATGTGTTCACATCGCGCTTTTTATCCTTTGGAACCACTCGATCTACGCACGAGCTGCCCATTGCCTGGGATGCCCAGAGGTGAAGCACTCATCCCCCTAACCTACTCCAATGCGGGCAGGCCGCTGCGGTCATCAGATGAAGGCGGGTTCCCGGGTTCTAAGTGCTATTCATGACAGCTCTTTGTTCGGGTTTTAGGCTTTAGATGTTAGCCTAAAGAGAGACCCTATTTTAAAGAACTAGCCACATGCAAAATAAGATCCGCTAACCCTAAACCATTGCACACCCAGGAGAATGTCCAAGTGCATTTAGCACGCCTGGCAGAACGCATTTACAGTTTGGTACACACCGAAATCTAAACCCTAAAACCCTGACCTTCAGCCCTACTCCTAAACCCTAAACCGTTCGCAGGCTTAGGCAAAGAAGCAGATGCATTTATGACACCTGGGAAAACGCATCTAGACTGATAAGCCCTCAAGCTGAAAGCCTAAAAACGTAAACTTCAAACCCTAAGCCGTAACCTGAGCCATAAACCCTTGCACACCTGGGAGTATGTCCAAATGCATAAATCACGCCTCGCAGAACGCATTTACACCTGATACACACAAACATCTAAATCCTACAACCCTGAACCTTAACTCTATTCCGAAACCCTAGACCGTTTGCAGGCTTAGGAAAAGAACCAGATGCATTTATCACGCCTGGGAAAACGCATCTAGACTGTTATGCCCTCGAGCTGAAAACCTAAAACCCTAGACTCCAAACCCTAAGCCGTAACCTGAGCCGTAAACCCTTGCACACCTGGGAGAATGTCCAAATGCATAAATCATGCCTGGGAGAACGCATTTACACCTGATACACACCGAAATCTAAATCCTACAACCCTGAACCTTAACTCTACTCCCAAACCCTAGACCGTTTGCAGGCTTAGGAAAACAACCAGATGCATTTATCACACCTGGGAAAACGCATCTAGACTGATAAGGCCTCAAGCTGAAAACCTAAAACCCTAAACTCCAAACCGTAAGCCGTAACCCTTAATTGTAAACCCTTGCACATCTGGGCATGTCCAAATGCCAGAATGTCCAAATGCATTTATCACACCTGGGAGAACGCATTTACACCTGATAGACACCAAAATCTAAACCCCAAAACCCTCAGCCTGAACCTTACTCCTAAACCCTAAACCGCTTGCAGGCTTAGGAAAAGAACCAGGTGCATTTATCACACCTGGGAAAACGCATCCAGACTCATAAGCCCTCAAGCTGCAAACCTAAAACCCTAAAGTCCAAACCTTAAGCCGTAACCCTTAATTGTAAACCCTTGCACATCTGGGCATGTCCAAATGCCAGAATGTCCAAATGCATTTATCAGACCTGGGAGAACGCATTTACACCTGATAAACACCAAAATCTAAACCCTAAAACCCTGAGCCTGAACCTTACTCCTAAACCCTAAAGCACTTGCAGGCTTAGGAAACGAACCAGATGCATTTAGCACGCCTGGCAAAACGCATTTAGACTGATTAACCCTCAAGCTGAAAAGCTTAAACACCAAACTCGAAACCCTGAGATAAGCCTTAACTTAACTGAAACCCTTGCACACCTGGGAGAATGGCCAAATGCATTACTCCTAAACCCTAAACCACTTGCAGGCTAAGGAAACGAAGCAGATGCATTTAGCACGCCTGGCAAAACGCATCTAGACTGATTAACCCTCAAGCTGAAAAGCTTAAACACCAAACTCGAAACCTTGAGATAAGCCTTAACTTAACTGAAACCCTTGCACACCTGGGAGAATGACCAAATGCATTACTCCTAAACCCTAAACCACTTGCAGGCTTAGGAAACGAGCCAGATGCATTTAGCACGCCTGGCAGAACGCATCTAGACTGATTAACCCTCAAGCTGAAAAGCTTAAACACCAAACTCGAAACCCTGAGATAAGCCTTAACTGAAACCCTTGCACACCTGGGAGAATGGCCAAATGCATAAATCACGCGTGGCAGAACGCATTTACACCTGATACACACAAACATCTAAAGCCTAAAACCCTGAACCTGAACTCTAATCCTAAACCCTAAACCCTTGGCCGGCCTAGCAAAACACATCTACCTGCTGAGCCATCAACCTGAAAACCTTAAACCATAAACTTTAAACCCTAAACCCTAACCTTTGATTGTAAATCTTTGCAAACCCGGGAGAATAAGCATTTGGGTTGCAGCCAGAGAAGCTAGCGCCAGAGACCTTTGCGCCAGCCATGATGCACTTCGGGTACTTGCCTCCTGTGCTCCGTATCACCAATGTGGCGGTCATCATTGGTGTTTTTCTCGGGGCTTATGAGTGTGATGAGGCCTCTCCGCAAGAGAAGAACACACAAAGAAGTGGCGGCAAAAGGAAACCTGGCCGCCCCGCTTCTCGTTTGCTTTTGATGAATTTTTGATGGAGGGTGCATGAAGAGGCTCTGAGATATTTTGTCCATAGCTTTGTCGTGCATGTTTTTGGTTGAGGCGGCTGGGTCACGTCTGGCCATCGAATCTACAGGGAGATTCGGTGGCCAATCTCGATCGGCGGCTTCTCAGATTCGGCATTTGGCCTTCCACGCTGGCAACCTCATCTTTCGTTCGACCTTTCGACGTGTGGTCCAGGACCGACACACCCTGGACCCAGCGCCCTTAATTACACTTTCAACAGAGAGATGTTCAACAGTTGATAAGGTGCTTGTGTCATAATCCTGGACGGAAGTACATCTTTGCATGGGTTTAGCTTACAGGACGTGCTGAAGGAGACGATCCAGAAGACGCGTGGCCACACGGGTGTGAAGCGAGAGCTGCATGATGGAAGCAGTGTCACGGAAGAGTTGGCCTCTCCGAAAGTGAGCCCTCAGGCTTGTGACATCCTGCAAACTGCATCTGAGGCGGGGATCACCAGATCAAGTTAAAGACTGAAGTCAGTCCAGGTAAGTACACAGAACCGCCATGCCAGGCCTATCTCACGAATATCCTCGTCAGATCCGGCATGGCTGCGGCACACGCGGGCAGAGAAACGGTGTTGCCGGCGGACATGGCCTTGGTTCAGAGGCTCTCGGATGTCTCGGATGGCGACGGTCTCTCCATCAAGCGTCGCCGCCGCTTCAAGCAAGCTGAGTGAGTGATGCAGGATGCAGAGGACATCCAGCACGAAGCTGTTTGGCTGATTTTGTTTAGAGGCTCTTGGAAGTCTCGGATGGCCAAGGCCTCTCCACGAATCCTGTGTGTGTGAGGCTCGGCCCTGGAAGTGGCCTGCAGGCGATCTCTGTGCCATCTCAGGAAATAGTCACGTGTGGTAACGTTTACAGTCTAGCAGAGCTATCTGGCTGCTTGGAGTGGTGATGAAGTGATGTGTGTTATCTCGCAATGCATTGGGCTCCCAGGGGAAAATACAGACTTGTGTTTAACATTGCTAACGGGGAACAGGACATCTGATCTTCAATATATGTGCAGGTGAGTTAACTTGTAATTGCAGAAGCCATGGTTGGCCAGATCGTCGTGATGCCAAATGGCTCGGGGGCTCCATCCATGGACGTGGCCGCAGCTATCCAGCAGACTCACACGGCCATCCTGGAGGAGAAAGCTATCGTGTGTCGGCAGAATGAGGCATTGCAGAAGGAAAACAAGGACCTCCGAGCAAAAAACGCGCAGCTGTTGCTCCAGATCAAACAGATGGAGATCGATGGCTTGAAGCAACAACTCGTGGCTTTTCAGGGCAATGAGGCCAATCGTCCGAAGACTCAGGTCTCTCGTGGGTCCAATGCGCAGGCCACTCTGGAGGCCAGGAAGGCAAAAACAGCAACTGCAGACAACCTTTTCCTCAAGGCGAAGTATGCGCATTTGCAGGACCTGAGCGTGCAAAGGCTTAGTGCAGTGCTGTGCCACATGGATTGTAATTTATCCGCCGAGTCACTGAGCAGCTGCTCGAAGCACACATTGCTTCTCCAAGTTGAGTTCGTCACAGGGCTCAGGCGGCAAACAGCTCTCAGTGGGGCCTCTCGTCACTGGCCACATTTTCTGGCATTGGCCAAGTTCCTGAAGATGCAGCGGGGGAAGCGTTCGGAGTGCTTGCGTGAAAGCACCAACCTCGAGGACAGCATTAGTTCCATGCGTGTGTATGAACTTGTGTGGCCAAGCTGCCTGCGTCATCGTTTCACAAAAGAGTCTGCTGAACTAAGCATGCCTGTGGATGGTTGCAGGATTTTGTGGAACCATAGCGAAGAAAATGCAGTCATAGAGGGCAAAGATGGCGAACACATCAGCAAGTGCATCCATCTACTTCCGAACCAGATTGTGAAGAGAGATTTGGTCATGCCGGAACCTCCGCAGGAAGTCAAAGAAGCAATGTTCTCGCAGAGTCAGCAGCGGAAACGACACCGAACAGTTTCCACGACACCAAGTCCGTCCACAGGAACACCTGCCAGTAGCACAGCGTCATCAGTCCTCCACTCCGACCTTTCGGGCCTCTCTTCTTCGAGCACGCCACAACATTCGGCCACTCCATGTGACTCTGACAGAAAGCAATCAGAGACCATCACTCCTGTGAAATTGGAAGGCTTGTTTGATGACTGTGCAGAAGTGCCTCCTCCACCAGCAGAGTAGAGTAGAGTTGGCCAATCGAGCTTGCGTGGGGTAGTGCAGGCATACAGTGTTGGAAAAGGGACAACTCTGTGCATGGACTAACCCTTCCAGCCAAGCTTTACCATTTGTTGTGGCCTCGGCACCTGCACAGGTGAGGCGGCAGCGAAATGGAAGCTGCACCCAGTGCTGCTGCAGCTTGAAGGGTTCGCCCTGAAGGAGGAGGCTGGAGAAGGAATGGTACTTCTGTAGCTTAAAGAGGAAGCAGTAAACTTAAAACCCCAAACATAGCCAGGTGCACAGTGTGCTTTCTTGCGGTTGGGGGAGGTTTGAGAGGTAGGTTGGAGCTTGAAGGTTCAGGGGTTAGGGTTTTGCACTGCCCCCCACGGATGGTTATTGAAGCCGTGTCCGGAAAGCAAAGAGTGTAAAGCGTAAGTGGTGTGGTGTGGGTTCGAGATTGATGGTCTGCAGGTGGAGGTGGGACGGAGAGGGTTGGGGAGATGACAGAGGTTCCGAGTGCCAGCATTCAGGACAAACCCTAAGCCCTAAACCCTAAGCCCTAAACCCTAAGCCCTAAACCCTAAGCCCTAACCCCTAAGCCCTAACCCCTAAGCCCTAAACCCTAAACCCAAAACCTTAAGCCCTAAACGCAAAGCCCTAAACCCTAAGCCCTAAAGCCTAAGGCCTAAACCCCAAGCCCTAAACCCTAAGCCCTAAACCCTAAACCCTAAGCCCCAAGCCCTAAGCCCTAAACCCTAAGCCCTAAACCCTAAGCCCTAACCCCTAAGCCCTAAACCCTAAACCCTAAACCTTAAGCCTTAAACGCAAAGCCCTAAACCCTAAGCCCTAAAGCCTAAGGCCTAAACCCTAAGCCCTACACCCTAAGCCCTACACCCTAAGCCCCAACCCCTAAGCCCTAAACCCTAAGCCCTAAACCCTAAGCCCTAACCCCTAAGCCCTAAACCCCAAACCCTAAACCTTAAGCCCTAAACGCAAAGCCCTAAACCCTAAGTCCTAAACCCTAAGCCATAAACCCTAAGCCCTAACCCCTAAGCCCTAAACCCTCAGCCGTAAACCCTAAGCCCTAACCCCTAAGCCCTAACCCCTAAGCCCTAAAACCTAAGCCCTAAACCCTAAGCCCTAAACCCTAAGCCTTAAACCCTAAGCCCTAAACCCTAAGCCCTAAACCCTAAGCCCTAAACCCTAAGCCCTAAGTGGCCGTTTCTACATTAATAACATGAAATGAATAAAAGATACCCTCCTAGCTTTTGTTACCCGGGACCAAAAGCTAGGAGGGTATGAAAAAAAAAGATACCCACCTAGCTTTTGTTTTCATTTCTTAAATCTCCCATGCAACCAACATGGGAGATTCAACTTAGCAGAGCAAAAGCTAGGAGGGTATGTTCTATATATTCGGCATCTTTTAAAAAGCAAAACAAAAGCTAGGAGGGTATCTTTTTTTTCATACCCTCCTAGCTTTTGGTCCCGGGTAACAAAAGCTAGGAGGGTATCTTTTATTCCTTTCATGTTATTAATGTAGAATTGGCATCCCCACATGACCCCCACGTTGAGCCAGGCCAAAAGCTAGGAGGGTATAAAAAAAAAAGATACCCTCCTAGCTTTTGGTCCCCGCATCCCCAGATGACGCCCACGTTGAGCCAGGCCAAAAGCTAGGAGGGTATAAAAAAAAAAGATACCCTCCTAGCTTTTGGTCCCCGCATCCCCACATGACGCCCACGTTGAGCCAGGCCAAAAGCTAGGAGGGTATAAAAAAAAAAGATACCCTCCTAGCTTTTGGTCCCCGCATCCCCACATGACCCCCACGTTGAGCCAGGCCAAAAGCTAGGAGGGTATAAAAAAAAAAGATACCCTCCTAGCTTTTGGTCCCCGCATCCCCACATGTGACCCCCACGTTGAGCCAGGCCAAAAGCTAGGAGGGTATAAAAAAAAAAGATACCCTCCTAGCTTTTGGTCCCCGCATCCCCACATGACCCCCACGTTGAGCCAGGCCAAAAGCATAAGCAAGCGTAGGTAGGTATCAAAAAAAAAAAGATACCCTCCTAGCTTTTGGTCCCCGCATCCCCAGATGACCCCCACGTTGAGCCAGGCCAAAAGCTAGGAGGGTATAAAAAAAAAAGATACCCTCCTAGCTTTTGGTCCCCGCATCCCCACATGTGACCCCCACGTTGAGCCAGGCCAAAAGCTAGGAGGGTATAAAAAAAAAAGATACCCTCCTAGCTTTTGGTCCCCGCATCCCCACATGACCCCCACGTTGAGCCAGGCCAAAAGCTAGGAGGGTATAAAAAAAAAGATACCCTCCTAGCTTTTGGTCCCCGCATCCCCACACGAGGTCCTATAGAAGCCAAAAAATTTTCCGCGGCTTCGCCGCCCAAGAGGCTGCAATAGTCTTTGGAATCACATACTGCTAAAATTTTTCGGCGGCTGCGCCGCGCCAACATTCATGAATATTATTAAGAGACACTACTACTGAGATTCACTACGCACCAGGTACTTTCGACTGCTGATGACAAGGCTCTAGAACCCCAAAAAATTTTCCGCGGCTTCGCCGCCCAAGAGGCTGCAATAGTCTTTGGAATCACATACTGCTAAAATTTTTCGGCGGCTGCGCCGCGCCAAGATCCATGAATATTATTAAAAGACACTACTACTGAGATTCACTACGCACCAGGTACTTTCGACTGCTGATGACAAGGCCCTAGAACCCCAAAAAATTTTCCGCGGCTTCGCCGCCCAAGAGGCTGCAATAGTCTTTGGAATCACATACTGCTAAAATTTTTCGGCGGCTGCGCCGCGCCAAGATCCATGATTATTATTAAAAGACACTACTACTGAGATTCACTACGCACCAGGTACTTTCGACTGCTGATGACAAGGCTCTAGAACCCCAAAAAATTTTCCGCGGCTTCGCCGCCCAAGAGGCTGCAATAGTCTTTGGAATCACATACTGCTAAAATTTTTCTGCGGCTGCGCCGCGCCAAGATCCATGAATATTATTAAAAGACACTACTACTGAGATTCACTACGCACCAGGTACTTTCGACTGCTGCTGGGCGGCCACGGCCTCTCTGCCGGAGCCTTGTTCAGCTCTCTCTTCACGCTCCATTCTGACAGTGGAGATGTGTGTGTTGTCTCATTCCAGTGCCACATTGCAGATGTGCATTTATCATAGGACTTCCTGTTGCAGATGCGGGGGGTTAAGTCACGAGTGACTCAGAGCCCTCACAGGCTCGAGTTCCTCCAGTGATCTGGGTTGCATAGGCCTTGGGCAATGGCCACTCCAAGATGCTTCTGCTTTTTGCTGGGCTGTCCACAGTGTCGGCCGGCGAAGACGATGCCGGCAAGTGAAGCTCCCAGGCTGCCCAGGCCTGTCCCTCAGGCGACCCCTAGCGTCTTGCAGCCTCTTAGTCGGCCTCTCGAGCATGCAGACGCGGTGAAACAGCAGAAGGTTGAGAAGGGCAAGAAGTGCAAAGCACCCCGTGGTGGCAACATTGCCGCCAAACCTAAAGCCTCTCAAAGGAAGTCCATCAAGGAGGCCTCTCAAACGAAGTCCATCAACGAGGCACAGAGCTGCAGTGGCCAATCAGCAGAGATCCATAGTTGCACTAGTCACATGTGGTAGCACTTTTCCATGCACACTTGCAACTATGCATGTTTATTGTGCTGCTCATGGATAGATTCTAAGGTTGGGCGTGCATGGTTTCGTGCACGACATCGCCGGCCAACCGATCACAGAAAAAAAGCTTGTGGAAGTCTTTGCTGGCTCCTGCCGTCTCTCCCGTGCAGTTGCAGCCGTTGGCATTCCTGTGGAATCCTTCGAAAGGGAGCGTGGCCTCTCCGAGGCAGCACAATATCACAACACACCCAGCTCCCTGTAAGAAAGCCCCGCCAAAAGACCCAACTCGGCCAGAAATGAGAACAGGACGTACTCCACCCGGAGAACATGGAGATGCTGAAGTCGCGCATCCGGGACAAGCAGGTGCTTGCAGTATGGCTAAGTCCCGAGTGCCGGTCGTTTACAAAGGCACGACGTGGCAAACGGACTGGCCCCTCCAAGAAAGGCTTTCCAGGTCCGGTCCGTGGTCATGGATGTGTCCTGGGCCTTCCAGGTCTCTCCATCAAAGACCAGCAGAAGGTCAGGTCGTGCCGCTAGACAACTAACACTTGTCTGAAATCCCCGGCAAATTGTCCCTTCCCTTTCAGGTGGATCACGGCAATAAGTCAGCCAACGCCTGCATCGAGTTCATCGAGGAGTGCATCTTGTCCAACACACCGGTCTTCCTCGAGAACCCACAGAGATCCTGGCTTTGGTCGTTTCCTGGGCTCTCCGAGCTTCTGTGTCTTAGCCGCATAATAAAAACCGAGCACACAGACAATGACATAACAGCCCAGTTGTCATGGTTTCCCAGGACCAAGGACGAATGTAAGATGGAGCTTTTCCACTGCTGCCGCTATGGCGAAAAGTGGAAGAAGGCAACCTTTGTGGCAGCTAGGCTTTCAAGTCCATGCAGTTGTCTTCTACGGAACACATGTTCCTAAAATGGAAACATGACATGCATATCTTGTTTGAGGCAACGTGGTGCGCGCGGCCTCTCCAAGTGTCCAAGTATTTCCTGCAATGCAGGGGCCGCCTTTGCCAGGTCACCGGTGCAAAGCACCAGTCTCTGATTGGTCTCAGCAAGCAGAGGGGTGCTGATAAGACTTGGAGCACAGCGCAGGCCCAATCTTAGCCTTTGAAGTTTTGCAAACATTTCGCAAAGGCACTTGTGGCTGCCATAAAGCAGACCTGATCTTTGCAAGGGGGAGAGGCCTTTTAGACCATGACACTTATCCACACATGCAAGGCACTTCGGACTGCAGGAAAGCAACAAGGATCTTTCCAAGGGCGAGAGGCCTCTCACATCCATGATACTTTGCCAGGGGAGAATGGCATTCACAGGCTTGAACACTGTGGAATGGAAAAAGAGCTCCTGTTGGCATCGACTTGCAGCAAGAACACAAGGTAGGCATGAGCTGCACAGTCCAAGCTGTGGTGTGAAACTCATAAGTCGTCTTTGCTTGTCCCCAGAGGACAAACACAAAGTGCCACTGCAGGTATTCGGGCTCCCCACATTGCAGCAAGATCAGAAGGTAGGCATGACATGCACAGTCCAAGCCAGGGCCTTGTGGTGTGAAACTCATAAGTCGTCTTTGCTTGTGCCCGGAGCACAAACACAAAGTGCCGCTGCAGCTCTTGCGGAATCTCCTGGCCATGGCGCTGGAGACAATAGGCTGCTACGATTGCAGCACTTTCAGGGCCGTCCCCTTCGACTTTACGGCTACCTTCCAGGCCCTGAAAGCAGCGCCCGATGCTTCTAAGATTGACCATGGTGTTCTGCAGACAAACATCACACAGAGTATTGGAAATGCAGTCTGTTCAAACATTTAGACTGAATCTGAGGCTGCAAGCGTCAGCGATCTTCCCAAGAGTGTGGATCTGCGGGCATTCTCGCAACAATATGGCACACGGCTGTCCGGGCCGAACCTCAGTCAAGCTGAGCTGTTCCTTGAAGATTTCAAAGATACTTTTGACAAGTCTTTGGCCACTCAGCTTCAACAGGTGAAGCTGCAAGAGTCTGTTGTTGAGTTCTTTTTTTGCTGCTCCTACAGATAGTCGTCTGTAAGGTGGGGGTCTTCCCTCTGCCTGCCTCACGAGACGGCCACCCGTATGTAGCACCTGACGGCAAGTTGCCAATGCCGAAGATGGCCACGATGAGACTCGTCTCTTGAGCCCGCTTGCATTTGTAGTGTGTGGAATCTGCACGAGTCTGCCTCTGGACTGGTCAGGACGGCGCTTTGGTCTCTCCAAAAACAGATCGAGGCCGAAGATGGCGGGCCCTCCCAAGATGACGGGCCCTCCAAGGCGTGGAGGGCCAAGGGCGAGATCGTGGCCTTTCTGGGGGCACCGGTCCCTGTCATTTGGGTGACCGTGAACTCGTTCGCGGAATACCTAGTGCGCCTGTGTGGCGCAGAAGAGAAGAAGGACAAGCAGAAGAAAATGGCCCTCTTGGACGACGCCCTCGCCTACTTGGCCATCCTGAACAACGAGGGCAGTGAGGAAAGGGCCATCAAGGTGTATCAGGAGGCCCTCCGCCTCCAGAAAGCAGATGCAAAACGCAGGCCAGATCAGAGAATAGCCACTTCTGGACACTTGTCTTCAATTAGACAGCGACGCATGGTTTTGTGGAACGGAGGTACTCAGAAATGAGCTACATCCTCAAGCACCTGGACACCGAAGCCCTCAGGATGCTGGCACACTGGCGCCAGGGGGCCCACTACTTGATCGCCAACATCTTCAAGGACACCTTGGCATTTGCCACATGTCTAGGGTAAAGCAGTACCAGAAGAGAAGCCGAGATGTCGTATGAGAATTTGGTGCATGCCACAGTTAGCAAAATCAGCATCCAGTATGGGATACACCCAAGCAGAGTTCTAGCTCACACGAGGTTCCCTGCATGGATTCCTGGCTAGAAAGCCAGGTAACAGTAGTTAAGCAGATGTCATTCAACATGTGTCACAAGGACAGCTGGTTGACTTCAAAGGCCCTCGCGGACATCAAAAACACGCGCATCCAGGATCCCTCCAAGAGTGGTACTTCTGAGGTCTCTCTGCAGGTGACGGCTGTCAAGTACATCCTCAAGAAGCTGGACACGGTCTCTCACAATGACGAACCCTGGCCGCATATATTTAGTTGCATGTGCATGCAACAGTACTAAGAACTTAAACATTAGCTGCCATTGCACCACAATCAAGTAGAGAGACAGCAATGCTACATCTCAGACCAAAGTCATCGACACCGTGGGCATCACCAAAGAGAAGGTGTCCAAGGTGGCGACGGCCCTCGGTGACACCTTCAAATTCCTGGAGGCCCTCCGCATCAAATTCGAAAGCGTCTGGCACGCTGTGCCGATGGCCTCTCAAATCTTCCGGCGCACATTGATCGATGCGGACCTCAACCTGATCTCCAACCTGGAAGGACATTCGGGAGCAGTATTCAAGCAATAAATCAGACAATGCTCGTTTTCAGCAGCTTCTCCTGATAGGATGGGCGGCCTCGCGACACATCTCCAAGGACCTCGACAACGAGTCCATGGGCTACGAGTATGCGGCAATGATTTCGCAGCTTGAAAAAGCACACACAAACATGGTGCAGGCAGCGAAAGCAAAAGCCGAGGAGGCTCGACGAAAAGCAGAGGAGGAACGGCGGAAACAGGAGGAGGAACAAAAGAAAAGGGATGCAGAGGTCGCAGCTTTGGAAAACAAGGCCTGCAGTATGCTTTGCCAATCAGAGTCATTTTTCATTTCCAGGACCTCCCTCGACCAATGCGTCCTAGAGACCCTGCACAGGACATGGCTGTGGATGAGCTCGTCAAGGAACGGCTCGAGAGGGTGCAAGAGGCCATCCAGGACATGGAGGTGGATGATGTTGGCGAATCCGAGAAGAAGCCCGCCGTGCCGGCCAAGAGTGACGAGGAACTCTTGAAGGATGCAGCCATGGCCAAAACCAGAGCAATTTTTGACGCGACCGTCCTGCCATGTGACGCAGCTTATCCCCCACCGACCGAGGCATCATGGCATGTATGGCATTAGCATAGACGGATGTCTCAAGTCAATATCATCCTCCCAAGTTTGCCTTGCTGCTTCTGACAGGTTCTCTCCGCAAAAAGCAGGCTTTGGGTCATCCCAACAGTTGGCCAAAGGCGTGGGCCACACAAGTTCGGTAAGAGCCGCTGTGTCTGCAGTGTGATTCATTGATTCGTCACCCCATAGCGTTTCCTTGCATGACTGAAAAAGTCTCACAACCCAGAACGGCCGAGGCTTGCCACCCATCAATTGGGGCCGTCTTGGGTGGCCAGAAAGCCTGAACGAGGGGGACATAGTCATCGCACTCCTGGGTCACGACCCATCCATCGAGACTGCCACTCGTGATAAGATCAAGAGTTGGTGCAAAGGAGATATGAAGTGGCTGACGCCTGTGAGGCGCCAATCCGTCATAGTTGGGGATTCTCTTGTTTGAACGCTTCTCCACAGGCATGCTTGTGCACAGGACCTTGATTCAGTCCTCGGGCAAAACGTGCTACGTGGAGTTTATACTCATCGGGCATATGCCGAATGTCAATCCAGAAGCACTGGAACTTTTGCAGTCCACCACAAATTTCCAGACAATGGATGCCTATCCGCACGTGGATCTGCGACGTCCGGTGCCGTGGGCTGCATCTGTTGACGATAAGTTCAAGTCATTGCTTCATTTTTTGATGCCCCAGCAAGCATGGAAACACAACTGGCAGGTCTGCGCATGTGCGGGGGATGAGGAGATGAAAGCGTGCCCCCACCTGACCTTTGTGGTCAATCGCACTATCTCCTTGAGATCGAATTCGGAGATGAATCTTGGACTGTGGACCAGAACTGCCAGAACTGTTCAGTCAAATAATTGAATCCCATAACCCCCACGTGCATGGCTCGAAGTAAAATCCTGAACACCCTGCCAATCCGGGGACTCATGTCCAATCCTTAAAGCCATGAGGAAGCCAGACTGCGCGACGGAGACGAATGAGGCAGATTCGGCAGATGTCGAGCTTGAGAGTTTGGCCGAAAACGAGAAGAAAACGAACCCACATGTGTTTGGCCAATCGGAGATATTCTTCCAGAAACTCTTCGAGCACCTCACGCCCACTTGTGTCATCCTGCCGGCCACCGCACCTGTCCCTGGCCTCTGCATGGGCTTGTGCCTTGGCTACCTCGAATGATGGGAGGAAGCGAGTGCTTTGGAAATGACTTTCATGACATGCACTTCTGTTTGCCGTGTTGTCCTCCAGTCAGTCTCAGGCTCCTCTACAACCAGACCCGCCTGGCCAGTGGCGCTGAATGTGCCATTCTGGCATTGCCGTTGGATTTGGCTCCTCCGAAGCGGGCCAGGCTGCACAATGCAGCCACAAGCTTGTCCAGAGTTCCTGGGTACTGGTTTCAGGGAATATTACACGTCTATCTTTCGCGGTAACCTACTATTCATGAATAATTCCCAATGGCTTTGAAGCAGAACACAGGTTCGGAGTCACTGGGTTGAGACTCGTGTGGGTGACATGCTGGCGGCGCGCAAGAAAGCCGGAGCATCTACGGAGGACAAAAAGAAGAAAGAGCGACAGCTTCAGAGGGTCGAGTCCGCGCCGGACGAGCACATCGACCGTTTCGTGGTGCACAAGTATGTGATTCCCCCACAGGACCTGGGCCCTCCCCATGGTGAGTCCGACTCCGATGGCGACGAGGGCGACGTTTCCAGCTGCGTGACACCAGAGGTGGTGTCCCGCAGGATGCATTCGGCCATGACCAAGACCGGTGTGGCCATCAAGACCTCGCCAGGCAGTGAAGTGGCAGGCCTTGGCATGATCGCGGAGGTCGCTCTCAAGAAGGGATACGAAATCCCTGTGCGTGGGTCATGGCCTGAGTAAATCCGCAAGTCGTCGGTTAAAGGGTCTGTAAAAGCGTGAGACCATAATAATCCTCAGCAATCCCAGGCCTGTCTACAAGGACCTTGAGAACGCTCTGAGCTTCACCACCAGGAATCCGACATACCAGGACAAGATCCTTAAGTTCCTGAGCTTCAGTGTGCCATACTTTAATCTTGTCTTATGGGAACCATTATGAAATGAAAGTCTATACTAGTTCTCCCTGGTTACTTCAAAGCCCAGGTTCTATGTTGGAGCCGAAGGCGACCATGGCGGGCCTCTCGCGCACTACATCGTCCAAACCGGTCTCTCTGGCTTTTGCAACCACTTCGCAGGCCTCTCCCGGCAGGGGAATGTGAAGCTTGTGGCCTATCCCAAACGGGGCTTGGGCGACAAGCTCTTCGTGCTGTAGCTGAGCAGATTTATTTCCATGTTCGGTTGGCAAGTGTCTGTGGCTTATTCTAGAAAGGTGCGAGTCTATGCTTCTTTTTCTCCAACCCAAGGCAAGTGACACGCACAATCACACCCGGCACAGAGATCGTCATGAACTACAACACCGTGCCGTGGTTTCCTCTTGCAGAGCTGCCGAAAACTATCCCGAAGCCCAAGGCACGGAAATCAAAGGGCAAAGCCAAGAAGGCTGAAGCCGAAGAGAGCATGTCCGAGGAAGACGATTTTGCTGGTGCTGGGAAAAAGCAGGCACCCGCTGAGTCCAGCGACCCACCTCCGGTCCAGGAAGCTCCTTGTCAGGAACCAGCACCCAAACATAAACTTTTGGTTGGTTTATTCCTTAAAGGGGATTTTTCCATATCCCAACCTGATGGTTTTTGTTTGGCTGCTTTTTTGGGTCCCTACCTGATACTCCAGGACGCTCCAGGTCATCTCCAGCAGGAAGACCCAGCTGCGCTCCAGGACGCTCGAGATCATCTTCAGCCTGAGAAGCCACAGATGGACGACACCGCCTCCCAGCCACCTAGCCCTCCGGATGCAAGTCCTTTCCAGGCCCTCAAGGAGATGTTGGGGAGGCCCAAGAAGAAGACCAGATCTGAGTCGATGAAGGCTGCCCCGGCGAAGCCCAAGCGCAAGGCCAAGGCAAGCAACAAGCGCAAGCGTGAAGAAGTGGAGATCAGCGACAGTGAGACTGAGAACGCCGAGGCAGCGGAGAAACCCGAGTCACCCACATCAGTGGTCAGTTCGGACGACGGATCCAAAGAGGCTGATCACGAGGACAAGTGAGAGGCCACTCCTCCTTCGGAAGTAATGGCAAATTTTGAACTAAGACTGGACAGACAAAAATGCTACAATTTTGCGCAGGCTGACGAAGGAGACAAGAGGTAAGTGCTTCCCTCATGATGTGGACTAAAAGGCCTGTCCTCTAGTCCCTGCACCAGTGACTGCTGCGCCTTGTGAGGAAAAGTGTGTGCCAACAGCTGCCCTGAGAGACTTCGCCTTGATACTGACCGAGCCAAGTGCGCATGTCTGGTTTCAAATTGAAACAACTTGCCCAGGTCATCTTCCTTGGTCGTGGAGCCATCCATCGTGGACATTTGGGAGCAGGCAGGCAATCGTGCTCACAGGGACGATTTCGGCTGACAGTGCATGCAGGTCGTCATCCATCAAAAGGTGCTGCCAGAACACGCCAAGCAAGTTAACAGCGCAAATAGACAAGAGCATGGGCCCATGCCGCCGATTGCTGCAGCTTAGGCTTCAAATTTGACATGTGCCATTGTATCCGGAAGGGTTTCTCACATGAACCGGACTAGGTCAGCTTATCAGTTTATGTGCTTTCAATTCCATGCTGAGGTTCCTGTCCATCATGTTTCAGGGTCAAGACTCAGAGCAATGATTTCTGCCAGCACATTTGGCCTGCAGCCACAATGGCATTCCAACCCACGGTTCTTGACACAAAAGTGTTCCTGGCCGACGGGTCCGTGGAGCATGTGGCATGGAAAGCCTGGCCCTCTCCGGATGCTTCACATGAAACAAACAAATAAATGCGGTTCCTTGTGTTCGTTTTGATCCAGTGACGCCAGCAGATTGCGGTAGCACACAAGTCTATTTAGTTGACGAAAACATGCACTTCTTGTGTAAGGATGGCCAATGTCTGAGATGGGAAACACGCCGTGTTTTGCCAACCGTTGGGTTCGTGGAGCGCAGCGATAAAACGAAAGTATGCAGGGTCGTCCAACAGCAGTGGGACAAGTGGATTGCATTGTTGAAGCGATATGGTTTCAAGAAATGCATTGGCCGATCTGAGAACAGCATGCTCAGTCGAAATCGCGCGAACCCCAATGTAGTGAAGGACCCGCGCTGATCCAGAATGGTTGTACTTTTCTTATAGGGGGGGAGGGGGCACGCACATACAATCAAGTATCCCTGGACAGGACACTCGAGACAGTGATGGTGTAGAGAGCGACGATGTTGAGCAGGAATTCTGGTGTGGGACCAATGCGCTGTTTGCATTGCTGCAAATGTGGGAAACAGATCGACGTGACAAGGGTATGCGTCAACGCACCCGGTCAATCAACTTGGCCGTGCTGCAGACCTGCATTCCTCCAGGACCTTGGCTTCAGAAACTGGAGGCCTCTCTGGTGCCCACGCCCAGAATACAACATGAATGCCAAATCCTTCCAAACAGCACAGGGACATGCATATGTCATTGGCCTGCCATTCATCAATGTTCTGTAAGTTCAGCCGTCGAAGGCCAGGGTTTTTTTTGAAGTCTGGTTCAGGGGTTTGTAGCTTGTCTGTATGACGACAGCGTCCACTAGGACACAGACGACGACAGCGTCGGTAAGGACACAGACGACGACAGCGTCCGTTAGGACGCAGACGACGACAGCGTCCGTTAGGACGCAAACGACGAGAGCGTCCGTTAGGACCCAGACGACGAGAGCGTCCGTTAGGATGCAGACGACGAGAGCGTCCGTTAGGATGCAGACGACGAGAGCGTCCGTTAGGACACAGACGACGACAGCATCGGTAAGGACACAGACGACGACAGCGTCCGTTAGGACGCAAACGACGAGAGCGTCCGTTAGGACCCAGACGACGAGAGCGTCCGTTAGGATGCAGACGACGAGAGCGTCCGTTAGGATGCAGACGACGAGAGCGTCCGTTTGGACACAGACGACGACAGCATCGGTAAGGACACAGACGACGACAGCGTCCGTTAGGACGCAAACGACGAGAGCGTCCGTTAGGACCCAGACGACGAGAGCGTCCGTTAGGATGCAGACGACGAGAGCGTCCGTTAGGACACAGACGACGACAGCATCGGTAAGGACACAGACGACGACAGCATCCGTTAGGATGCAGACGACGACAGCGTCCGTTAGGACGCAAACGACGCTGAACCGTAAACTCTCAACCCCGAACCACAATCCCTAAACCCGGAAACTTAAGCTCTAAAATCTGAACTTTCAGGCCTGAACCCTAAACCGTCAACCCTAACAACCTGAGAAATGGGAGTTTCGGAAAGGATCCCTCTACAGGGAGCACCCTACTTTTGCGAAAATCTTAGAGTGTTCCATAGCTGCCATACCTTTGGTCCCTCCTGCCTACTCATGGGTCTGCCGAGGCTGCCAGACAGCTCGCCAAAGAGCGGCTGACGTGCTCAAGGACGTCAACATGCCCATGCACGAAATGGCTTGGCAGCTCCTCCATGTGTTGAGTGAGGTGTCCTGTCCTGCAGTTGGCCTCCTCACTGGGCGGCTCATCAACCAGATTGCAGAGCTGGTGGAAGAAAATTTCGACAGTAGCTTGGCTTTGCACGGTGACGTAACCAAGTCAGACCACATGCCGATTGTCACCCCGGCCATTCTCCACATGTGTGGTTTGTTTTGTGTAAGTGTGCCTCCATTCAAGGCTGGAAATGCAAGGACTTCCTGAAGAACCCCGCTTTATCACTTACAACAGAGTCCTCTAACAAGCGGAAGCGTGTGGACCCACACATGAAGAAGGCAGCCATCGAGACCGCGCTTCAGGACGACTGTGTCTTTACTGTTCACTTCTGAAGACATGTCTTCATCCCAACACCCTAATATGTAACACCCCACGTCCTACAAACAAATCTAACAGAAGAAACAAACCATTCCTACTGTTCGTGGCCATCAACATCACTGCATTTATTTGTGGCGTGGCACCCGTTCCCAAATGTTAGGTCACACCAGCCCCCCGATCACTAGGTCGACGCAGACCTTAGGTTTAGGTCAGATCGGACTTGACCCCAACCGTTAGGTCACACCCGGGCCCGACTGTGGTTTCTGCGGGATTTCTGGGAATCTATATATGTTTACATTAGGGCTGGCATTTAATATCACACAGTGGGGTTGATTTCCAGGAGTGCGCTGAAGTGAAGTGTTTCTCACTCAGACAGAAGTCACCATTATGCGACGAAGTTTCCGAAAGGATGGCAGAGCCAAGCGGACCTCGCAATTGCTGCAGACATTGCAGCTCGGAGATTTGTCACAAGGAGCTCGCTGGATGGAAGAGCAATTGGCGCAACTTTCGGTAGGGTGCAGCCAAAACTAGTTGCACGTCTCCCTCCAGAGAACATGGCCTTAAAGTAGATCCAGGTTTAACATGCAGACATGTTCACCTGCAGGCGGCCTCTCGTTTTGCCTTCCAGAAGCCCGGCGTCCTTTCACTGTGTTTCGACGCAGCGGCCATCGGCAAACCAAGCAAAGATGTCCTGCTTTTGTGCCAATGGTCCCTGACGGCTTCTTGCGGCTTGGTCCTCCCTCCGCAAGAGTTAAAGGTCAAGCGGGCAGACATTGAGAAGGCCGAGAAGATGCAACCACCAATCCTCTTCGTGGACAATCCGTTAGAGGAGTACCTGGCCCATCCCGGTCAAGCGCCTGAGGAGCGTAAAGTGAACCTCGAGTACCTCATAGCAGTGGATTCGGCGTTGTCACGGAGCAACAACTTTGGTCTCTCAGCCTTTCTTCCCACGCGCACGGTGGGTGGGCTTCCGCTGGGGGCAAAGCGCTACTTCGTGTTGCAAGAGTGCAAGTTCAGTGGCCATCCACGACACCGAGAGCCTCAGCTGATTTAAATTATGCGGTTGATGGACAAAATCCTGCATGACCTTTAGGACTTTAGGACCCTTTAGGCCCTAAACTATGGAAGCGATGGCATATTCCTTGTAATGGGTAATGCAGGAAAACAGTGAGCGGCATGGTTGTCATCTGATAAGTCTCACACAAAACAAACCGGAAGTAGTGACAGCAACAAGTACATGATGATGTTCATGATCATCATCATCATCGTCTGGTGACTAGCCTGTCGAAGCTGGCCACATTTTGCTTGGAGTTAGATGCATGCATGAAGAATTTAACAGACTAACCAAGGCCTGCGTTGAGTTGCAAGACAAGACCAGGTTCTATGAGGTGCCTTTGAGGATGGAGGGAAAGGAGGTCATCCGGCCTACTCTTCATCTTTGTCAGGACTGTCGACCCCTTAAAAACAACTATAGGATCAATTGTTTCTTGTGGATGTAGAAAAATGCAGTGCAGTATGTGGCACACGAAGGACATGGGTGCATCCGGGTGGTACGCAGGCATCTTTCTCATGAACGGAATGAAGATCCGGGGAACCGTGTCCTTTGACATTTTCCACCGCCTTCATTGTGACGTTCAAGATGCTGCTGCAGAGGCTGGTCTGGAGCTTGCCCGTCTGGAAGCGGCGGCAGTGTGTGCGGTGCGACGTGGCCCGTACCCTGTCCTTCATTGAACCATGTACTGGTTTCAGTTTATCGTAAACAGGATTTGAACATTCATTAACTGGCGTAGGACACCCTCTATTAACCGTCGTGTTCCAAGAGGCCATGTGGAAATCGAAGATGCAAAGATGCCACACACACACAAGCTCGGCCCAGGTACGCCACTGATGGCCATCACCAGACGCTGCTCCAGGCCTCTCGCGATCTCGCTGCAGTGCCCGTGCCCAACTCGTTCCTCAACATCTTCTATGGTTGCACAGCTGCACATGACGACACAGGGTTGTACTTAACTATGTGGAGCCATGTGGCATGGTTTGGGTTGAGGCTCTAGTTCATGGCCTCTGCTGTTGTTCTGGATTGTAGATCAGGTCTACACTGTGTCAGTTAGCTTAGGCGATCTCTGCTGTGACTTCCGACTGGTGCCACAGGGCACTGAGGAACACAGGATGTGGGTCTGGAAACAGATGTTGAGCAATCTCTTGCACCTTGTGTTTTAGACTTTCCCTTGAGATTTCGCATGGCAACTGAGGCACGCTTCCCTTGGCGATGCTCCAAAGCGTGGCCGGTGGTGGGCACTGGAAGGCCTCTCCCGTCACCAGCGCCCAATGCGAACGGCCAACCTCATACTTTTGTTGTATCTGGGCTTCCAGAGGGGCTACTGGAAAACATGGGACGAGACACCACTGCTCAAGGCCAATCCAGAGGAATCCGGGGCCGCTCCCACAGACCCACCGGCAGCCTCTGCTGCTGCTGGTCCTGAGGCTGCACCCGAGGCAGCGGAAGATGTCGAGCCAGACACGAAAAAGCGCAAGATGAGCACAAGCTCGGCTCGGGCCGAGCTCCGGAAGCGCAAAGCAGATGCAGGCAGCCAATTCCGGCCCCTCAGCTGCTGACCCAGCGAACTGAGACTTTGGGTCGGGCATCAGGGAAAGCCTGTAATTTCCATTTCCTGCCCTTGATTCAATGCTGCCCTTGGGGTGTCCTGTTGTTTTGAATAGGATCCTATATTGATCTCTCAACCGGGCCCTCCACCGGGGTTTCTTAGTTCAGGTAGAGGGGGTTACTAATGGAGTTGTGGGGCTGGGGTTGCTTAAGTGAGAGGGGGTTTATGAATCTGAAGTCAAATTTGTGGGGCTGGGGCTACTCCACAGGGCGTCTATCAATCTGAAGTCAACATTAACATGGAATTTGGCCGCTCAGGCATGTGGCGTGGGTCCTGGCCTCTCGCGAAACTATGAATTTCATGGACGGGATGGAGCTGGTGACTCGCAAGCTGGAGCACATGTTTCTTGGGGCGATGGCCAAGGTCAAAACGAAGCTCGTCACAACATAATCCGTGACCCGAATAGAAAACAACCCCCAGAACCAAAAAAAAAAGTGTATCCTTATCACTAAGCTGGGTGTCAGGGTTCAGGGTTTCACAGGCATGGTCCACAGAGGGTTGCTTGTTGAGCCCAGCCCCCTCCGTTTGAAGGCGAAGGGGCACTGCACATTTCATGGAAGAGCTTGTGCTGGGTGGCCTGATTCCGGCCATCACCGCATGCTTCTCTGCCTTGGTGTCCAATGACTTTGTGCGGGAATTGGGCCTGGAAGACGGCTTTGTCAATGGGGAGACATTAACAACGTTATATGTCTTTGCTGTCTCTCTTGCTGGCTTCTTGTCTGTGACACAGGCTAATTACTGGATGCCACCACGCAGCTTCCTCAAGTTGATATCGAAGGACGCTCCTGCCAGAGCCCAGGGTCTCTCTGAGCACAAGGACATGTTCACGGCCGTGGAACGCCTGGAAAGCACACCTGCTGACTCGCCCGACTATGGCAAAGTCCGTCGACTTTTGACAGACATGGAGTGGCCGAACCAGGTTTGGGTCAGGGAGAATTTCAGCTTCCTGGCTGAAACTGGTTTTCGGGAGGTGCCACCCTTGCTCGAGGTCGACCTGACAAAGTATTCACAGGCCCATCACTGCACATTGATGCTCGAGAATCTTTTCAATGATGCTCGCAGGGCAGCCAAATCGAGCGACAGGGGTCGGCTGGAACAACGTGGTGTTTGGCATGCAACAGTTACGCAGCCGACAGTAGAGCTTGTGTGTTTACATACCGTTCCAGTGTAGAAGCCAAAAGCGACCGGACCCTGTATTGGATGAATAAGGCTTTGGCGACCAACACCATCAAAGACTTTGACCGGCCTCTCCCTGGGCCTGTTCCTTCATCAACTCACACCACGAAGAAGCTGCCGGCCAAATTTTTTGAGCCATCCAAGGCAGGATCAGTCCAAACGTACTTGTTGCACGTAATGTTGATTTGTGACAGCCTCTGTATCGTATGTAATCATGTAACTAAGACAATCCATCCCTGTGAGGAGTTGCTGACATTGGAGCAGGCCCAGATTGAGTCCCTCACATCATCCCGTCCAACATGGCCCAACCACAATGCCAAGTACCACAAAGAGACAGCCTTGGCCACTCTGAACATGACATCCTGTGGCGGGAATTTCGCTGACATGAGCAAGGCATGGCTATCACTGTTGTTGGTGCCAGGCAGCTTCTGAGATGTTTGTTTGAGCAAACTTGTTTTTTTCGGGCAGCTGGAGTGCCTCTGATCAGGTTTTCTTGTTTCATGCCCAGCGGTTCCCATGTTTCAGTGAGGTTTGGTCTCTGACCACAAGAAGCGTGGCCTGGTCCTCTACACCAGCTGCCATGGATATCTGGCGCTCACCTGTGTATTCGAGGGCGAGAAGAAGAAGCGCAAGTTGAATCTGCAAGACTTTGGGGACAGCCCTGCCACAAAGCAGCATTTATGTATCTGGCACTTGCGTTTCCTTCTCACCAAATTCTGGAATTTGGCCCGGGGGATGGCTTTGAAACCTAAGCCCTATATCCTAAACCCAAAACCCTGTAATTAATGCTATCGACCCCAACCTGGTTTGTGGTGGGTCTGGACTTAAAACACGCGGGGGAGGGAGCGGCAGTTGGTTTAGTATATGTTAGATGCGCTGATTTTGCATGATTTGAAGAACAGGTCTGGTTTGATAAGATCCTGGATTACACTCAGTGGCGGTGCTCGGACGTCCAGATTGTCCCTCCGAGTCAATCTGGCCAGACAGTTCAGTTCAAGGATGGTTCTCAGAAAGGCCATTTGCTGAAGTTTCATGGCTTCTGATTTCAGAACTTTTTAACAGTACCACCTTAATCTGCACTCCTAATATTAAATTACCTTTCCCCGCTCTCAACATCAAACGTACATTCCAGGAAATCCACCCCAAAACACCCTAAGGAAGGTCCAAAACTAAACTACGACCACGAGAAACAGTAGGGATAAGAGTACCCTTTAATACGAGAAATAGGCTTCTATTGTCTATTAGAAACCCCCCCACCTAAGTTGAAGGTTTAGTAGAGGCTGCTGTGAAGGTTTCTGGTTTAGGGGGCTTTGGGCTTCGGGTTTGGAGTTAGGGGCCTAACATGTAGGGTTTAACTGTTGTTTTCAGGTGTGGGTTGGTTCATCGCGTAGGGTTTTGGCTTGACATGTTGGTGTGACTTTGTTACTGTGAGGTTCTCAATTCAGCATGGGTGCCCGCAGATGACCGTGTACTACCTGCGCAAACTGGTCTCTCATCTCTCGCTGCGGGTCCCTCAACCAGCGACTGAGATCAATCTAATGCGAACTCTGGCCCGTCATGCGTTGGGGGACGCATTCACCGAAGACAAGTTCCGTGAGATCTTTTCAAGGAGGTTGAAGCTTCATGAGGCCCAGAGTGGGTTTCCGCATTTATTTGTAGTTTTCTATTGATGTTTCAAAAGTGTCAGCTATGCCATGAGAATGGCATTGTTCCGGCTCGGGGGCCAAGTAGGGCTTGCAGATGCAGCCACAGGACCTGGCCAAGCCCTCCACTACTCTCAACCGTGTCGAGGAGGCTTTGGCGGACGAGGAATATTTTGACTGGGAGGACTTGGAGCTGCAGGAGGTCGTTTATGCGAAAAAGAGGCGTCGCGAGGCTGCCCTTGCAAAGCTCGCTGCGGCCTCTCAGTCTCCACAAAGGTTGCTCGGTCAAGTTGAGGCATTGAACCCTGACCTGACCCCTAATGGGGGTCGGCCCATGTAACCTTTCAACCAGGTCCTCCACCGGGGTTTCCTAATTGAAGGGGCTTCGAAGTTTGTAAATAGTGAATTGATTTCCAGCGCTGGAGCTTCTGAACTGCAGGGGGTTTACAAATCTGAAGATAACATCCGTTGACCAAAGCTCCTGTACCCAGGCCACCACAACCTGAGGACGCTCCCACGCAGCGCCGCAAAGCGGTGGTTTTTGCTCAGGAGGGCATGAGCCAGCCAGAGGCAAAGAGACTCCTGCCTCCGGAGTGCACCATCTCGAAAGAGCGGGAATGGCATCATCGCTGGAAGCTCAAATGGGCCGCATCACCGGCTTTAAATTTAAATGTACAGTTCTCTTCTGCTGCAGAGTGCAACGAGGCCCTCAAGCATGTCTTGGTGTATGCCTGGTCAATCCACAAACAAAGGACCGGCGAAGACTGCCCATGGCAGTTTGACAGTGAGATTTTGCCACCATAGAGTGTGGACTCTCTTTGCCAGGCACCTTTAGGCCAATCAGCACGTTGCACAGGTCTCTCATCAGAGAATCCACACAGCCGAGGGAGGCACTGCCGGGGCGTTCCACACAAAAAGCTCAGAGCCGCATCACTGGTTTTTGCTCCAGACATTGTGCACATTTGCCTTGCCTGCCACGTTGTGAGCATTCCTGCCCGCGAGGCCCGGCAGCCGTGGACAAGAACAGCATCAGTCAGTCATGCGCTGGATCAAAAAAGGGGGCCCTGTTTATGAGCTGCGGGGTACTTTGGTAAAGGTCTAAAGCATCGCTCTTCAGCCCTAAACCCTAAACAATATACCCTGAACTCCCAACCCTACAAGTCTTGGTATGCCTAGGACAAAGGTACCCTTTTGCAAGGGTCCCCTCTGGCACTCCCCGAGAAAGAGCCTGCTGTCAAGGCCAAGCCGCAGGACCCGCGCGAGCTGGCCCAGCCTGTGGAGCCTGCGGAGGAGCCGCAGGAGCCTGCGGAAGAGCCGCAGGCAGAGGCTTCCTCTGCGAGCAGAGGGTTCCCGGAGCTTGACGTCGGCACCTATCCGAAGGAGGAGGTAGAGGTCGAGGTCAAAGCGGAGGGCCCAGCAGGGGAGGCGCCAGGGGAGAGGTCAGCCATCCGTGCCACGCCCATCGGCACAGGAGGACTCGTACACGTACGAGGAGCAAGAGGAGACCGAGGAAGAGCCTCTGGAGAAGGACCCACCGCAGGAGGTGCCACCGCGGGTAGAGGAAGTCCCAAAGGAAAAGGCCCGAGGAAAGAAAGAGAAGGAGGAGAAAGCCCCGAAAGAGAGGAAGGAGAAAGAGAAAGAGAAAGAGAAAAAGGCCCCTAAGAAGAAGGAGCGAGAGGAAAAAGCCCCAAAGGACAAAGAGGAAAGAAAGAAGGAGAAGAGTAGAAAGGACAAGGACCGGGACAGAGACCGGCGGAGAAGGAAAGAGGAGGAGAAAGACCGGGACAGAGACCGGCGAAGAAGGAAAGAGGAGGATAAAAAGGAAGGAAAGGCCCCAAAGGAGAAGGAAAAGGAAAGCGAGGCCCCAGAGGAGAAGCAAAAGGCCCCCCAGGAGCCGGGCGAGGTAGCCCCGGAGAGGGCTGAGCCGCCGAAGAAGGCGGATCCCGGTCGTGGGCAGACCGAGGAACCGCGGGAGAAGGCTCAGCAGGAGCGTGCTCGCGGAAGCACCGAGGCCGAGGAGCCTGTGAGGCCACCTCCGGGTGGAGCAGTCAGCCCGCCTTAAGTTCTTCGTGGACCTTCCGTACGGGCGCTGCAGCTTCCCACCGCCACCAGGGTGGTGTGATACCGCTGAGGGGCGTGTGCGCCGAGAGGTGGTTGGACAGCGGAAGCTCCCACTTGCCTTCGGGCAGGCAGGCCAGGGGCGAGCCAAAGCCGAGCCAGTGAGCTCGGAAACCGCCCCAGGAAGGGGCAGGAACCGCCCAGAAGGGCAGGAAAAGGGGCAAAGCAGGGGCAAAAGTCTTCGAAAACAACCTTCCACAACCAACTTCCACCTTCAACCTCCACCTTCACCCCACTTTCTACCTACCACCCCTTTCGTGAACGAGGTCTTTTCGAGAACGAGGTCTCTTCGACTACGAGCACAGCTCTTCAAGGACTGCTTCCGGGAGGAAGCCCAACGACTACAAGGACCCTCGGTGAAGCCAATTCGCCGAGATGGGGGACGAGTCCCGGCAGGATTCGTTCAACTCTTATATCCCCATATGGGACGGCAATGCGGGGTCGATGCGCAAGTTCAAGAAATCCGTGACGTTGTGGCTGGCAGGCCTGGACTTAGAGCGCACGGCGTCGTACAACTTAGCCGCCCGCTTTCTTCTTCGGCAGACCGGCGCCGCAAGGGCGCGAGGTGAGGAAGAAGATATAGATACGTTGGCCCACCGACCGGCGGTGGCTGACGTTGTGGGGACGGAGATCCAGGCTGCCGACTACACGCACGGCGTGTGGCACCTGGTTAGGTGTTTCGAGGAGCTGTGTGGGAAGACAGCTTCCGAAAAGCGAGGAGAGCTCCGGCAGAAGCTCTATGTGAGCTTGCGCCGCGGCCCCAGTGAGCCGGTCACGAACTTTGCGTCGACCTGGAGAACACTGGTGGCCGAATGCATTGCCGAAGGCATCCCGGTGACCCCTGTCGAGTCTGGATGGCTCTTCAAGGAGAGGCTTGCCCTTACGGAAATGCAGCGGCAGCTGCTGGAGACCGCCACCGGCGAGGAACCGGAGTTCGCCGTGGTGGAAAGAGAGGTGCTGCGACTCTTCCGAAGGGTGCACCTCACGCGGAGTGAGGCGGCCGGTGGAAGCCACCTTCGCTCCTGGCGCCAGGCCCCCTCGAGGCCTGGGACGGTGCCATCTTCAGCTGCCTCGACGGCTTCTGGTGGCACTTCGCGTTTCAGGCGCTCGTTCAACCGCTCCCGGACTCCCGGTCAGGGCCCTTCCCAGGCCTTTGTGACCGAGGAACACTACGAGGACGAGACGGAGGAGTATGAGGACGAGCCTGAAGGAGAGACTGAAGCGTACGAGACAGCAGCTGAGGAAGAGGACGGCGGGGAAGCAGCCGCCGACGAGCTCGAGACCGAGCTAGAGGCGATGGCCGCAGCACTGGATGAAGGAGACGACCTGCCGCCTGAGGTGGCGGAAGAAGCGGCCGCGCATCTGGAGAATGCGGGGGAAGCTTTGGTGACCCTGCGGGAAGCAAGGCGGCAGATCGCCGCCATCCGCAAGGACCGTGGGTACAAAGCCCCCGGAGCCGCCGGCAGCGCCGGCGGAGGTGGACGTGGGTCAAGCAGGCCACTGGTCGAGAGAATGCCCGCACCCGCCGAAGGCCAAAGGGGGTGGCGGCAGAGGCCGTGGCAGGCCACAGCAGCCAAGCGGCAGCCAGAGCCCTGGCAAGCCGAGCCCAAGCAAGGGTGGCCGCTCTCCCAAGCACGTCCACTACACGGAGACTGAAGCCAACGTGGTGGACTTCATGGACCATGGGACCAGCGTAGAAGTGGATGAGTTTGAGGTGATGATGACGCTGGCGGAGGCACTTGAGGTGTCGAGCCTCCCGAAGAGGGGCTCCCCAGCCACGTTGCTGGGCGCCATGGACTCGGCCTGTAACCGGACCTGTGCCGGACCGGAGTGGATTAAGCAAGCCTTGGCAGCTATCCCTCCGGAGTATCTCAGCTTGGTCGTGGAAAACCACGAGGCTGAGAGGTTCAGGTTCGGAAACAACCAGACACTAGTGAGCAGCAGGAGGGTGCGCATCCCTTGGTGTCTGGAAGGACATGTGATGCTGCTCTGGGTTTCGGACGTGCCAAACCCGAAGCTTGGTTGTCTGGTGGGCCGGGACTGCATGGAGGCACTTGGCGCCGTGTTGGACTTCGAGGACCACACGGCCCGGTTCAAGACCTTGGGTCTGGGACCCCTGAGGCTGCCCCAACTGAGGGCTGGACACCTGGGCCTCCCTCTTTTCCCGAAGGCAGGTTGGCCAGCGGTCGGAGGCCTTCGCTCCTTTAAGCCGCTAGGCAGAAACGGTGTGGTCGAGCTACAGCTCGGCTTCGGAGCGTGGATGCGTCTGCGCACAAAGGCGGCTTGGCAGCTGATGCTTGCGGTGTCTGAGTCGTTTGTGTCAGAGCAGGCGGTGGTTGACTCGAGGGCTGCACTCACGTCGACGAGCGTCTCAGTGAGCAAGCCTACCTCCAAACCCGCAGCCGTTTTGCTCGAGAGCCCCAAGACGACGCAGACCCCTAGTTTGAGCCATGCTCCGCGACCTGGGTCGCAGGTCCGTCGGAAAATGGCGAAGAATGGTGGTGCGTTTGCGCGAGCGTTTGGCCTGGCACTGGCAGGGCTTACTGCTGTGGCTGGTGCGCATGCCTCAGCTGCGCTTCGCCCCCTTCCCGTGGAAGTCGGTAACCGGCCCGAAGGAATGGCAAGAACAGTCCGAGGGCATGGTGCGACGAGGAGCGTGGCCACGGCGCTGGTACACCCGCGCGGTGGAGAACCGCGTGTTCTCAGGAGTGAACCTCGGCCACTCGGTGAGCCTGAGGAACAAGTGCGGTTTGGCGTTCGCCTTCCTCGAGGACGAGATCGTGCTAGAAGGGCTGAGGGCTCTAAAGGCACCGAAAGGAGTGCGCTCGAGGTTGCAGCGAATGCAGCTGGAGGAAGCCAAGAAGGCACAAAGCGAAGTGAAGGAGGTGCGCGAGGAGCGCATGCGGGCGCTGTTGGGGCCAAGGGGAGGCCTACCGCGCCTGCGAGCCGAGTTGCTCGAGCTGGCGGTGCTGTTGCGGGTGGACATCGAGGAGAAGGACACCGTGGAAACGATCCGCAAAAAGGTGACGCCGGTGGCCCGCGCAATCGCGCTGCCGCCTCCACCGTCACAGGCCAGCTCAAGCTCGGAAGTACCGCGGCCAAAAGCTCCCTCCAGGACCGCAGGACCGATGGGGACGGGTTCGGAATTCGTGCCACCAACCCGCCTGGCCGCTCCACCCATGGAGGAGGAGGTGGTGCCATCGGACGACAGCTTCAGGATGATTACGTCGGAGGAGCTGGCCGAGCAGATGGCCGGCTTGGACGCCTACATGGCGCCCTGAAGCCTGGACTGAAGCAGGTCGTGGCTCAAGCCACGGCCAAGGCGCTGCGGCAGGCCAGTGCGTCGGCCTCGCCGGCAGCAGTGCATGAAGCACTCCAAGTGCTCGCGAATGCAGAGGAGGCAGCTGCATTCCACGACTGCTTTGTGCAAGCAGCTGATTCGGAAGTTGCTGCTCATTTTGAGCGGCGTGGGCACGGAACCCGTGCTTACAGTCCGGATGCCTACGGCCACGTCGGCGTATTCCGTGCCAAACGCGGCGCGGTGGACCGTCAAGCGCTCGAGAACTGGATGGTTGGTGCTGCCAGTCTGCGAGCGGAGGACCGGCCGGTTGTACTTTGTCTGGTTGGCCCGGCGCCCACCTGGCGCAAAGCGGTGCAACCATGGCTCGGGCCAGACCTGGGTCTGGAAGCCGTTGGTACCGCAGGTCTTGTCCTTATAGCAACCTGCCGGCCGTCCTGGATGGTGCCCGCGACGGGCGCTATGCGACCTTCTGGCACCTTCGACGTGCCCTTCCGCGACTTTTCGAGCGACGTTTCGACTCCTTTCACTCTACCCTGGCCGTCGACCAACAAAACAATTTAGATGGGGGTGACAGTCGTGCGTTCGAAAACTCGCCGGACACTGCAGGGGAACCACCTGCTGGAGGCCTGCCGTTTCCCTTTCGTGCGGTCGAAAACTCACCGGACACAGCAGGGGAACCGCTGGAAGGTCAGGAAGAGCAGGAGGAAATGGACGCCCTGGTCAGGGACGCGCCTAAACCGACGAAGGAGATCGTACAGGCCATAGCAAAGCTTCACCGGAACACGGGCCATGTCTCTAAGCGAAGACTGGCCAGAGCTTTGGCTGTTTCCGGGGCCCCGCCCGTGGTTATCAGAGCCGCTCTGGAGCTTCGTTGCGAGATTTGTGCCGAGGAGGCACGGCCGAAGACGCGGATGCCCGCGAGCCTTCCAAGGGCTTCGCACTTTGGAGACCGGGTGCATGGTGACTTGTTCAGCTTCAAGGACGGAGCCGGACAAACTCGGTGGGTGGCCCACTGGGTGGATGTGGCAACGCGCTACCAGGCGTGTACCCTTCTCCGAAGCAAAACTGCTCAGGAGGTCGGTGCCACTCTTGCCGAGTGGACGCGGATCTTTGGAGCGCCCAAGACACTGGTGGTGGATATGGGGCCGGAGTTCGTGGCTGAGTCCTTCCAGGACCTCTGTGACTTCTACGACACGGTTCTACACCATATACCGGTCGAGGCGCCTTGGAGAAACGGCGTGGCCGAGCGAGCAGGAGCTTCTACCAAGGCGGTGCTTCAGAGGCTGGTGAAGGAGTACCTGCCGGTGACTGAAGGTGATGTGTCTCAGGTGGTGACCGCCGCGGCGGGCGCATACAATGACGACATCAACGACTCGGGCTACTCGCCTTCCCAGGCAGTGGGTCTGGCCCAGACGGCGCTGACAAACGAGCCTTCGTTCTGCCGGGCCTTGGCGATCCGGGAAACCGCGAGAGTGGCTATGCTTCGGCTGCACTACTCGCAGGCGATGAGCAAGGCCTTGCTGGCCCGCTCAAGAGCCCCACACCCTGAGCACTACAATGCGGGGGACGTGGTGTACTTTTACCGGCGACAGAAGTCGAAGCCTGGAAAGAAGCTGCAGCTGAAGGCTTGGCATGGGCCAGCCTTGGTCGTGGCCATGGAAGGGCCCGACGAGAACCAGCTGAGCGCCTATGGGGCGTATCGGGGCAACGTGACCAAGGTTGCCATTGAGCACCTGCGGAAGGCCTCAGCCCTGGAAAGGCTGGCGGCCACTGACTGGGCCCCTGCCCTGCAGACCGTGCTCAATGAGGTGACAGACGCCCCGGAGCCGGTGCCTACGGAAACTACCGCGGAGGCACCTGCGGAGGAAGTTCCCGCTGTGGTGAGCCAGGACCGTCACCAGTGGTAGTAGTGGTCCCCGGCCCCGGTGGAGGAAGCCAACCCTCCTTGAGCCTGCCCCCAGGTTCGAGAAGGCCCTCGTTGTCGTCGCTGGCGCCGTGGGAAAAGGAGTCGCACAGTGTCTACCGAAAGCGCTCCCACGAGTCTGTGACGGCGGGCGAGAGTTCGGAGCGACCCGCTTCGAAAGCCAAACCCCTCGGGGAGCCTGTGGTGGGCGAACCGATGGATGGTACATCCGAGGCCTTGGGCCTACGTGACGCTGCTGTGGAAAGCGCGGCGCCTAGTGCGCCGGAACTGGTTCCCATACCAGAGGAAACCGTGGGAGAGAGCCCGGGAGCCCAGAGCTCTCATGAGGGCGAGTCGACCGCGGCTCCTGTGAGCCCCTTTGTCCCGCTCCAGATGCCCGATGGACGTTCGGTGGACGTCTTGGTGACTGTGAGGAGGATAAGGATCACCCTTTGGTGAGGCTCATGGAACAGGTGGCGGAGGACCGCCAAACTGGGTATGAGGAAATCCGCTGTGGCACGTGGGACGGACGCTGGCCCACGCCCAGCGAGGTTCAGAGGAAGCGGCTACAAGCCACCGGGGATCTCATGACCCTTCCGGTGGAGAATGAGGCCTGCCTCGCTTCTGCGGGGAAGGAGATCACCTGGAGCCGCCTGGACGTCAAGACCAAGGACGCTTTTCAAAAGGCAGCTGACGAGCAGTGGCAGAAGTGGACCGAGAACGGCTCAGTGCAGGAACTGAGTGTGGAGGAAAGCCGCCGGGTGCAGGCGGACCTCAAGCGGAGTGGGAAGTCCGGCGACTTGCTCACACCTCGGGTGGGTTCTGACAGACAAGAACGCGGCGCTGTCAACCCCGGGGAATCCGCTTCCAGCCAAACCCTCAGCGAGACTGGTGGTGCCGGGGTTTAAAGACACGGCGCACCTTGAGGGACGGCTGAGAACAGATGCACCCACCGCCTCCAGGATTGCGATCCTGCTCTTGTGCGCGGTGGCGGCACACTTCCCGTCCTAGGGAGCTGGTGTCGGCGGACGTCAGAGCTGCCTTTCTCAAAGGCGATGCTTACATGGCGGGATCCCGCACCTTGTACATGCAGCAACCAGACCGGCGGAAGGGTCCTTCTCTGCCAGGCGTGCGGTTCGGTGTGATCTTCCGCGTCCTGAAGGGAGTCTTTGGACTCGCAGATGCGCCACGGCAGTGGTATCTGCGCCTGTGTCGCACTCTTCAGGAGCATGGCTGGGTTAAGAGTGTACTTGACGGTGCTCTCTTTTATCTTCGTGCCCCCTCTGGCGAGCTCTTGGCTCTGATGGTGGTGCACGTGGATGACCTACTCTTTGCCGGGTGCAAGGCAGCCCTGGAGATCCTCCGAAAGATCGGGAAGGAACTGGGATTCGGTGCGCTCTCGCACTCGGATTTTCGGTACTGTGGACGCCGAATCCGGCGCCTCCCGAATGGCCACGTGGAGATCAGCATGGTTGAGTACCACGAGAACCTCCACGTGCCAGTTGTCTCACGCGCCGACCGCAAGGACTTGGAGCGAGCGCTCAGTCCCAGCGAAGTCCGACGGCTGAGGACCGTCGTAGGCAGCCTGCAGTGGTTAGTCAGCCAACTGCGATTCGACCACGGCTTCGCCTTGAGTTCTTTACAGAGCGAGCAGCCGCCCACCGTGGGAACCTTACTGAAGGCGGCGCAGCTTGCCCGGGAGCTCAAGAACGACGCCCACTTTACCCTTACGTACCGCCCGGTCGACGTGTGGAAAGGTGGACTAGTGACTGTATCGGATGCAGCGCTAGGCAACGTGAATGCCGACGGGACAGTCAAGGGGAGCCTCAAGCTGTTCTCCCAGGGCTGTTACGCCGTGCTACTTGCCGACGAGGAGTTGGTGAAAGGCCGCCGTGGGGTGTTCAACCTCATCGACTTTCGGTCGCACAAGATCGCCCGGGTCTGCCGTTCGTCTTACGCGGCGGAAACCTTGGGAGTCGAAGAAGCGCTCGACTCAGGGGAACTGTGTCGCGCGTTCCTGGCGGAAGTCCGAGGAGCGTCCCTCCTGCGGGACCGTCGGTCCGTCTACAGCGTGCCGTTGGTGGCAGTTACCGATGCCAAAGACGTGCATGATCGCTGTGGCAACGACCTTGGCTTTGGCGCCCAAAAGAGCTTGGTACTGACGTTAGCTTCGCTTCGTCAACAGCTCAGGGAGCCAAACACGGCCATGAGATGGACCCACACCGACAACCTGTTTGTCGATGGAGGTACGAAAGAGATGGATTCCGGAGCTCTGCGTACTGTGCTGTCCCGTGGGACGTGGAGTATAGAGCACGAACCGGAGTTCGTCAAGTCCAAGAAGGGCAAAAAGAAGCCGGCTCTAACGACGGAGAGCGTGGACCAGGCTTTGCCTGGAGAACCTCTGCCAGACGGCGACCTGAAGAACTACGTCACCAGGCTGGCCCGGCAACCCGGCTGGCACTCGGAAGACGGTGTCTTGGTACAGGTGGCTGAAGGAGCTAAAAGCTTCAGATGCCCAGAGCCCCGAGCCTCAAGGCTCGCGAAGCCTCTCCGGACTACGATCGGACTCTTCGAGGTCGGCAAGGGACAGATGCAGTGGCGAATCCTCGAGCTTGATGCTTTGTACAGTGAGGAACCACAGCCTAATGGCAAGCTACCCCGGCCTTCTGTGACTTTGGTCACCTTCTTTCAGGGCACCTTTGGGCAACCAAAAACTTTAGACCTGTGTGAAGACTGAGTTTTGCCTTCGTTGGCGTTTGCCCAAAGAGTGTGCGCTGCCCTTTGGCTCACCCTGTGGCCAAAGGGCCCTTGAGCTTACTTGGTAGCGGCCGGAGAAAGGTAGGGTCGGCTGCCTTGGGGTAAGGGTTCCCCTTTAGCACTACCCTAGCTTTTGCAGTTGTAGATTCTGACGAGTTCCCTGCGGTGCGACATTGTTCAGCTGGGCGGGTGGCAAGAACGACTCAAACCCCTAAACCCCTCGAACTCATATGCCTCGCCTGGATTGTCCGAGTGTGAGCGCCGAAACTAAGAAACCTACACTCTAAACTTCGTATAATCTGCGGACGGAGGCTTCGACTACACATGAAAGAAACTCAGAACCCTAAACCCCTAAACCCTAAACTCAGAAACCTAAACCCTGAAACCCTAAACCCTAAACTCTAAACCCTAAGCTCTAAACTCAGAAACCTAAACTCTAAACTCAGAAACCTAAACCCTAAACTCAGAAACCTAAACCCTAAACTCAGAAACCTAAACCCTAAACTCAGAAACCTAAACCCCCAAACAACTTCAACTCCCTGCAATGCGGGCTTCGTCCTTGCTAGGTAGGAGGGAAAAAAAACAACTTCAAAGAACTCCGAAGGGCGCAGTTCGCAGCCGAGAGGCCGAGGCGCTCACTCGGCCAGGCAGACTTGGGGCTGAAGGGGCCTTAAGAATTAGACTAGGGTTCCCTTTATGAGCTTCGTATCATATACCCGTCTATAAGGATGTAGGATCCAGAGGTTAGGGTTTAGGGGGAGCTGAAGGGGCCTTAAGAATTAGACTAGGGTTCCTTTTAAAGGGGTCTATAAGGGATCTATAAGGGATCGATAGTATGAGCTTCGTATCATATACCCCTTAAGACTTAGAGTAGGGTTCCTTTTAAGAGGGGTCTATAAGGATTATTATAAGGGGCCTTAAGAATTAGAGTAGGGTTCCTTTTAAAGGGACTCTTAAACGGGGTCTATAAGGATGTAGGGTTCAGAGGTTTAGGGTTTAGAGTAGGGTTCCTTTTAAAGGGGTCTATAAGGATTACTAGAAGGGGCCTTAAGAATTAGAGTAGGGTTCCCTTTAAAGGGACCCTGAAACGGGGTCTTCAAGTTGCTTATTATGAGCTTCGTATCATATACCCCTTAAGGATTAGAGTAGGGTTTTCAGGGATCTACAAGGATTACTAGAAGGGGTATTATGGGGAGGTAGTATAGGGGTATCATAGACCCCAAAACCCCATTCTAATAATTTAGAATGTGCCTAAGGCACCAGTCACCTAAACCATGGTCTATACTTTGTATGGTTTGTAACCTGCTATTTAGGTAACTGGAGCCCTAGTGTAACATCAAAAGCAGATGAATGCAGCATGTGGATCTTCAAAAAGGTGAAGGGGTTTCATCAGACGTTGAGAGGGGCCTTTATGTGATTTGCAGTTTCTTTGTGCGAGTTGTTGTAGTGCCTGCCATTGTTTTTGACTTGCTCTTCAAAGGAATTGTGACATGTTCCTCCTGGGTTAGATCAATGCCCGGATTCGAAGATATGATTCTTACGTGTAGCTGGGCTTTGGGTTCCTTTGAAGGAAGATCAGGAAGCAAAATGGCTTGGGAATTCGGGCATATAGCAAAGTGTCTTCCCGCTTCGTCGAGTAGGTATAAAACTGCCATGGAGTTAGGCAGCGTTCATAGCGAGCAATGCAATGAAAATCCAAAGTACGCATGTCCCAGTGTGTGGGAACATGCCGCTTATAGCTTTCCGATGCCACGAACAGGCATCATTTGGGTTGTGGCCGTAAACAGGACTGGGCCCAATGATGATCATGGGCGAAGGACATGAGAGAAACTCAAAACGGCTAGCTGATCAGCGCGAACTACTAGTACTTGACTATTGCTACTGCTATTATCACTACTACTAGTACCACTCTTAGATGTCCCTGCAAGAACGATCCTTTGATTTCATGTCAGCCTGAGACCGCAAATCCAGAGCTCCCACAACCGTATGTCGACCATGGGCTAACGTTATTCTGGGCTCTTGTCAAGGGTTGCTCTTTAAGTTACCAAAATAAGGAAGCCACCTTATTTACTATGGATCCATTTTGTGGGTACTTAGATTAGATCCCTTAACAAGAGCCCAGTCTCGAGTGGTAAAGTGAGCTCCATGTGGTAGTCTTCCTAGTGCCACACGGGTACTCGTCGGGTTTGTGTGTGCATACTATCTTTGTATCTATCTGACAATATTTTATGATTTTTGAGTAGTATAGCATAACTAATGCAACAAAACATTGTAGCAAAGCACTATACACCCACGTACGCACGTCTACACATACAATCGAAGTCGTCAAAGTGTGAATGATCGTGGCTTGCAGTGTAGCCAGGCACCCTATGCCCTATACAGCTGGGTGCAAGAATTACCCGGCAGCCCTCATGTGAACGGAAGGGCACAGCCACATGTGGCGGATCTTCTTGCTACCTGAACCCACAACCCCCTATAAACCCTAAACACCTTACACCCTAAACCCCGCTATAAAACTATACCCTACACCCCCTATAATCCTAATTACTAGCCCGTAAACCCCCTATAAACCCAAAGCTTAAACCCCTCAACTCTGCAACTTGAAAGCTTTCAAACAACCTCAGAGCTCATGCCTTGGAGATCCTGTAAACCCTAGCTGCACCGAAGCTTTCTCGACCCTAAAGTCCCCGAGAAATCTTTGGAAACCCTACATCCTCTTCACCCGTTCCCCTAATGTGAATAGCTATATGGTTATCTCATAGTGCACCGTTATATGCACACTAGAAACATCACCCTGAGGCTCCAGTTACCTAAATAATGGGCCACCAGGCTATATTTTATGTGGTTAGTAACCTATACTCTTTAGGTAACTGGAGCCCTAGGGTAACATAATGATATTGGGCTCCACCCTGCAAGGCGACTCGCTGGATCTCGTCCGCGGTGCCGATGCCGTCGGCGCCGAGGCGGTTCGGTGCTCGAGGGGCTGTCAGGGTTCCTTTTTTCTGTCACTTCAGTATAAGACATTATAAAATGATAGATAAATACGTGTATATGTATATACACAAAAATATTTGTGTATATATATATATGCAAGTATATATATATGTATGTATGTATATAGGACAAAGATACATATAGGAGTTTAGGGTTTAGGGTTTCGTGGAGCGCCGACTGTGCTGTGGACTTGTGCCCCGCGGCTGCAGCCATACCCAGGTGTAAACGGGTTTAGCGGAGCCTGGATTTCTTGAGCCGCTTCAGCTCCAGCATCCTTCTTCCGCACATCCTTGGTATTTGAGGGCTGTTGGCCTTACGGCAACCTCCGGGAAGTCGTGAGCAGACCGCTTCGGGTGGATCGGAAGCCAAGACCACAACACCACAGAGAGACTCCAATGAGTGCCGTTTGATACTCGCTGAGGTCGAAAGCATGCTTCGAGCAGAGTCTATGGCTATGCGCACCGCTGGGAAGCTCAGTCTGTCAGTTTATGTCATTCTACATGGTATACCGGCTAGAAGTAACAAAGTTGCATGTCGCTGTATGGCCCTTTATGCCATGAGACGTGGTTGGACATGTATCTTAATGTCTGCATTGCATCGTACAGAAGTATACTGTAAATTACTGTAAATTTAACCGTAATTTTGAATACCAAACGCGATGCGACGTTTCGTCTTGGGATGCACTGCAAATGTCACGAATGTAGTGTGTGAAAATGTTGCTGTATGTGCGCGCGTGCGATATTGTGTGTACACGCATTTTTGTTTTTATGTACGTACCCATGCAAGGATGCATGCATGGTTTGCGGACGTGATGTGGTGAGGTGCGGTGTGATGTGAAGATGTGTGATGTGATGCATGTACGAATGTAGGCATGCATGCATGCATGCATGAATGTACGTAGTCCTATGTAATTATGCAAGTAAGTATGTACTTAGATATATACCTGCAGGAGCACCGCTACAGCAACTAAGAGCCGTAACAGCAGCAACAGCAGTAGCAGCGGCAGCAGCAGCAGAGGCAGTCACAACATCAACCACAAGGGCAACAACAGACACCAACAACGACGACAACAGCAACATCAGCAAAACAACCAACAACAGCCGACAGCTGACAACCGACAGCCACCAGCACCAGCACCACCGACAATCTCTGCAAGAGCGGCGGCACCAGCACCCCGCACCCAGCACCAGCACCATCAACAGCACTAGGCAACGGCAACCTCAAGGGCAGGAACAAGACAAGAGCAAGAGCAAGAATAACAGCAGCAACAACAGCACCAGCACCAGCAGCACATGCATGTCGGCATCCGTGCTTGTCATGCCGTTGTCCGAGGTCCCTGTTTGACTTTCTCAGTTGCGATTTGTGTGCAGTTAAGTATGTCCGGTCGTGTTGAAGTTATCCGGCACCCTGCAGCATCAATGGGCCGACACCGGCACGGACCTAGTACAATTTCACATCTTGTGAGGGTCCGCATTCTCAACAAGACCCGAGCCGAGTTTATTTATCTCAACCATGCAGCCTTGTGAGATCTATGCAGGCACTTCGCCTTTATGCGCGGCACTCAGCGCTGGGCCATGCAAGACTCGACGTTCTCCGCCCATGATCCCATACATTTCATCATCTTTCGACCGCCCGCTCTCGCTTGCTTGGCAAAGTTTGTATGTGGAGACACCGGAGTCGAAACACTCGGCCTGTTCTTAACTTAGTGATCGGGTCTGGATAAAGCCCACCTAGCTGCGGGAAGCTAGCAACAGTCCTCCCTGTAGTATCTGGCACGCGAGACCAGCTTCGGGGCGATGGCAGGGACAAATAGGAAACGAATTGAACACTGCCAACACGGTCATGGCATGATGTGGAGCATCGGCACGGTAGCCCCCTAAGGTCATGAACGATACCATGATCAGCACGAGAGGAAACAATAATACTAACACTACCCCTTGATTCAGCATATGCCTTAGATCATAATATGGGGGTTCGCAATATTTGGGACCCTGATGCAGTACCCTAAATTTTATATAAAGGGCCCCCAAAACAAGGTACCCCCAATGTTCGGAAACTCTCATAGAAAGCCCTCCAAACATGATTTTCAATCGGGTCCTGCTTTGTGTATCCTGCGATGACGACTCGGAAGCTTCAGACCGTGAAGCTGCGGAGCGAAGAGGTAATATAGGAGCCTAAATAATTACCAATACTATTCTGGGGCTTTTCCTTACTATAATTACAGTATAATGGGGATCTAAACCCTATTCTGATTATTAAGGCCCCTGTATTAGCAAAAGCTTCAGAGGGTCACAGGGCAGAGCCCCCAGTACTTGGAGGTTTGTGGGTAGTCAAAAGGTGGGGGTATACGACTATTAGTTATCTTACTCAAAACCCTACTTTCAAGTACCCATGAACCTCCCAGCAAGGGGCTTGCATTACTAATGATGCCATTCTCAGGACTCCTGAGAAGACTATTATCCCAAACACTATCCCTATCGCCCGCGTCACACCGCAACATGTCGGTTCTCAGCGCAACATGCAAGGAACATGGGATTCACTAAACCAATTTCGCAAGCTTAGATTCACCACTCGCTGACCTCAGCATCTTCAAACAACAGTATACTATACTATACTACACATTAAATCCGGAGAGCATGATTAACGTGAGGCCGCAAATATAACTCAAGGTCTATACGTGAGTAAGGGGATACTTTGCTTTCGGGGGACCAAACGTCCCAATGCCCAGTACGTAATGTTCGAGCCTTAACTCATAGACTAGGGCTTCTACTAAGAAACTCAGACCTATAGACCCTGAAATCAAGTTCCACGACTCTCACACGCGCTTGGTTAATGATCGGTTCCTGGTGCCCTCCATCTGCCGCCGACGCCTCAGACTTTCGGGGCTGCACGTGGCTTATCCGAGACACCTCGTACTCACCATAGGCATTATGCCAATCATACGCATCATGAACAGAATAATGGTAATAACAGCAACTGCAGTAGCAACAATAATGGCAATATGGCAACATCGTGGAAAAGAGAACTAAGATCAAAATGCGCGTGACTGTCTATTAAGCTTGTGTGTCTGTGTATGCGCATCATCACATGGTACCCCGAACCCTATACTTTCGACTCCTAGGACACCCCAGCCCCCAAAGCCCTAAACCTACAACCACAGCAACCCTTACCCTTCAACCTTCACTTCCGTAGGCTAAATACCCGAAGCATCAGCCCTTGAGACCCCCCTGATTATCAACTCGCAAGCCTTGCTAAACCCCGCATCCCGGCCGCTTTAGGATGCAGGGGCTCAGGGGCTGAGGACTAAAAGCTCTAGCAGGTTTAGAATTCAGGGGTAGGGGCTTCGGGTATACCCGTGTAGATCCAAACAGGATCGGGGCCCATGTGTCGAGCTTGCTGCCGCCGGAGGCCTGCTTTGTGCATCAGCGTGCCCTTGTAACATGAGTGTTCATCTCGATCTGAGATGTGGCTGTTTGAGAAAGCATGTGTTCAGAATCGTTTAGGTTTGTTGGGGGCGGATGCACTTCGGCTCGCTAGGCTAGTCGATACGTGAGAACAGGCCTTGGGAATGTAGGGCTGTAATGAGTAAGAGGTTTTTCTGATTTCGGAGGTTACTTAGTCCCCCAAAAAATCGCAAAGTCCAGCCTCAGTTCGTTTATTAGAATACTGGACATGGTAGAGTTTCAATTCACGGCTTGTCGAGTGTTGTTGGTTTTTAGCTGTTTTCCAGCTCTTTCGCTGAAGCCTTGAAGGGGCGTGGTGTCTTGATAAATTTCTCATACACTTATCGTAGATATACACCCCAAAAGCCAAGTATCATCAGAGGCCGCCATATGAAGCCACCATAAATCCTCTATAGCGACCACCTAAGACTCATAGAACCTTGTTCAACTTGTTCTGATTGTCAAGCCCCTCTTTTCTTGTCCATCTTCCAGAGAGCCGACTCCCAGAAACATTGAACCCTAAAGCACTGAGGGTTTAGGCTTTAGGGGCTTGCCCTTGTTCCCAAAACTCAAAAAGTAGTGCGGGATTCGGCGAGGGCTAGGATACCTAAGAACACAGCAAACCCGGCAAACCCAAGCCCGAGCCTCCTAACCTCATACAGGGGCCTCATAATTGTAGAATAGGGTTTTGGGGCCCATTATACTTTAATTATAGTAAGGAACTTCCAAAAGAGTATTGGTAATAATTGAAGCCCCTTTTTTACATGGGACCCGTCTGGTGTCTGCCCTGTACTTATAATAAGGGCCCACCAAAACAGTGTTAGTAATTCGCTAGGCCTCTATAGTAAACCCTAAACCCTCGTTGCCGTGAGGCGACCAAGAGATTCCAACAGGTCAACTGGGACTGACGAGAGCATGCCCGGCATGCTTCGCCATGGGATGCTGGGTAGTATATTTGGGTAGTTGTCAAAACTAGGGTCCCTTTTTGGGTACACTAAATAATAGGTGCCGTATTATATTGGGGACCCCAAAAAAGCGACCATAATTTTGACAACTAACCATCTACATTATTGTATGTTATCGCATATTCTAGTATGTTATTTAATTTAATCGTATCTGACAGACATTTAATGAAAAGGGCAGTATACATGAAGATGTGAATTCGGCTCTGGGCTTGCTTTGTTTCCACCGAAAAGCACAGAGAGGAGGAAGGTCGGTAGGGTATGAAGCCTCCGGATCCATGATCGAGAAAACAGCCATCAGGGTGGGGTTTAGATCTGTCGGGGTTCGGGAAAAGAAGCTGAAACGGAGCCGTCGATGATGGAAAAAATCTCTGCGCTCGTGGGTTCCGTTTGGAGTTTCGGGTCTAGGATTTGCAGTCACCCTCGGCGCAAGAGGCAGAGGTAGTAGGGAGGCAGGGAGGGAGCAGACTAGCCAGAGTGACTAGAAGCGCCAGTGCCTCTGCAGGTGATGCGACGAATGACGGAATGGAGAAGACACTCCACCAAGCCAGGACATCACAGCTCGGACATGTGCATGTGCGCACGAGCGGCGGTTCCACAGTTTGCATGGCATCCCTTGTGGTAACCTTATGCATAGTGGCCCTTGCGGCAGGCGCCTTATTATGGTAACGGTTGTAAACCGTATTAATCCTCAGTGCTAGTTCTGTGAAGCCGCCGTTGTTGATGTGGCAATACTCGTTTTGTCGTTCATGCTTCGTTTGTGTAGAGCAATGTTGTCAACGTACTTGCTGCCGCCTAAGCATGGCATAGTATCAAAGCAGGTCTTTTCCAGTGCCGTGCGAGCTTCCAGCTTACCTTCATGAGTTGACAGGAGCAACCTCATCAACACAGCGGTCTGGTTGCAAGTTGTATCTCTCTCTTTCTCTCTCTCTCTCTTTATCTCTCTCTCGGAGAGTGCAAGCTACTCTTCAAGCCGAGGTCATGGTCTTGGAGTTTGCAGTATATAGGTCTTGAGACCAGGAGATGTGACTGCATGTGGTCTTTTAAAGGCTCGGAATGTGACCGGTTGCAATGGGAGCGTCTTGAAGTAGCGTAGGTCCAGGCTGCGCTCAGCACCGGCAGCAGTCACCTTGTGCGATTCCGACGACGCACTACCCGCGACTACCCGCCACCACCCGCCACCACCAAACAACCCACCCTCATCCACCACCACCCACCACGCACCACCATGCACGACCGCAAAACCACCGACCACCGCCACGATCAGCAGCAGCACCCGCAGCAGCAGCAGCAGCACCAGCATCAGCACCACATCACCAGCACCGCCTCCCCCGGCATCACGACAAACAGCACAGACAGCACATCACCAGTATCACATCTTGAATAACATCTATGCTCAACTCGACCAAGGAAGAGAAGCAGGTGGATGAAGACGAATGGAAAGAGGCAGGGAGGAGGTTTCGCACGTCACAGAGATTGGGTTTTGGCTGTATGTCAAAATCAATCGTGCCACCTTGGCATGTGGCTTCACCGCGCAGTGCAGCAGAATAGTTGTTGCCTATCGCAGCCCCACTGCAACGACTCAAAGAAGTGATTCCTAGGACTTCCTAGGCCCCTGACATTATGTCGCGCGTTGCCGCTTGACTCCCTTCAGCGTCCCAGGCACTTGCGAGATCAGGTCTTAACACAAAGCAGGAGGAGAAGGTCTACTGGGCGAGAGCCCCAGAACTTGAAAATGGCTCTTTCAGATTTAGACTTTCCGAGAGCCTTCGCGGCAGAGAAGACAGGGACATAGGAATCCTGAATAAATTGCTCAAGGTGTGCCTGTTGTCGCTGCTGTGCCCCTTTCCCACTTGAACAACCACTCCGCTATGCAAAGTGCTGCAGGCATGACCGGTCTTCGTGGTTTCAGGCCGTGACGAAGTTCAGGCATTTCAGGTTGTCTGACAGGTCCTCAGCACCTGAGGCTCAGTCTGGTGCAGGATTTCGGGATGGATGCAGGCGTGTCAGGATAGCTTCCATTTATAGGTACTATAGAGGCCTTAAGAAGTGCCTATGCTATCTTGTGGGCTCTTTCTTTTATTTCTAGTATAGTGGACCCTAAATCCCAATTCTAATCATTAAGGCCCCTATATTCTCCATAGGTCGCTGATAGGTGCCCGGAAGAGACCCCCCCCTCAAAAGCTCCCGAAGCCTCTAAAGATCATCTTGGCACCAAGAGGCTCCTACTGGGAAAGTGCATGGACCTGAATCCCAAAGTGGACGTTCTTTTCCCAACCTTTACTTGGATTTGCTGGGATGATCTGGGATGCCGATTTCCGGTAGGAGGGGTGGAAACAGTTTCTCGCGGAACCGAGGTCGAGCATTATGAGTCTTGCCTGCATGCATGCCTGGGCTATAAGTAGGATGTGGGCTGGGGTTTAGACACATCCGCACTCATCTGGCCTTCCGGGGTGGGGAGTTGCTTGTGTCGTGCTCGCTTCAAGCTGTTCACATTGTACTGGGGGGAGCAGAGGGGACCGGGGGGTGGGTGGGTAGTCCGCTGTAACTTAAAGAGGTCGGGGTCCCGGTAGCGGGGACGTCGTCGTCGTGGAAATGAACCTCAACTTGGGAGAATTCGCTGAATGTGTGACCTCTTGTCCTTCAGTGTGCGTGCACTGCCTAGTAGCTCCCCGTGGTTGCTTCATGTGTTTGGGACACCTTCCATCCCAGGATATGTGCAAGCAGGGCCAGCCTTCTACAAAAGCTTTGGGGGCTCAAACTGGAGTCTCCTTAGGAAATATTTTCTATTGTTCATATAAAACCCAATAGAATATATATATATATAACATAATATTTTCATTATGGTTCTAAGGGGGGGGTGTAGCAAAGCCTGCGACGAAGATTCAGCCACCAACCCTGACATCCGAGACTCAAGCGACGACACTCTCGGGCCCAGGACTCCTTCGTAGTCGGAGATTGCTCATCTTAGCCCCTACAGGCCCTGCTTGCGCCTACTTCTCATACGCCTCGTCCCCCCAAAAATCCCTGTTCTCTTCATTGAACCCGAATCCTGCGGTTTGAGGTGATGCCTTGCAATTTTTAGAGGACCCGAGCTCCATTGTGAAAGCTGTAGTAATTTACGCTCTGACCGTAGGAACCTAACCGTAAGAGATGTTATCCGGCAACAGGCACTATAGAACCCATCGTCTGTGTCTCAAGCCTACAGGCATTCGAGACGGTCTTTGCCATCGCCATCTTGCTGAATGTCGTCGCCATCGGCCTGGAAATTGACCTGCAGGCAAAGGAAGGTCTTGGCTCTATAATGGCTCAGCCCGCACAATTGTCCTTCTTCTCATCGCCGTCATATTCATCATCCTCAGCTTACTTATTCTTCATGACTCTTTCTTATAGCTTGTTGAAATATTAATGTTTGTGCGATGTTTGCTGTGACCATGCAGGCACACACAGATTTCTTGCTTATGGGCAGCTGTGTACACTGCAATCATCTGGTGGTTTTGCCAATACCAAACAGTGACTCGTCCTTAGAGCCTTGTGTGGCCTTGTTGTCCAGGGATGGGAGTTTCCCCAAAATTGGGGGTACCTTATTTGGGCGTCCTTGTAATAAGGATCCTACTATTTAGGGTACTACCTTTAGGATCCCCTGTTTTCGGAAACTCCCAGATAATGTCCATCGCATGATCCCCAAGATTTTGTCGATGACAATGATCTTCGTAAATGTCGGGTTCTTGGTCATTTTAGGGGTTTAGGGTTCAGGGTTTAGGGTTATCTTAAGTAGTCAGTCTTTTGGGTTGTCACCATCAGCATCGTCCTGCTCCTGCTGGATTTTCATTCGTTGCAGGCCCAATTCTGCCTTTGCATGGTCATTCCACGTGGATTTGTGTTTCGAGAGGCTGGTGATGGTTTATAGAAGAGGCAAGCTGCTCGGGTTTAGGGTTTAGGGCTTTTTGGAACCAGAAGGAGCAAGAAGTTTGAAATCAGGGGCCCAACAATGGAATCCTGACGTTTGAGAGCAGGAGCTTCCCGGTGTCGCCTTTTGAGTCTGCACCGGGGAGCCTATTATAGATCCCATATAGACACCCCGTTAAAATAAAGTTTAAAGGAGCCCTTTACAAGGGAACCATATACTAATTCTTAAGGCCCCTAGATTAGATGTCTTCCAAAGATCGGCTCAGAACCTTGGCAAGCTAATCAAAGAAGTGGCAGCCATCCCCAGCACCTTCATTTTCTTGGGTGGTTGTCAAATTTGTCGTCCCTTTTCGGGGGTCCTTATTATAACACGGCACCTATTATTTAGCGTACCCAAACAGGGACCCTGATTTTGACAGCCACCTATTTACTTAGAGTCCCAGGGTCCCTGCAGCCCGACATTGGGCTGCGTATCCTTTCCCGGGACAGACAAAGGAAACCTATGCCTTGCCCATAGGCCCCAAAGTAGTTCCTTTTTGGGACTACCTTATAGAAGTCTAAATATGAACCCCAAAAAGGAACTACCTTGGGGCCCTTGGGTGAGCGCACGGAAACTCAGACGCGACCGACGCGCTCCCAGTCGCGACCCTGCATGGACAGGAATCTACGGATGACATCGTCTGGGTCATCGTTGGGCAGCTTGGTTGAGAAAGCTGGGATGCGAATCCCCGAAATTGCATCGCAGGGTTTAGGCATACCGAGTTCATGGTTGAGGACAAAAGGCTCAATCCATGTCCCCTCAGTTGTTGGTGTTTCGGCAGCGGAAGGGCTCCGAAAGAGCGCCCGAAGCAAACCCCTAAGATGACCTGCTGAGGAACGTCTTCTGCGCCACCTGACGGCACTGCTTGCAGAAGGAGGATATTCTAAGCTTGGTTTCTTCTGTATTTATTCAGATGGGTGGTTGTCAAAATTAGGATCCCTCTTGGGTACCCAATATAATACAGCACCTCTTATTTACGGTGGGTGTCTCTAGAGCCCATGCTCTCGCTTTTGCCTGAGGTCACTTGGATTGCTGATCCTTGGCGGCATCCTTTTCAGGAAGCCAAAACAAGCTTGTTGGGGTGAGATATCCCAGTCCTACTGGCTTGCTTGAAGAGGTGATAGGATCTCCGTTGTAGACTGATAGAACTCTTACGGTTTTGTATGTGTGTGTGTGTGTGTTCATTCGGATTCTGGGCACCCGCCTATTTGGAAGCCAAGCCAAGACACCCAAACCTTCAGGTGGGAACGTAAACTAAGTTCCTTAACAAGAACCCAGCTAAGGAGGCGTTCGTGAAAATTTGGGAGATGAGGTGGCGCTACTTCAAGGCCTGCGGTTCGCAGGGCAGGGGAGCCGGTACAGCCCTGAACCCCCGAGGCCCGGAGCAAGAGAGCCCTCTCTGTCCCTTAAGAAGAATTTAGATGCCCCCTAAACCTAACCTACTGTAAAGTTTGAGGCATACTGCTTAGTTAGGTTAGTTTGGACTCCTTGGGTGCTCCTTCCCAGCATTAAGACTGCTTCCAGCGTCTAGGATTCTTGAGTCGTTTTGTGAGACTTGGGCATTGGGCTTTAAAGCTTTGCAGCCATTGCCCCAAGCCTTCTCTAAACTCGAAACCCTGAACCTTTGACGTGCCAGGATTGCCTGAACTATGTCGACATGATTTTGGTCGCCTCTCGACAGTGTCTGAACGAACCCAGGGAGCTCAGACAGGTGGTATAGGCTTCAGCCAGTAGCAAAACAAGGGCTTACAGGCAGCAGGCTTTGTAGCTCTACGGTTTTGCCACAGCCAATGAAGAGGGACATTGCTGTGAGTCTGTTCAGCTTCCAGAGTAAGTGCCCCTGACCGGCTTTGCTTTGGACGACAGTGATGCCGAGGATGCCAAAACGTTTGCGATGATAAAGCTATTTTTCGACAGAGGAGAGCAGACAAAACTCCATTCTGATTTCTAAATGTTAAGGTCCCTTGTAGTAAACCCGCACACTAACCCCGATTCCTAAACCCTAAGCCCTAAACCTGGTGCGTCCGAGCTGCGAGAGCGTAAACCCGAAACCTTGTTTTCTTTTTGAGTGTCAAAAAACCTTATATAGTAACCTCAAACCCTATCCCTTACATAGTAACCCTAGACCCTAAACCCTAAGAGAGCCTTCGTCCTGGTTTCGCTCAAAAACTAAGCGCGACTCTCTTCCGAGGTGCTGACGGCTTCTTGGCAGCCCTCAGCTCTGGTCCGGGTTCTTCTTAAAAGAAGTTCGTTTAAGTTACCATAGAAAGGACTAACACCTATTTTTCGTTATGCGCGGGTTTCTTCGATGACAGGTTTTTTGGTTTATAGCCATCTGCAAACGGGGGGGGTTCTTAAGAGTTGGGAAAGGGCCGCATTTTGGTGTATGTTATAGCATACTTGTTCTAAGAAGCCCTGGAGATAAGTATTCGTATTTCTTCAGTGTTCTCTATAGTTGCAGCTGGTCATGAGTGTCTTGCCTGTCTCAGGTTGCCGATGTTTGGATAATCCCTTATGTGACGGAAGCTTGGCTGTTCAGATCATCCGTGTGTGCACATGGCTAGACCCTGTGACCCTAAATGGGAGTTTCCGAAAATTGGGGGGTACCTTATTTTGGGGTCCTTATTATAAGGATCCTACTATTGGGTACTATATTAGGGTCCCCTATTTTCGGAAACTCCCAAATCGATTGTCACAGTGCAGAGGGATCGCTCTCATTAGTCAAGTGCATGCAGCGGACATCCGGTAGCTGATGTCCACAGCAACATGGTCACGTGCGATGCAAAGGCCGGCACACGTCGAAGGCGGCTTTCATGAACATGTGTGCTGCGGTTTGTGGGCCTGCCCACGACAAAATGCAAACAGGTTTGATCTTATTAGCTTATGGAAGTGCTTGGTATTGCTGGATGCTGTTGTCACTGGCGGTCGTGCGTTTGTTGCCACAGAATGCTGCTTCACGGCTTTGAAAGCGATTGCGATTGCCTGCGCACTTTGATCTGGGAATCTTCTCTAAAGCGAACTATTTGTTTTCCTTCTTTGGCAGATGTTGTTCTTGGTTGGAGACCTGGTGCACGTGTGAATTTACAAGTGCCCCACCTACAGATAGAGAGGTCGGAAAGATGGCAGCAGAGAGTGTCTCCTTTTTGCCGGGCCCTGGACTGATTTCTGCAAGCCCTCCACCCTAAATCCAAACCCACATGCCTCGCCTAGAGTGAGCGCCCAAACCCCCCAAACCCCTAAATCCTAGGCCCCTAAGCCCCTAAACCATCCTAAATCCCCAATAAAGGACCCTAAACCATACTGAGGACGTCGAAAGTAATCTGGTCGTCTTTCGAATGCTGCGCCTGATGCGGCTGCTTCGACTGGTGAAGTTGGTGCAAGTGCTCCGGCGTTTCAGGCCGAGAGCGGTAAGACTCGCGATTCCTTAGGCCAGCGAAAGGAGGTTCGATGGTCCGTGGTAGAGGTTTAAATCCTTGTTGTTTCCGGATCGAAATCATGCAACAACCATCCCGGAGCAGTTCAAATGAGCAGAATAATGCTCGATTTTTCAATAGTAGCCGTAGTAGCCAAGGAAGGTGTTCAAAGCTGCATACATCATGCAACGCACTGGCTCTAGACATTCGCTTAAAAAAGCGGAGTGCGTTCTCCCTGCGACCTTCGGACAGGAACCTTTGGCTACTCGTGCAAGGCTTCGCGGAGGCCGTGACCACCCTTAACTGGGTCTTCCTGATGTTTCCCGGCGGTGATCAATGCTCTGCCATGTTTCTTGAGCCACATTCCTTCAGTGTGTGTTTGCACCATACCATGGCAATCTTTAATGTTTCTGGCATGAATGTCGGCGCAGAGAAGGAGTGCCGCTGAACTCATTGGAACATGGAAGGCTCATTAAGGCTTGAAGGAGCCATCGTTCAGTCCAAAAGTGGCCCTGAATTTGTAGTAGATCTACCTGACGGGTTCCTTAAATGTTGCCATAGTACTACCGCCCAAACCCTATTCGAACCATGAAGCCATCCATATTATTTGGAGGTTCATGCCTAGGTATAAGGTATAAGGTTATAAGTCCCCCAATGTGGGTTATAACTGTAGTTACCCGACTTATAGCTCCACGTATACCTACCCATGAACCTCCAAGTAGGACGCTGTCATCTTCAGCTTTGTTTGTTGAAGAGCGTTTTTTTTGTGGTGCTGCTCTACGGCTTCTCGTCTTTCTAAAGTAGTTCCGCAGTACCCAACCTTTAAGCTTTTTGGGGTTCTTATAACTTGGTGGCACTCTAAAGGTTTAACCTTCTATTTCCGTGGCCCATTGGGGAAATAAGCAAATCAGAACGGAGTTGTCGGGTTGAAGACTGAAGGAGAAGTCACACTTCGTTCGGATTTGCATTTGGCAGAGGTTGTGCCTGATCATGTACACCTTCGCCGTCTGCCACCGGGCTGCAAAGAACTGAGAGTAACCTCCCTAACTTTTTGCGACCTGTGCTTCGATGGCATTCGCCTTTAAGTTCCTATCCCTCATAGTAACCCTTATGGATCCCTTATAGACTCCTTTAAAGGAACCCTATTCGGAGCCACTCCTACAGGGCATGGTTGAGTTGAAAACTCGGCATGTCTTGTTTGTGCAAGATCCGGTGGTTCTCTTGTCTAGGTTTCAACACAGCCTGTGGCTGGGCCCGAGGCCGCTCCCACCTCCACCGTCGCAACATCCGCCGTAAAGCCTTTGTGTTTATCGTTATGGTTACGGTCATTCTGAGTATTCTTATTGTTATTATTATTATTATTCGTAGTAGTAGTAGTAGTTGTCGTAGAAGTCGTAGTAGTAGTAGTAGGAGTAACAGTAGTAGTAGTAGTAGTAGTAGTAGTAGTAGTAGGAGTAGTAGTGGTAGTAGTAGTGGTAGGAGTAGTAGTGGTAGTTGTAGTAGTAGTAGTAGCATTAGAGGTAGCAGTAGTAGTAGTAGTAGTAGTAGTAGTAGTAGTAGTAGTAGTAGTAGTAGTAGTAGTAGTAGTAGTAGTAGTAGTAGTAGTAGTAGTACTAGTAGTAGTAGTAGTAGTAGTAGTAGTAGTAGTAGTAGTAGTTGTAGTAGTAGTAGTAGCATTAGAGGTAGCAGTAGTAGTAGTAGTAGTAGTAGTAGTAGTAGTAGTAGTAGTAGTAGTAGTAGTAGTAGTAGTAGATTAGTAGTAGTTGTGAAGAACGGAAACCCAAAGGGGCAGCACGCACCCTCGTTTTCCGTCCAAGCAGAAAGTCCAACGACCGTGACAGGTCGAACGTCCGCCCAGGACGGGCTGCGCGCAATTGCGTCGCGGCAACGAGAAGCTACCAACGACACACTGCCGTGCTCACTTGAGCCAAAAATGTTATGAATACTAATTACAGAAGAGCATGCATAAAAGCATACAGCACAACAGCCAGCCCGCAGACTATGTACAGTTACATTCGCCCCTCAGCCGAGAGCACGATAGAGCCGTAGGATTCCGCGGGCGGCCGGAGGCCGTAAAACTGACCTACAGACCCTGCCCTCCTACAAACCCTTCGCACTCAGCACAAGACCTTCGTTTTTCACGGCCTGGGCTGCACGAGGCTCTGGTTTCCTACTGTACACAGCCTGCGCCGCACTGCGGCCACAGGGCTGGTGAAACGAGCAGCTGAAGCTGCGGCGTTACTCCACGCTCTTCGGGAGCACTACCGTGCCTCCCTAGCCGCTCCCGTCAAAGACCTGTAGAGCGGATACGCCACCCTGTCGTCTCATCGGAAAGCAGCTAGGTGCTGCGACCAAAACTGAAGTTGCCACAGGTGGCTAGAAGGGCGGAGCGCAGTCCGCGACTTCTAGTCCACGGTCACTGCGGCTCCACGTTGGGTTGCGCGGCGGGCTGCTGGACATTTGAGGGTTTTGCCCGCCCGCGGTGGTTCCGCTGAGGTGCTTCGAACTCCTCGAGCTTCAGCGCCTTGGACCACTCGGTGCCAAACGAATCTAGCCACTTTTGGCTAAATTCAGAGGTCAGCACACTGGCGACCGCGATGCCGACCTCCGCGTTGGCCCGTGAACTAGCACTAAAGTTTAGGCTTCCTATCACGGCGCTAACTGTGGAGTCCGGCCTCGTCACGAGCACCGTCTTGGCGTGGTGGATGCCCGCGAGGCCTGCGCCGATGCTCACGTCCGTGCGGTTCTCGGCGGCGTAAGCCGCCTTGACCGAGGTGCCCTTGCCGACACGGACCTGGACGCCAGCCGCCCCTAGCTCCTTGAGGGACTGCAGCTGGAGCTTGGTCCGGCTCGTCTGCGAGTTGTCGGCAAGCACGTGGGCTCGGGCGCCTCGCTCCAGCGAGGACACGAGGGCTCCAACCAAAGGCTTGCTATCGAAGCTGTAGGCTCGCACGTAAACGTGGTCCCCATGCCCAGCGTCCGATAGCATCGTTTGTACCACAGCGTGATACTCCGGAAGGGTCAGAAACTTGACCCCGGCTCGCTCGAAGCCGTCAGGGATCGGGAAGTCTCTGACACGCCGTGCCTGGCTCGACATGGGAGCTGTCGGAGCCGGAGACGCCGCAGAGGTACCCTGGCGGGAAGCCTCCGCTGCAGGCGTCTTCGGAACAGTCTCTGTCGGAGGCGCCGACACTGTGGCCACCTCGTGGCGGCCTCTGAGCTTGGTAAAGCCGTCAAGGCAACCCTCGGACGGGTTCCCGACATTCCAGCTCTTTCAGAGAGCGATCTCGCTTTCGACACCATGCCGGCAAGGCACCCCTGTTCCAGGGCCGGCGCGCCGAGGATCGCACGGGCGCGTCTAGTCGCGGCCGGGGCGACGGACAGCGTTGGGGCAGCGCTCGCGCCTGTCATGGCCACGAGTTGCCCCGCAGCTTCAACAGCGCGTTCTATGTGACCACAACGTCCCTCGTTGAGGAATGCCTTGCAGTCGCAGCCTGCGCCGTCCGCGCCCGACCCGACCTTCACAAGAACCCTGTGTGCTCCGGCCTTAGTCTTTGATGCAACCTCAAAGACAGCCTCCCGGCCTTCGAGCGACACCAGAACAGCATTCCCAAAGGGGTTACCGTTCATGGCGTGCATTAGCCGGTTAGTGGCGACACGTCCGGCCCACCACAGCACTACGGCCGCGAACGTCCACAGTAGGACGACGGCCGTCAAGCCAACCACGCGGACACCCCGAACGAGGATACCAGAGGATTCCTCGATGAGGTCCTCCGCCGCAGTGGCAACTGCAGTGAGGCTCACGTGTGCCACCTCTCTGGCACCGCGCTCAACAGTGAAGAGGGTAGGCGCCAGCGCAGCGGCCACCAAACCCGTCTTCCATCCAATGTTGCCCGTTGTGGCGTGGGCTGCGCGATTGCGCGCTCTCCTGGAGAGAGCCCAGCTGGAGACCGCAGCGCCTATCGAGCGCACGGCCCCAAGGAACCCACCACGGTTCGAGGGCCCGGAAGAGACAGCGGGGCGAGAAGAAACGGCAGGGGCCTCGGGCGCCACTCTGTGGCCACCCGGGCCACGCAGTGGGAGCGTGAGGGCGGGCTGCCCAGCACGCTCGCCGAGTCGGGAGGAGTATGCCAGTCCGGCAGCACCTCCGGCCCACCATCCTCGGTTGCCGTAGCGGTTCGAGCTTCCCCTTCCACCACCTTTGCCACCACCCTTGCTGCCAGAGCTGCGGCCCCCACTGGGTGCACCGCGCCCGGAGGAAGGTTGGCTCCACCAGGCTCGGGCAGAGTCTTGAGAGAGCTCTGCCTGCCTGCGCTTTTCAGCGCGGAGCCTCTTCCGTCCGGAGCGGAGGAATTTCCTCGCATGCTCCGCAAGGGGATCGGCGTTGATGGAACGCTCGATCCGTTCCATCTTCGTGCCCTCGCTCTCTTCCGACGAAGAAGCAGCTTCATCGTCGCCTTCCTGGGGCGGCATGCCGTGGGTTATGAACGACGCGCCCGACTTAGGGCCACTGCACTTAAAGCACAGTTTGCGCCATAACATGTTCCTCTCTTGGCATGTGTCCCGCCCACAGGTCCAGTAGGCGTTGGACATTGCGGCGGCGATCGCGTCCGAACGCTTCGCATAAAGGTACTCCTTTATGCGTTCCTTATGTTCATCGAGCCAGACCTCGATGAACCACGCCGGCGCCGTTCGCAGGTCCACCGGCGTGCTCCAGTACAGGCTGTCCTCGAAGATCCCCACACAGGGGGCACCTCCGAGCTCCTCGGAATCATGGTGCCGGCAGGTATTGCGTCCTGGTGGGTTCGCACGCCCACAAGTAAAGCAATCCCACCAGCCCCAAGGCCAGACCTTGCCTGTGAGGAGCGGAACGCGCTCGGGTGTCGGTCCAAGCTCGTTTTCATCGTAATCGGGCCAGATTTCAAACACTGGCCTGTTCGACAAAATCGCAGCCTGGTAGACGAACGCGCGCCTCCGGCGCCGCGCCAACGCGAGGAGCTGCTCGAGCGTATGCTCACCACCGCCTCGGAAGAATTCCCTGATCTGTTCATCATGTTGGAGATCAAGGGGGACCGTGAGCCTGGGATCCACGTCGCGGGCGCCGGGCCTTCCAGGCCCCGGCGGTGGAGTCGCATCCCAGTCCACGTCGCGCCAATCGGCCCCGGGAACCTCGTTCGAGAGTCCGTAAACCCCCGAAACTCGGTGTTGGGGAGCCGGCGACTCCATGGTATCCTGCCATGTTGTGAATCGCTTCTTGGGCGGCGGCGGTCCCTCCGGCTCCGCGGGTCGCCGCTTGTCTGTGCTCGACGGAGCAGCGGCCCCGCTGGCACCTTCTTCGGCACCTGCCTCGCCACTAGACGAGGGAGCCGCGCCTGTCCCGGCCGCGGCTCCTGCAGGGCCGGCTGGTGCCGAGGGCGCTTCTTCCTTCTTGGTGGTGGCCCGCTTGGCCGCGGGGCCTTGACGCTCAGAGCCGCTCTCCTCAACGGCGCGCTTGAGGGAGGAGAGGGACTTAGCCTCTGCTGTCTCCTTTTCCTCCTTGGTCACTGCAGGAAGGCGGGTGTCGCGCCGTGCCTCAGGAGCCGCAGCCGCGGCCTCCTGGGCCGAAGCAGCAAGCTCCTCCTTGGCGCGTGCCGCCGCTCTTTCCCGTGCCAAGCCTGCCTTCATAGACTCCGCGAGGCTAGGGATCCGGACCTCCGGACTCCCTGCCTCAGCTGGGGGAGTCACGTTGGCCGCAGGCGCTGCAGAGGAGGAAGACGCCTCCTGAGAGGCATCCGGAGGAGCAGGAGCCATCTCCTGATCCTCGGAATGCGTCGCCGAAGATGGCGGAGCTTTCTTCTTAGGGCTGGAAGCCTGAGGCTCCGCACCCCATCGTGGATCAGGCGGGGTTCCAGTCCTCTGGACACCCCCCTTCTCTCGAGGGAGCAGATCCGTTTCCAGCATAGGGGGATCTATCTCCAGTTGGGTGTCAGTCTGCTTTGCGATAGGGTTCAAGACACCCGCGGCGAGCTTTTCTTCTCTGAGCCCATCGTGGGCGTTCCAGATAAGGTCTGAAAAGGTTTCCCTCATCGCTTGGACGTGCTCCCTCGGGGTATCTTCCCGGGGAGCGTCCACGTCCGGATCTTGGGGCTCCAAAAGCTCGTCGGGGAACGCCGGAGGAGGCGGTTCAACATCTTCGGGAACCTCTCCGGATCTCCCCTGCTCTTCGCGAATCGCCTCCAACGCTTCGCCCAGCGGGGTCTCGTCCCTAAACAAGTGACGGTAGGGACTCGGAGCTGCGGCGTTGGGCATCATGAAGTCCGTCTCCTCGTACGCTGGCCCGAGAATGGTACTCGGGTAGCGCACGGGAGGCTTCGCCCGCTGCACCGGCCTCCGGTCAAGGCGATACGTGCGCCAGAGACCATCGGAAGTGACACAAGGCGCCCCATCCGGGAGCCGCCTGAAATCACGCAGCTCCGCCCCGATGCGATCACAGAAGCGGTCCGGGTTGGAGATATGCGTAAACCGGCCCAGGTCAGCCTCAAAGACCCAGACACGGTCTCTGTGGTCTCTGCGAGCTTCTCCGTGGCGGAAGCGTCTCAGAGCCACAGCGGCTTCTCCAAAGAACGCATCGTCGCACGGGGCCGGCACCATGTTCGCCGGAAGGCCCCTTCCGTGGACCGCCGCTCGGTGGTACGCGGCTTCGTACTCGTGCTCGAATTCGGCACGGCACCCGCGGATACCACACTTGTGGCCGGACCCACGGGAAGGAACCCTTCTAGGGTCTCCGTTCCCAATCTCCTCGGGTGTAGGGCAACCAGCCACGCCCCCGCCATGGATCGCACTCCGGTCGGGGGTGTCCCCGAGATCGACGAATTCCCCAGGCACTGCAGCCTCCTCGGGAATCGGATCCACACTGAAAGGCACAAAGGTGTGCCGCGCAGGAGACTTCGGAGCGGGCCGTTCTTGGCTTGCCGACCGACGCTCCACGGATGCCATGAAATCGTCGATCCCGCGGAGGATGGCCTCAGTCTTGGCCCGTTCCTCCTCGGTCTCCTCTGGGACGGCCGTACCTCCTTCTCGGGAGCCCTCTGGGCCTCCCGTGGAGGCCGAGCTCGCAGAAGGGGCTTCAGCACTAGGAACGGCCCCCTTCGGAGCGGCCTTGAGCGGAGGCCCACCAAGCTTAGGCCGGATAGGGCCTTGGTAAGGCCCGGGCCCCAGCCCTCCATGAGGCAAGGGCCTTTCCGACCGGTTCCTCGCAGCAGGTGGCGGAGGAGGAGATCGCGCGATGGGCGGCTCAGCCGGCCCACCCAGCAACCATCCAGGCCTGGTGCTCAAGAACTCCTCGGCCCTCTCGGTTTCCATGATCAGGAACGGCGGTGGAGGCCTGACCCCTTTCGGCGTCGGGCCAGGCTTCACCGTGACCATTCCTTCCGGAACGGCTGGCCTCTTCGGCGGCGGCTTCGGGTTCGCCTTCTTGCTGAAGTTCTTCGGGTGGAACAAATCCGCTGGAGTAAGCGTACGGTCCGCCTCCATCGGCTGATCCCCAGGCGCTGCACCGGCACCCTCAGGGTCACCGGGCGCGGCCTGAGGATCCTCAGGCAGCTCATCCCGGGCCCTGGGCGGCGTCTTGTAGCGGATCGTGTCCGCAGGCGGTGCTTCGGGAGGCACCTTTTGAGGGGGGCGGTGTGATCTTCCCCGCTCCTGTTCCCCTGCCGAAGGCGCTCCCTCTGGGGCCACCTTGGGGGTAGGCTTTAGTTTGCCTTCCCGCCCTGGCGGCGGCCTATCATCGACCGTCCTGGACCGATGCAGCGCAGAGGGCATCCCACGGGGACCACCCTCCTTAGGTGGTCCAGGCGGGGGTCCCGCCGGCATTGCCGAGCTCTTGGCCCGCACCTCAACTTCCAGCTCGGAAGACGAGTCCTCGTCCCCGATATAGTAGTTGACCGGGCCGGCTCCGCCAGGCGGCGCCGACTGCTCTCTGCGGACTCCGCTCCCGGGCTCCGCATCATCGACCCACCGCAGGGTGTTACCCTGACGCTCTGCAAGCGAGAGGTCGAAGACTTCACAGCCGGGTTGCACCGTGAGGATTCGGAGGATGCATTCTGGAGGGACACGCCCTGTCAGAACACATCCGTCTGTCCCTCTCCAGACGGGCACCCCGGAAGCCCTTAGGAGCTCGAGGTTCGAGACCACAAGACAGGTCGAGTTCTTTCTAAAGCCCGACGTACTGTCCCGCTGTCTTGGGTACCCGGGCCCGATCACCCAATGGACAGTCAGGCGCGGGCCGTTTCCGCCTCCCGGGAGGAGGCCGTCGCGGCCGATCCGCCGCGCATGAAACACCTCTGTGCCATGACAGAGGGTGGAGCCTCCGTACTCTACCGAGAGCTCCCTCATGCCGGCCTCATCGAGGCCGTCTCCATACACGGTGCCCGCGGTCAATCCTGACCCACGGCCGTGTCCCTGGAGAGCCCGGATCCGGCCATCGACCAGCTCCAGCCGCTGCTTCTCCCGACCGCCAGCCGCGTTTTCCAGATCACTCGCCGCACCTGCCTCGATCGCGGACGAAGTGATCTGGAGCTTCTCGGCTAAGGCGGATACGCTAATCCAGCCCCCTTCGCCGAGATGGCCCTGCAGGCCGAATTTGCCGTGGCGGAGGGCTTGCGTAAGCGCCCTCTGGCAAACCGCGGGGTTCTCTAGCCACACCCACGGCTGCCATCGTGAGTTGCTATCACGACCGCCTTTCCCTTCGTTCCCGCGTCTGCGGCCACCTCCCATGGCGCCCCTCGCGGCTCCCTGGCCCACGAGGGGCCCGGCACACGGAGGAAAAAGTGGGAGTGGCTCCGCGACCAGCCGGTCCACGGAGGACCCACCGGCAGCGAAGGAAAGAGGGGTACACGCGACCTCCCGGCCCACGTGTGCCAAAGCACACCGCGAGGCGCAAGAAGCCGATGGCAAGGGCCCGCGCGGCCCGTCGCAAGCTACTGGGCTACTCGTCTTGAGCCCACGCTGCGCGGCCATGTCCTGAAAGGCAGGGGGTTCAAGGGGGCTGCACAGAGAGAGGGGGTAGGGCTCACACTCAGCACGACCTACACCCTGGACTACCTCACTACACCCTTGCTGCAGCACGCACGCAACGAGTAGTAGCATAGAAAGGAGGTAGCGACCCACGGGCGTACAGGCCTGCGTCCGAGCTGCCCCCCACGTTCCCCCCCGAACCCCCCCGACGCGGCACACTAAGACCCCGAACCCTAACCTAGACCCCGCGGTCAAGACACAAGCGGTCAAGACGAACACAAGCGAGTTAGGGTATAGGGCTCTTGTGGGGTGGTTAGTGTCCGTTAGGGATTCATCGTGTTTTGCTTTTGCTTTAGGCGCGACCTTCCGGTCCGCGTCAGGCGGACTGGAGCTCGAGCCGTCGCGGCCTCGAGCGCCTAAGGCTTCAAGGGCGGAAGCGGCGGTCTGAGGCGCGGAGCGGCTGCCCTTCCGGCACGCCGTCCTTATCTCCTCCTCTGCCTCCGCATCCGTGAGGAAACGGCCGTCAACGACCCTACCTGTACGAACCGTCAGGTCGTCGACATAGGCCACCCATTCCTTAGTGAACCTAAGCCTTCGATTGCGACCCGGCGCATACGCGCGGTCCACGACGTAGTTAAAATCGTCGGGACCATTGACAGGCCCGAAGGTAAGCCCAATAGGGAGGTACTTACCGCTACGCGCAACAATGGCAAGAACCTCCCTGGCACGCTTCGTGTTGCGGATCTGATTGAACCCGGAAACCGCATCAACGAAGCTATACCAGACTGATCCTACCGCTGCAGCGAGCACATCCGTGCTCCGCCGGCAGTAGTAAGTGGATCTCTTCACCCTGGCGTTTACCCTGCGGTAATCTACCACCAAGCGGCGTTTCCTCGCCCGCTTGTGGGAAGGCATCTCCTTCGTAGGGAAAGGGGCCGAACCCCAGGCCGAAGGGCCTCGCACAAGCTGCCCTCTCTGGACCTCCTCCTCAAGCCGGTCATCAACCCACTGCGCCGCTTCCCCGCGGAGCGCATGGGGCTGAGAGCTGACCGGAGGCCCCGTAGGGACGCAGTCGTGCGCAAACTTCCGGACCGTGGTACGCGCCGTACCTTCGACCCAGAATGCAGCGGCCTTCCGGCCCACCGTCTCCTTAATGGCTGCGAGATCAGCCTCGGTGAGCCCCGGACGGTTCTCCGTAGGGCCCAACCTGAGGCCTTCAATGACCTGCGCCTTATACTCTGGCGTACGGCGGGGATCGGCAGCCACAGCCTGGCCTGCCAACGCATAGACCTCCAGGTCCGCGAAGACACCATCCCAATCCTTGGCGTCTGCCTTCGACCGCCAGTGAGCATCCATCTTCCTGGAGAACTCCAGAACTTCAGCCTCCATCTTCGCTCTCTCTTGAGGGGAGAGGTCCTCGCCAGACTTAACGTCCGGCAACGGTACCTCCGGAGCGGAAGGCTTCGCAGGCTCAGCCGGCGGCTGGCCGCTCACTGAGCAAATGCTGTCGTAGCAAGGGGGCTGGTCGCCCCTCAGACCAGCATCCGCCAGGCAACGGCACAAGGCCGGAGCGAGCACCCTCGAAGAGGTCCGGGCCTTCGCGTGCTGATGGGCTACCCTGCCCAAAGCGTCAGGCTTTGCACAGCGAACGCAAACCGAATCCATCTTGAAGTTGGAAAGACAGATCAGCGCTCCTTCCGAATGCTTAGAACCCCTAGGAACTGATCCCAAGAGCTGACATCGATCAGCTCGGCCGAAAGCCCAAGGGAACTTCGGTTCCGAAAGCGTCCCAAACACGGGAGCCCACCCCTGGGCCTCCCAAGGCTCCCAAAGTCCTTCCTGATCTGAGATAGTAACAAGCATCTGGCGCCCCTTCTCGGCCACCATTGCTCCCCACCTACTGACCAGGGAGAGGAACTCCTTGGGGATACCCTTACCGGATAGGCCCACAACGAGGCACTTGGGGTCGAGCGTATCGACCAGAAGGCTCAGGGCTTGCCGGTCCTCCTCTGAGGAGAAGTCCCAGCGGATCCCGTAGGAGCTGGCTCCTTGAACCGCAGCAGGAGGGCTACGCAGGCCTCCTGCCTTACTGACCTGAGTAAGCGAGTGCTCCGACACCGCTACTTCGACAAGGTCCACGTCCATACCCTCTAGGTGATCTCTGATCCACCCCTGGACCGCGGCACAGGAGCTACCTCTACCGACGATCAAGGAGGGCGCGGGAGCCTCAGCAAGGAGCTCCTTCAACGCAGCAGGGACGTCAATCGGGGAAGCTGCCACACCCACTCGGTCCGGCACGGACTCTTGCAAGGAGTAACCGGCCTTATCGAGCTTCCGGGCAGAAGACGCAGCGAGAACCCCATCCCTACTAAGATCCACCTTGGAGATAATCTCCTTCACGGTGATGGACTCTATGGCCTGTCTCGTCCCTTCGCGGGTCAGAGAACCGCCTTCGTCCAAAAACGCAAGGTGCCACCGGACTCTGAGTCCTGAGGCGTCGGGGATGTACCGGTGGACGCCCACCTGTGCCCTGGCTTCGTCCACTTGCGTGACCTTTGCCTAGGCGACAGGTTTTAGGGCCCACTCGGGCGCCATGGTACGCAACATGGTCACCAATACGCAACACGAAGTTGCGGCCCCGGCGCTTGACAGTAAACTCGACCTGCTTAGCTTCACCGGCCGCTTGCTGACCCAATGAAGGCGGCTGATGCTCTGGCTCGTCGAAAAACTCTATGGGGTCCCTCTTCTCGGGCACCTCCGCATCTTCCGGCACGAGCACTACATCCTCCGCGTGGGCTTCACATTGCCGGCCTGGCGCCTCACCAGGGCCACCAGGAACAAGTTCGAGTTGCAGCCTATGGCCTTTAACCGCCACTATCCTCCAAGGGCCGGTCAGACCAGGCTTCCAAGGGACACGCCCCGCCCCCTCTGGCCGGGGCTTGGGGGAATTCCAGACAACTCTGTCCCCCACGCGGAGCTCAACTGTGCGACGCGACCGATTAGCAAGTCGGGCACGCGCCTCACTGCTCGCGTCCCAATGGCGCCGCACAGCGGCCGCCAAGTCGGAAAACTGCTTGAACTGGGAACGGGCCCAGTACGTGATGGGCTCGAATTGGAGGGCCTCGCGGAGAACGTCCTTCTCCAACGGCAAGGCGAGGCTCCAGGACCGTTCCAGGTCCCTGGGGGTGTACCCATGCGCCCCCGGGGTATTATCCAAAACATACTCGGCGACCATGAGCCATTCGCTCCAGTTCTCCATGGAGCCGCCGATATGCCGGATGAGGTTCCCCAGAACCTTCTGGACCTCTTGGTGGACCCTCTCGTTGGACCCCATCTCACAAGGCCTGAGAGCCATACTGAACTGCTGAGTTGTCCCAAGCATGGAGCACAACTCCAGCATCATGGCATTCTTGAACTCAGTGCCTCGATCAGATCGGATGAGGCGGGGCAGGGTGAGTGATCTCAGCACGCACCGCAGAAATGCCCTACGCACATCCGTATGCGTAAGTGTCTTCATGGGTTCCAGAAGCACTGCGTGGCTAAGGCAATCAAAGTACGTAATACTGTATCGGAAGCCACCGCGGTCCTCCCGATTAGGACCCTCGCAGTCGACGGAAACTTCCTGCCAACACGCTTCCGCGAGGCATTTGACAGGTTTCGCTTCGACCTTCGTGGCTCGGGCCCTGCCCTTAACACACGCCAGGCATTTGGACACCCACAACTTAACGTCTGGTTCCATTCCTGGCCACCAGACGGCCCTTTCAAGGAGAAGGAACGTGACCTCCGCCGAACGGTGCGCCCCCAGGAGGCCACAATGCACAGTCATGTAGCATGACTTCCGCCACGTGACGCCATTGGGCCCGGCGATACCGTTCGGGACGACCGCGACGACCACCGTCTGGCCAGTCTTGATGGTCACTTCCCTCTCCAAGACTCCGTCCGAGCCAAGCTTGAAAGGGGCTTCCGGCTTCTTGACCGAAGCCGTAAGGGACGGATCTCTCCGTTGAGCCTCGTGCCAAGCCGTGCGAAGAGCTGGCGTGACGCCGACCTCGCAGAGCCCGGCGCCATCCCTGGCCGCCAAGGCCAGCTTTTCTCTCTGACTCTCCGGGCTGTCCTTGTCCGACAGCACAGGGAAAGAACCGAGGCTGAGGGGACCAGAACCCCCGGACGCGGACACCTTAACCCGGCAAGTCCGCACGGAATGTGACTGGACACAAAAGGGCCGGTGGGAGGAGTACAACTCCACAACCACCCGTGGGGCCTTGGTAGCGGACCCCACAAAAGCCAGGGTCCTGCTAAGCTCTCCTTCCTTGACCGCGATCTTCTTCGAGAGCTGGACGGCCATCCAATGGCCTTCCTCTCCTGAACACTGGAAGGCGGCGATGACAGGCGAAGCCCTGAGCGACTTCCGATGCCCAAGGGACTGGATGCCGTCCCCATCATTCCAACCTTCCACGCGGTCCACCTCTCCATTGAGACCAAGGAGACACGCAAAGGATTCCCGGAGGCGAACTTCGCCCTCCTGGAGATTCCATATGCGTTCGCACTCAGAATTAACCACATGCCTGTGGCTGTGCCAGTTGGGCTCGACAGCCCAGTTGAGCGAGCTCGGCCCGCTCAGGCAGGACGGGAAGGCTTGGTGCCCTTGCAGGACTTCACCAGAGGCGTTCACGACCCAGGAACTCCACAAAGAAGGGCCGTCCTTCTCGCACCCCTCGACTGGAAGCTCCAGGTCGCCCCCAGTCCAGACCCTCGCCTTAATCCTGCCGTACACCGTGGGCAGGAGCCCTTCCACGGCCTTTTGGAGGAAACCTTTGGCCCATGCTCGGATGAGGTCCGTATCAATGTCCACCGAACCATCAGCAAGGCTGGCGGACAAGAGGGTGTTCACCTCGAGTGACACGCTCGGGTCGGCAGACTCCGGGCCCTCAGCGGCCTCCTTTTCGGCTTGGGCCTCAGCAACCTCCAGAGCTGTTTCCTCCGCCTCCTGCCGGATGGACGAAGGACACCTTGAAAATAGGTATGTCCTCTTTCCGCAGGCGCAGACTCCTTCGTGATCCCAAAGCTCCCGAGAGGGCGCGTCAACGAGACCACGCAAGGAAACATCCGCGACTTTGGAGATCCCTTATAGCTTCAGGGACGAAAGGACCTCAGCGGAAGCGGCAATCTTGCCCACTATCCCATATCCTGGTATAGGGGGCTCGGGAAACTCACGCCCCATCTCTGGGCGCGCCTCAGCCACCTCAGCATGAGTAGAGTGCGCCTTCCAGACCTTAGGCTTAAGGCTCCAGATACCCTTGATCCCTGCCCAAGCGAGGCCCGCGACGCCGGCTTCCTTGCGCTGCAGGTTGCGAGCCTGGAGGGTGACTTCAACCACCAGCGGCCACCGCAAGGCAGCGGTGACAACTCCTCCTTGGCCAAGTCCTACCAGAAAGGTCGGGGAAAACGCAGCGGCTTCCCGAAGTACCTTCGCACAGGACGTAAGCAGGTCGACGCGGAGCTTCTTGACCTTCTTGGGCCCGGTAAGCTTACCGGTCATACCGTCGAAGTGGGACGCCACTCCGTAATCGTCCTCAAAAGGGCCCCAGCAGCCTCTCACCGCAATGGAGTGCCCCGGGATTCCCGAGACGAAGACTTCACGGATCTCCGTGAGCGCCCTTTCCTGCTCAGTCCAAGGGGCATAATCGAAAACAATCATAACGCGGACAGGGGGACCGCCCGCGACCCCGACCGGCACCGCAGCCGCGGTCGCCGGGGCAACCTGCGTCGCGTGATCGGGAACCGCGTCTTCCCCTACTGCCCAGGGAACAGGACCGTCACCGTCGGTCCCTTCTCCAAGGTACTGGTCCAGGTCGAACCCCTTCAGCTGGCCAGTCATCCCGACCAAGTCCTTGGTCCGGGCGGCCAAGAGCTCGTCCCGACCCTTCGGGTGCCTGGAAAAGGAGTCCCCCAGCGTCGCACTGCGACCACTGAGACTCCTGATCTCAGACCCATCCATCAAGATCTCCGCAACCCATCGAACCAGTTTCTGGTCGGAGCCGATAGCAGAGGACTGCGCTCTCGTAAGATTGGCATGGTCCGTCCAACACAGGGTTCGGATAGTTCCGAAGACCTTTCGGGTTGCTCGCTTGACTTCGAGCTGTGCGAAGGCTTCTTGAATCAGCGGGGGCCAATTTTGCTGCGCAGGGGTCAGACTCTTGGAGTGAGTCATAAGAACCTTAATCCTTGAGAGGTCCATGCTCATTTGCACCACCGAGCCCCCTACCGCAATCCCGCTGGCGTCCGCTATCTGCTCAAGCGGGCAAGAGCCATCAGCAGCCGACGCCTCATCGAAGGCCGCCAGGCTGATATGGTGGCTCATCATCTTCTTGATGGCCTTGAAAGCCTTGCAGCCGGCAGTGGTACCTGTCCCCAGGCCACCTTCCGGAAACTCCGCTCCCGGTTTCTGCCATTGGCCCAAAACCTTAGCAGCATGGCCATATTCCGCTGGCAGATAGCCCCGAAGCCAGTTCGCAAACCCAAGGAATTGCTGGATGTGGAGCTTTTCCTTAAGCGGCGGGAAATCCACGACCGCTTGGCATCGCTCCTCGTCGGGCGCACTCCCGTGCCGCCCGATCCGGTGCCCGAGGAGCTTACCCTCTGACACACAGATCTCAGCCTTGGCGACACCAAAGGAGAACCCAAAGAGGATGCTCTTGTCGGGGAAAGCTTCCAAAGAGACCAGGTGATCGAGAAGGTGCGGGCAAGCACCCTTGTGCCTCGCACCCATATCCTCCCGCAGCTTGTCGTAGTAGTAGTCGGAGGGAGGTTCCTCGATCATCTTCTCAATGTCGGCCGATTCCACTATGTGGTACACCGGCTCTTTCCTAGTGTCCACTCTGGAACCACTAGTGACGTCTCGGCCGTGGCTTCCTCCAAGCCCCCTCGTAGCGGAACCCGCATCCCATCCTGCCCAACGCGGCCCCGTCTTCGTCCTGAAGACCGCGAGATCGGACGTGACGGGCACGGTCGACCAGTCGACAGACTCGGGCCAAAGCCTGAGGTCCCTAGTATGCCACAACCGCCACGGGCCGCCAGAAGACTTCAAGAGGCAAGTCTCGTACGGAAGCCTTTCGACATCCGGCCGATTCTCCGGGTCACCTTCCTGGGGCCTGCCGCTCCAAAGGCCAGCCATTCCTCCCTTCGTCTGCCACCACTGGCCCTCAGTGGGGATGGAGGAGAGGACGGACACGGCATCCGGATCCGTAACCACGGACTCCGTGGCCCAAGGCCCTCCTAGGACCGTGCTTACGGCGGCAAGGGCGAAAACCGCCCCAACCCTCAGGCCCTTACGCCAACCCCTGCTGTGCGAGCATGCGCCGCAGCCTTGCAGGACACAGACGGCGGTCCTCTCGGTGGACCCGCACGCAAAGCATCCAGGGAAGGTCGAGTCTTCGGCAGTGCCTAATCCGCAGTTCCCACACGGGTCACCACTCGCGTCCGTAAAGAGGGTCTCAACCCCTCCGCATTCACACGGGGTGGTCTGCGCGAGCCCGGTCCGGACCTCGCCGACGACGGCACCCGGAGAGACAGTCGTGTCCTCTTCGGCTACCAGCAAGATCGAACCTTCCTCGGATCCTGTGGGCCACAGCCCAGGCACTGCTTCGCAGTTGGCGGACTCTACCGGGAGGACAGCCTCCGTAAGGGAGCCATCCTGGCCTCCACTGCCTTCCCTCTTCACAGGTGCGATGACCCCATCTCCGGCCAAGAGCTCCAGCGGGTTCTCCCCGCTGTACCGGAGCAGGTCCCTGCCTCCGGTAACCGGCTCAAAGCACAGAGCACCGTCGAGACTAGAAAGCCTGGACTCGAAGGCGTAGGCGCGGTCCTTCCGCGACCTACTGTAGTCTTCGCACCTGGGGATCTTAATCGCAAGGGTTTCCAGGGAGTGGCAGTCAGGAAGGGGCTTGAAGCCCAAGCCCTGCCGTCCCGAGCAATCCAAGGCGCGGCCGCCAAGGATGAGCCCATGCCAATCCGAGGTTCCTTTCGCGGCTATTTTACAGCGCACGAATATCTCTGGACCCTCGCTGCCGTTGTCGGGGGAGAGCCCCTCCAGAAAGCGGACTCTCAGCACGACGGCCCCCTTCAGGGGCACCGGCTTCCCTGCAGCGATCCCATGGACGAACTCCGGATGCACCCAGCGTTCGAAATTCACGACAGGAAACCTCCGGTCCTCCGTGCCGATCCCCAAGGCAGCAGCCCGGTTGAGGATCCCACAGAGGAGTTCCTCCGTGATGTGGTTCGAGCCTGCACACCCGTCCAGCATGCATTCCACCATGCCGTCGATGACCTGCACGACTGTTCTGTACTGGTACCCCCCTACCTCGTTCTCGCAGAGGTGCCACCAGTCCTGAGGCAGCTCGTCCAACGAGCTGAACTTCGACGACGAGCTCTTGGCAAGCGGGAAAGCGGAGGAGTTCGCCGCAACAACCGTGCCAGCGCTCCCAATCTGGATGGAGAGCGTAGCGAAGGGATTCACCATCCCGGAGCCACTCGGGGCCGCCCAGTTCGAAGGCAACGCGGCTCCCCCAGTGGCGGGAAGCGAATGGACCATGTCACAGTCCGCTCCCTTACGGCACGACCCGTTCTTCTTGAAGAAAGGGCAGATAGTCCCTGGCGGCTTCGCGCCCGCCTTTGACTTCGCCTTGGGCTTGGCCTTGGCCTTGCCTTTGGGCTGCCCTCCGGGTCCACCCTTGCCCTTGCCCTTGCCCTTCCCCGGCGTTGTCGCCAGGGTGGACGCGTCCCGCTCCTTCTTGGCCGCGAGGGCCTTTTGCGGAGCTCCTTGTCGTGCGAGTAAGGGCACGCGTCCCCTTTTGGGCAGTTCCCGTGGTCGCGGAAATGGAAACAGATAGGCTTACCTTTTCCATTTCCTTTCGGACCAGCGGCAAGCGTGGAAGAGGCGGCCGCCTTGGCCGCGGCCTTAGAAGCCTTGAGCTCCGTCCTCAGCTTCTCGACCTCCTTCCGCGCGTCGGACAGGGCTGGGTCTTCCGTCGAACCTGCGTACACGCTATTAGCCGTCACCCGATGCGCAGCCTCACGCTGCTCATATTCGAGGACGACCTTATGCGCTTCTTCCAAGGTCGAAGGGCCTCGAAGCCCTGCGGATGCGCCGTCGCTAGGCCACAACCGCTTATCACCGCGGATCTCCTTCTGGAGATGTGGAGGCATCTTGCGCAAGTAGCTTAGGAAGAGCTCCCTCGCTGTCTTGCCAAGACCCACACTCTCCAGCTCCGCGATGGAGGACTCAAACAGGGGCTCGAACTGGTGCCCTGTGAGACGGCCCTTAGTGAGGGCGACGTGCTCCGCGTCCACCCTCATCTCCTTCTCTTCTCGGCTCTCGCCGAAGACAAGGTGCAGCTGCTTGATCCTTTCGTAAACGGCTTGGGGATTCTCAGTAACTTCCCCGGTCTTGGAGGCAGCCTTGTACACGTTAGTAAAGGTCTTAAGCCTCGAGCCGCGGCAGCGAGCACGAAGGGCGATGAGTTTCTCACGGAAATTCATCCCCTTGCAGTTGTTGGCAAGGCCACAGACGTCCTCGAACTCTTCGTAGAACTGGACCACGTCCCGGATGTCGGAGCGATCGTCGGTGAGCGAGGGCCATTGGAGGTCCGTCTTCACGGTCGTGATCGACGTCTGACCTCCGCGAGACGCCAAGGCCTCCTTGAGCGCCTCGGTCTGGGCCGCCAAAGCTGCCGCGAGCTCTCCGGCTCCGCCGCTGGCGGAGTGAGGCTCGCCGGGCTTATCCTTCTTAAGCCCTTCGAGCTCTATCTCCAGAGCCGCAAGGCGGGACTTCAGGGGTGAGTCCCCCGGACCAGGTTGCGGATCCTCAGGGATCGAGAGCTGAAGGTCCACCGGGAGAGGCGCCGGTGCTCCGGACTTAGAGCCCGACTCCGCAACGGCGCCCGTCCGGGCCGCCAGGGCCGGGACAGAAGAAGGAGTGCTCCAAACCTTCTCGGGATCGCCGCTGCTCTTGCCTCCCAGGGCCAAGATCAGCTCGCCGAGGCACGAGATCTCCTTCTCGACCTCCTCTCGGTCTTCCGACCCAAGAGAAACCGC